>JACEEZ010018515.1:0-60000 GCA_016584305.1 Chionoecetes opilio
CAACTTAAAAATAGTGTCAATCAATTCCTTAGGGTCAAAAACATATATATAGACACCAACATTTACTTCCTAAGACAATTATTTGGAGAAATATGATCATTTGACCGAAATCGCTAAACGCGGCTAAACGCGGCAACTTAAGTTAAGGTTGACTCTCGGTTATATTTGTCTCCCTCGCCACCATGCTTATTTTTTTTTAACCAATATGCGAATTGGAATTGTCAGAGGACTTGATAAGGAAACTTTTGGAGAAGTATGACAGTTCTAAGTATAATATTGACTTTGTGTTGAGCCTTCAAACATAGAGGCATTTTCAAACTCGAAGGATTTTTGGACTAAAATCACTAACATTTTAGCTATTTCGCACTGAAACCCGAGGTTTATGTGTCTGAATACTCATAAAATGTTGTTAGTACTATCAAAGGCTTGAGAATTAATCACAATGAATAACTTCTGTGGACCTGATGGTGGGTTATTGCATGAAACTACAATATCGTCAATTTCGATTCTGGACGCTCGACCAAAAATCTTCAACGGGCTCTGCGGAAAACTGTACCTGATTTGGAAGTGTTACCCAAACTTTTTTTGACGGCCTTGACATATATAACAATAAAATTTAGGGAAATGCTCTAAAAGAGCCATGTACACGAACTCCCCCCCAGAGCCAGGACTGCTTGGGTTATACACAAATGCACAACACTATCAGATACATACTGGTGACCGTGAAGGAATTGATATGCAAAAAACATTGATACGGTTGAACAAATGAAAAAAAGTATACAACACACACATGATCTCTAATCATGAATCCACTCTCTCTCTCTCTCTCTCTCTCTCTCTCTCTCTCTCTCTCTCTCTCTCTCTCTCTCTCTCTCTCTCTCTCTCTCTTCTCTCCTCTCTCTCTCTCCTCTCTCTCTCTCTCTCTCTCTCTCTCTCTCTCTCTCTCTCTCTCTCTCTCTCTCTCTCTCTCCTCCTCTCTCTCTCTCTCTCTCTCTCTCTCTCTCTCTCTCTCTCTCTCTCTCTCTCTCTCTCTCTCTCTCTCTCTCTCTCTCTCTCTCTCTCTCAGGACAGAAGTGCGTGTGTATGTGTGTGTAGTGCTTGAAAAACCAATTCTATCAGGTTGAGGAAGGTAGGCAGGACACACAGCAGTAAAGGTGAAAGCGCTGTATTTGTGGATTGGCGGTCGTGCGAGGAGGGGCTGGAGGGCGGGGTACATGTGGCAATGGACCCTACCCATAACTACGTCACGGTTTGTTTACATCGGTGCATTGTGGGGATAAGTCGGGGTCGCCGCGGGTGGACCTATGAAGGGAAAACTACGGCGATGGAAGAATTTCGAGTTATTTTGCGCGAAATTGATATTCCAGGTGCTATATTACTGTGCTCTGTTCTCGCTGACAACACTAAAGAGAAGACCTGAGGTAATGGCTGATGTGCAGAGGCTTCTAAACCAAGAAAACAGAGTCATAACAGAGCCTCGTCAAAAGGTAAGCAACTGGTAGGTACGTAATGTGTCCCTACCACTTGCTTACTTCTTAGTGTGTGTGTGTGCAGGTGGAAGGCGCTCTCATTCTACCTGTTCTTCTATGAGTTCGTATATCTGTCTAGCTGTAGGCTACACGTCATTGTAGGTTCGTTTGAGCTCTTTGTAAGGAGTTGCGATGCCTAAAGTCTCACTTGCCTGTTGTCATGGGTCACTTTCCCTGTCTAATCACTTCTTCCTTATAAACTACAAATTATATATTCACAAACAGTGAAACCTACCACAAAACTTGAAGGAGGATTATTGGCCATCTTGCGGTAGTAGGGGTAATGCAAGTTAATGGTACTGTGGAGCGGCCCGCTGCGGCCGCTTGACAACCTATGTTGTTGACGTCACAGCATGGCGCCGGTCGTTTTAGGGCGCACAAATTTTCCTCCACTTAAAATGGCTGCATCATCAAAAAATACGTTCACATCGAAAATTCAGCATCACTGCCCTACTATATGAGTCTTGAAGATTTCCAATCTATCGTTACCTCAAGTAGGAGTAAAGGGTCCATTTAGGGTTTCCCGGCACACCTTGGCTTGTATTATTCATTCAGTCACCACGCACGGGATGCAGTTTGCCACACACTCTATCATGTATTCCCCGCACGCACAAATACTGCGCTGTAACCTTGGTATACAGATAAGATTTTCATCCTATCTAGACACTTTGCAAGTACCAACTAAAAGGTTATTGACTATACAAAGCGCCGCCACGTCAGCACGAACTAGGCGGACTCGAACCGCTGACCGAATGCACGGGACGCTGCACATTGCGAACTCACGTCTCTACCAACCTTGCCACCCTGACGGGCAACCTTGGTATACACTGCGCAATCATCACCACCTGGGCATCGAGAAACATAATCTCTATTCCAATCATATTCCTACACTTAAACATTACTGCTAAATACAAGAATTCATTAATATTTTCCGAGTAATAAGAAATCATAATCCAATCTTGTGCACTCCCCTCACCGTTTTCACTCTTTCTCTATAACCTCTTCACTTTTTATGCTTTGCCATAGTGCCATGTGACCTCTGATGTCTGGCACATTTTCCACCTTTTTGGCATTAAAATCAATCAATTAATCCAATATCACTGCCACGCAATATTAGCATTCAGTTTCCACAAAATCTCTAAATTCTGGTTGTCACATTATCACTTCATTATATTCACCTCATTTTCAGCCCCTGCCATACGCATACCATTCATCCGTCTCTATAACACTCTTTCACCCACGCAAACGTACATCCACGGTAGTCATCTGTCTGCCGCAGTTGTGGGTCGAGGCTAATTAGAACATGACTGGGTCTGGATTCAAGTATTTTTTACCTTCTTTTGTTTCTACAGGTCACAACGAGTGTGAAAGTAACAATGAAATGTGCAAACAAACAAAAATCATGGTTAGGTTAGGTTAGTTTGAGGTTAGGTTAGAACGTTAGAGTAGGTTATTTTTAATGTTTTGATTAGGTTATTATTTGATGCTTTAACAACTGGAGCGTGTTTTTTTCCCCGTCAAAATGTCTAAGAAGTGTATTATTAGAAATTTGTCATCACTTATTCGAATTGCAAAAAACACTTAGGTTTGCACAGGAAAAAACTATCTCTATCCGTAGATAACAGTGAAGTCGCCACCTGCAGTGAAGTCGCCAGGCGCCAAATATTACGAATTATAGCATCACTACTGATTTTTATGTGCCACTGAAGATGTTACACAGTAGTTTATATAAATGACTGTATAATCTACCCTGTTTCAGCGTTGTTTTATGCTTTGTATCTGCAAGTATAAAATGTTGCGCATTTTGCTTCTCACGTTTTTCTTCGCACGACGACAGACAGCAGCTGATCACCTTTCGGGCGACAGGACACAAAACTTGCCAGATCTTTCAAACTTGAATAGAATTTGTTTTCACGTTGGCAGAGGAATTTTTATATATCCAAGCATCTTCCGCAGCTAATATATATAGACTTGTTTTACTTTACCTCTAACTTCCCTGAATTCCCCAGAGTGGCGACTCAACTGTTGGGTTAAAATACTAGCTGGCGACTTTACTGTAGTAGGTATAGTGAGGTCGCCACTCGGTTTTATTTTTGTAATTTGTTCATTTATAGCCCTAATATGACACAGATGAAGACACAAAATGACACAGACTTGCCAGATAGCCCCTTCTAACTTTCCTGAAATCATGGATGTAGAAATGTAAGTATTAACGCCACCACACGTCTGTACATAACAAAGAAACGTAGAACTGGCGACTTCACTGTTATCTACGGTAGGGAAAGCATCACATATCAAGCAAAAAAAAAAAAAACCTCATCTGCGAATCTTGCAACAGTCAAACTAAATTTTTACCGGGGTCGATCATGGCGTACTGGCGTAGTACTCGACGAAAGTGGATTTGGCTTCCGCGTCACGTGCTGTGTTGAGGGTGGACGCAAGATCAATAGACCATTACCGTCGGCGAGTTTTCCCGATTTGTGTGGGGGCGAGCAATTCGGTAGACGAGAGTACCAGGGACCATGAGGCAAGGATGGGTAATGTCACCGTGGTTATGCAGCTTGTTTATGGATGGAGTAATAAGATAAATCAAAGCAAAATCTAACCTAACCATTACTGTCGGCGAGTTTTCCCGATTTGTGTAGGGATAAAAATATCGGTAGACGACAGTACCAGGTACCATGAGGCAAGGATGGGTAATGTCACCGTGGTTATGCAACTTGTTTATGGATGGAGTAATAAGATAAATCAAAGCAAAGGTTGGTGATGTTGGTGTAGACTCAAGAGTATTCATTGGCTCGTCAAGTAACACTTAAACTATGATGTACCACTACTTATTATGAGGAAAGGCAAAAAAAGGAACTCAATTTTAAAAAGGTATTTTAATACTATCATAACCATGAATATGTACAACCTACAAAGATAAGACTACGACGATGAAAATAATTCACGTTGTTTTGGGCGAAATTGATATTCCAGGTGCTATATTTCCGTGCTCGCTGACAACATAGAGAAGACCTGAGGTGATGGTTGATGAGCAAAGGCTTCTAAACCAGGAAAACAGTCACAGCAGAGTCTCATTAAGAAGTAAGCAAGTGGTAGGGACACATTACGTACCTACCAGTTGCTTACCTTTTGACGAGGCTCTGTTATGACTCTGTTTTCTTGGTTTAGAAGCCTCTGCACATCAGCCATTACCTCAGGTCTTCTCTATAGTGTTGTCAGCGAAAACAGAGCACAGTAATATAGCACCTGGAATATCAATTTCCCGCAAAATAACTGGAAATTCTTCCATCGCCGTAGTTTTCCCTTCGTAGGTCCACCCGCGGCGACCCCGACTTATCCCCACAATGCACCGATGTAAACAAACCGTGACGTAGTTATGTCTGGGGCCCATTGTGGCATATTATAGGAGGCGGTAGCAGAGTGGTTAGCGTCTCCGAGTAGCGTGCTCGGTGACCAGAGTTAGATTTCCGATAAGGGCGAATATCCATCGAAGACCTTTCTGCAACCGTCGAGTGGCCTAAGAATACCCACATGGTACTCTACATTCGATTGTGAGTGCATCGGAGGACATAGAGCTGCGGCATGAGTCTCTAATCACAGGCATCACTATAAAAATCCTGCCTGCGCCACCACGGGCGAGGGCCAACCATCAAAGTCCTCGAGTGAACCTTAATTCAGGGCTTACCATCCCAGCCCTGGAAGACACTGCCTACAGGCGTTATAGGCACGAATGTAAAAAAAAAAAATCTATATATATACATAAAATAGATGATTCATATAGTATAGTAGGTGCGCAGGAGACACCAAGTTGTTGTTTTTTTTTTGTGTGTGTGTGTGTGTGTGAAAGGTGCCATATTAGGCCAAAGCATTCAACATACTACCCTGTCATACCTTGCTTAAGAATCCAAATTTGGAAATGTCGCGTGTGGCATAGCGCGTCTGCAGGAGTGTGCAAAGTTTCAATGCGTTCAGCGAGTTTATGGCATGTCTATATTACTTAATGATTTGGAATTGTCGGGCTGAAGCGCAAAATATTTTCAGATTTGAATAGAATGATGAGGCCAGCGATATCAGCAGCAGCTGGATTGAGATAGTCTTGATTAACCATTGTTGACCACGTGGCCAGCCCAGAGGATATGAGTAGGGCAAGCATTTTTTCCGTTGTTATTAAACGTTAGATGCATAAATAAGGTTTATTCCCGATTCTCCCGAAGAGTCTTTGAGGCAATACTGAGCACCTATGCAGCAAGCGCAGGGCCGGGTGGGAGGGGGGGGGGGACCATAGGGGGAAGACAATGCCAGATTTACAATTATAGCACAAGTAACAGTCACCAGTCCCGTTTCTTTTCTATAGATGGTAGTCTAATTTTCCATGGAAGCTACCCAAAACAATCTTCCTGTCTTTTAGCTTTATTGGTTTGGCCCATACGCCATTGTTTGTTATCAAATTCAAACCATCTGAACCACTACCGTAGATAACAATAAAATCGCCAGGACAACTTTTTTTTTATGTTTACAGACGTGTGGTGGCGTTAATACTTACATTTCTACATCCACGATTTCAGGAAAGTTAGAAGGGGCTATCTGGAGAGTCTGTGTCATTTTGTGTTTTCATCTGTATCATAGTATGGCTATAAATGAACAAATTATAAAAATATCTACAAAGTGGCTACCAACAATAAAGTCGCCATCTAGTGTTTATTTACTGAGTGTCCTACCGCTGTCGTCGTCGCCCGAAAAAAAAAAACGAGTAGAGAAATTTGAAACCGTATATACTTGCAGCTACAAAGCATAAAACAACGCTGAAACAGAGTAGATTATACAGTCATGATATAAACTACTGTGTATCATCTTCAGTGGCACATACAAATCAGTATAGTAATGCTATAATTCGTAATATATGGCGCCTGGCGACATTATTGCAGGTGGCGACTTTACTGTTATCTACGGTAGCATCTGCAGTCAACTTCATTACACCTCCAAAGAAGAGAAAGATAATGTAAAAGAGAATATACATATCTCCCAAAAAGAAAAGACATTCATCCCGAATACTTACAATGATTTGTATGCAAAGGTGGACCAACGTAATCCTAATCGTTATTAGATAAATTTACGTTAGATTTACTTTTAGTTACTTATGAATCATTATGACAATTAACTTCCGTTACATAACTCGGTTAACTCAGTCGTAACCAATGTTTTCAGTTTATCTAATATTTTCATTATTTTTTCACCTTCTGTCTAAAGCTTAAAACTAAAACTGGGCCAAACTATGAATCAGCCTTTATTAGTTTTTTTTTTAAGTCAACTTAAACTGCCTTTTTTTAAAACTAAAGCAAAAAAAACTAGTTTTTGGGTTATAAAGTCCTTAAAAAACCCTAAAGGCTGTTATGTTGGCACTTCAAGTTTTGTGTTAGAGCAAAACTTATTTTTGTTTTTTTTCTATAACAAAATACCGTTAACGGTTCATCGATACTTCCGTTACTTTTTACGATTACTGATAACGGTTTCGAAGTAATTGGTTAAGCAGTTAACTTTTTGATTAACGAGCCACCACTGTTGTATGCACAAACCGTCTTACACAACCTCTCACATTCAATACTTTTTTTTCTCTCTCTCCGACGGTAGACAAACACTACCTCTCACATTCAATCAAATACTCTCTCTCTCTGTCTCTCTCTCTCGCTGTCCAGGAAGAGGAAGCCTAATTCTCTCAGTTGTTGAGATGCTGAAGACCTTGTGGTCCACTGCCAAAGGTCTGTATGCTAATTTCTAGTTTACCTTATAAAAAGCGACATAGATTTTTACAAGAGAAAGGGGTGGTAGATGGGGTCATACGCTATGCTGCGCATGGCTTCGGTGCTCATCTCCGTCGCATTAGCCTTTGAGCTTGTGGTGGGTGACAACCCACCACAGGAGCTACCACGTGTAGGTCTCACGGCCTCTTGTAGCTTCCTTATTTTCTTATGCTAACCCATTACCCCGGGACACAGGGCTACTGTGACATCCGGGTTACCATAGTTACCTTCCTTAGGTTTCCCTAGGTATCCATTTATCAACCCCGAAAGGAAGGATGAACAGTTTGGGGGCTGGCCGCCGACTTGCCCTCGCCTAGACTCGAACCAGGGCCAGCAGATCCGTAGCTAGGCGCGCTAGCCACTATACCACGTATACGCGACGCTATTCAGCCTACATATTAAGGTTTTCACTATCCTACTTTTTGTATTGTAGCTAAGGTCATGTAAATAATAAAATATATATAAACATATATGTAATATATTATACATATATATATATATATATATATATATATATATATATTATATATATATTATATATATATATATATATATATATATATATATATATATATAATATATATATATATATATAGGGCCCGGATAGTTATGCACTAAAAAACCATGAAATATGCACTAAAAATTGGACAAATATGCACTAAAAACAGGACAAATATGCATTTATATGCACTAAAAAATGTCACTTATAAAGCCAAGAATGCAGGTTATACGGAAACAAAATAGTTAATAGAAACTAATGTTAATGTTTATTAAGCAATATACATAATGTATTTAACATATATATGTGAAAGTGCTTCAAAAAATAAATATGAACATGCTATTTACATTATAGACTGACATATTTTCAGACATTACAGATTGTGGTTGCATTTGATGATGACATGGTGGCCTAAGTTCTCAAAGTTAAAACTCCGCCTGTTGTCTGTCAGCATAGCTTTATATTCTGAGAACACCCTTTCTACGTCACACGAGACGATTGGTGCATGTTTCATACATAGCATGTTTGACATAGTGAGTGGCTGTACCGTCTCATCAATAATAGATAGACTTTAGATAGTAGGCTACACCAACATTCACTAGGTAGTATTTGCCTCGCTCTGTTTCATCTCCTAACACACCAAAAACAAGATTCACAATACACCGTTGCTCCACATCAGTGGTTTCATCGAGTGACACCCATATTTTCTTTCCACAAGCCTTTCTCCTTATGATTTCCATTGTGTCCTTGAACAATTGTGAAACATAGTTCTTACGTAATGTTGATTCGTCAGGACACCTTTTTTCCAGTATACTGTTCCAGGAATGACTTTAGGCACTTGTTATTCAGTTTATGCAATGGAATATCTGCTGAAACAAACGCCTTGCACAAATCTGCGTTGAACTGGGAACGATCAGGTCCTGACTTACTGGAACATGCAAGAAGTAGTTGTTGCTCCTTCTGTGCACTATTGGACTTAACAGCTTCGAGTCGGATGTGCTTGGATGTTTTAAAGTAATCGTCCAGACCATTTCATCATTCCTGATTTAATGCAATCAAATCATAGCCATTAACGAGTATATCAACAACACGTCGTCACTTTTTGTATCCAGTCAGCCGTTTTTAAATAATCCGCAATCAAAATCTGCAAATTCCCCGAGTTTTCAAAACGCTCTCAAGTTTTGCAGACGCTCAGGCTCAGGCTCGGTGACGTACCATCAGGGAGGCTCATCTTCCCGCGCTGATCAGAGAGGCACGTAAACACAGAGATAAATATAGTATTTGAAGATATTTGGGTGTTTCTGATAGATTCTTTTTGCTATATGCCACATGCATGCATCCTTTATGGGTGCAGCAAGACAGCTGTGCCTTTCGAGAAAAGTTTGCACACGGAAAGGAGTGGCGTGTGTAGGGTGATACACGCCTATAGTGTGTTGGGGCGAGCAGTTGTGTTGAGAAACGGCGCCCCCCCGTAAGACAGTGACTCAGTCCAACACTATACCAGACCAGGTGGCCCTGTTAGAGAGGGACGCCAGGACTAGCAGCAGCGGTGGACCACCACGACTGTGAGGCTTTGCCTCTTAACAAGACCAAGTAAACCAGTTGTGGAGTGGGCGTGCCCTGTGGTGGGAGACCCTGTGGTGGTGTGGCTGTCACACTTTCTGCCTTCCCGCCCGCATATTTTCCAACTCTATGCTGTAGTTAATGCTAGTATGTGGTTTCCGAGTAATGACGTTTGACTGTAGCTCCAAAACTAACCATAGGATTTTCTCGAAAGTACCTTCATTGTGATTCCCACACACACATGGTTTAACCTTATTTACCAATCCATGTTTTGGAGAAGTGCCAGGTCCTCCTGCTGAACCTCAGGCTCTGCTAACACCTGTTCATCCACCTCGTACTCGGGCTCAAACATAGGATTCCATGACAATCTGAGGTTCGTTTTCCTCATAGTATACGTGACCAGCGTCATTTCTTTCGGTGTCAGATTGAGCATCGTTCTCTAGATCTGTCACAGCGACAGATTCACTGTCTGACACCGAAGTACAATCGCTCATCATAACATTTGCCGACAGGTGTCAGACAGGTGTCTGCGGGCGTCCCTGTTCTGACGTCATCAATAACAGTCGTAGCCCTGTTGGAGGGAAGATTTTTTTTTTCGCAGCGCTTTTTACAAAAGTCGTGTTTTTACGGAAATAAGGCCTGGAAATCAATTATTTTTGGTGAATTAGGTGTTTTGAATGTGCATTCAACATAATTCGGCAAAAAAAATTGGGTCTGGACTATTACTTTAAGGTGTTGTTGGACTTGAAATTTCTTGCTCGCTGTCACTGGTGCTTCACAATATTTACAAAACAGTACACTTCCATCAGTAGTAAATGCATCAAATTCCATTACATATGATCTCAGCACTTCATTTTGGTTTCTTTGTACTTTCGGCATTTTCACGAGCAGCTGAAGAGAGTAGCTCCACACAGCAGCACTGCTCCTGACTGACTGCTGCAGCAACAACAGTCAGGGGGTGGGGGTAACCCAGAAATACCAAGGACCGGAAACGACAGATTAAAGAGACGTGACCTCACCTCACTTCACCAAACCACACCTCACCTCACCTCACCTCACCTCCCAGTACCACTTGTGCTCAGATGAATATTTTACCAAAATATGCATTTATATGATATATATATTAGTGATGGATCGAGTGGTCAGTGTTTCACAACCGTGGTTGCGGTTGTGTTTGCAGCTCTCGAATTTTCTACAACCGCGGTTGCGGTTGCGGTAATTAGATTTATGACAACCGCAGTTGCGGTTGCAATTATCATATACTTTCGAAAAATGCGTAATTATTAACTGGACTATTACGTTATAGTGCGATTTAGCCACACTTGGTACATAATATATACTAAATACCTTATGTTGAACACAAGTTTTGCAACACAAATAGCGGTAAATTATATGTACTGTCAATAATGAAGAATATTCTAAACTTATATAGCTATTATGAAAGAATAGGTCAAATTAATTAAAACTTTATTATGCACAAAGTGTGTTACCATTAATGTATTAGGTAGGGGATAAATTACTATAAAAGTAAACTTTTTCCCCAGGCTCCTCGGCCAGCCTCACGACCAGGGGCTGGATGTTCGAACGTTCGTAACTTTCCGCCTCTAAGATCATCTTAGAGTGTTCTTAGCGGCCATCTTAGATCTTGGGCTACGAACACCACAAAAATGTATTTTTAAAGGATCGTCCGAATATTCTTAGCTCACAATGATGCGATCTTCAAGCTCGTTCCGTTCCGTTCCGACCATGAGGAATGGAACACAGCTGACTGTCGCTTGGCCAATCAGAGGAAAGATTTCATCTACCTTTGAGATTGTTAGCCAATCATAATGCAGTTAGAATGTAAACAAAAATCATACCTCCCCAAAGGAAATATCTGAAGACTGAAGACGTATGCTCACTAATAACCTCCTGGCGAGTCCATACCCAAAAAATTACAAACTTATAACCTCAATATAACCTAACCTGGTAAAATTCTAGTTCTTTCCTGCCCTTAGGTCTCGCTAGGAGGTTATTGGTAGGGTTAGATAAGGTTATAATGAGGTTAGGTTAGTGTTATTTTGGGGGGTCATTTAGGACTATAGGTGGGGTGAGGGGAGGTTAAAGGGGGTAACTCTCCTACTTTATAATTACGTTTTAGAGGTATCTGAAGGGATTTGTGAAGGTCTGGAGAAAAATAAAAATACTAATAAGGGCGGGAGAGGATTATAATTTTACCGTTTTAATTAGCCAGCGCGAATAATTATATATGAATTGAATGATTAATAGCTGCCACTTATACCCAATTAGTAAAATTTCGGTAGTGGGCTTTCAACGATTTCGAGGCCGAAACTGTTTTCCTGAGTTTTGATGTGTATTGAATGAATATGGCACTCGTTTTTGTCGAATTTTTTGTTTTTGTTTACAGGTATGGGGGGATCCCCGCCCCGCAAACCTTGCCCCGCTTCTCACTGCCGTAGTATTGATGGAAACTTTGTTTGCAAACAATGTTTCCCAACTGTTTCCAAAGGTTGCAAACAATGTCTCCTAAATGTTTCCTGTCCAGATTCGATTGTACCATAGGAAATGGGGTTCAAAATACTCAGAATGAAGAAATCTACACGATGATGTAGGTAAGAATCCTAGGACTTTTGAAAGCCCACTACCAAACTAATACCCACCCATTTTAGGGTGGGTATTATTAATGAGATACATTATCCAAATAACTAGGCAATACCTGGAACTGTCGCCGATAGGAATTCTCGACGACAGGTGTTCCAATTTTTTTCGTCGGCGAGTGTTCCTATTTTATCCTTGTTTCTGTTTTCAGGGATTAAATACCAGCAATAGCCTGAACAGTTAGGTTAGGTTAGGTTGGCCAGTTGACTATATGTCTAAGTTAGGTTAGTGATTGAGCGGGGGTGATTCCCCCCAGCTCAGCACCGAAATAATACCGACTTGACATATTACAGTAGATGGGTTAGGTTGACATGAAAGCCTGCATTCTAGTGATTTTTATGTGCTTTAACCCCACAATTTCAGTGGTCGTGAACATGCCTAAAATAACATCTCACTACCCCAGTTTCCATCATTGAACCATTCATTCAATACTTTCGCTTTACTCACATACCATCTCTTAGAGTTGGAGTAGAGTGTACCTACTCTTCTCAGACATCCTTGCCCACCAATCACACATTCCTTTATCCTCTACATACTCTTTTAGGTAAATATGCAGTTTCAACCAATACTCCCTATTGACCAATACTCTACCATTCAAGTGTACCTACTCTTCTCAGACATCCTTGCCCACCAATCACACATTCCTTTATCCTCTACATACTCTTTTAGGTAAATATGCTGTTCCAACCAATACTCCCTATTGACCAATACTCTACCATTAAAGTGTATACCTACGTACTCTTCTCAGACATTCTTGCCCACCAATCACACATTTCTTTATCCTCTACATACTCTTTTAAGTAAATATGCAGTTTCAACCAATACTCCCTTTTGACCAATACTCTTCTGACATAATGGGGGGGGGGGGGGGGGGGGGGGGGGCTACGCCCCCAAGACCCCCTGTAGTTGAACTAATCAACCCGGACATTGATTACGTAACCTATCCTCACTGGGGGGGGGTTCGCCCCCCCAGATCCCCATGTGTTATTTGTTTCATTCCGACAGCTTTGTGTGGGTTAGAAAATACTCCTTATAATAAGAACGAAACGTTCAGGACACTTTTTAAACCACCGATTGGCTGTGTTGAGATTGTATTGGTCTAAACTGCATATACCTTATGATTTCACTTCCAACTACGTACATGCATTCCACGCACTAGTACACCGGTGCCGAATGTCTCTTATTTTTGCCTTCCATAGCATTGTGAGAGGAGGATGCAGTGCAGTCGTTTACACGAGTTGTTTCGTACACAGTAGATTCGGTACACCTAAAGTTATTTGTAGTCCTATATGAAACTATAGTTTCGTACACTCAGCTCAGCCGAGTTTAACTTGCATGACTAGAGTATATGAAACGACACCAGGTATGTACGAAAAAACTCAAAATCAGTGTACGAAACAACGTAAACAAAAAACTAGGGTACGAAAACAACTGTGTGTACGAAAACTCCTGTATTGCTAGTCCTTCCTTCGCCTGTAAACCACACTTGACTCATTCTCTCACATCTCATCCTTGTCTCCTATTCTCCTCCTTCACTTCCCGCATCTTCCTCTCCCATATCATCTTCTCTATACACTTCTAGCACAAGACACATTTCTTTTTTAATTGCACTTCACTCATTCCAGTCACCTACAGGCATTCGGCAGCATACTATTCATTGCACTCTTTACATTCCCCCTACAACGTCCTGACCAACCATAAACAACTCAACATGAAATAAACAACTAATAACATAACTTTATATGGCTTGTATATTAGAAAAACCTTCATCATGCGACCCTACGAACAGTGTGCGAGTGCTCTTCAGCAACCTTAGCACTATGGTGGAAAAACGAACAAATATGGCGGATGGATGTTCGCAAAGATCGTTTGAAAATACCTCTAAACGCGTTACGAACGTTCCAAGATCAATCTAAGTGCAAAGATGATCTTAGAGACGAGTTACGAACGTTCGAATATCCGGCCCCAGAGTCGCTTTGTTATTGCTTCTCACTTGATCATGACCATGATTGAATTTACATTTTCGGCTACCCAAAACAGACAGACAGACATACGGCTACTGCTATAGTATATTAGAATATCGATCCTAATTAAGCACACACACACACACACACACACACACGTGCACACACACAGTCACACACACACACACACAAAAAAAAAAAAAACCAGATTTTCTACTGATAGGAAGTAGTAAAATCTACTGATTTTCTCGGTAGGCGTGGTCCGAAGTAGTAGGCCTACAGCAGATATGTGAATTATTTGGCTGAATTGTGACTGATGATAGAAGCATGAAACTTGGTACACAGTTAGGGCATGCCTATGGGAAGATATTTGGCTATAGGGCCATTGGTGATTGCCCTGTGACGCAATTGGTGGCCATTTTCCAAGATGGCCGCCATCCGCTGTTATAGTCCCTCTGAAATGCTAGCTAAGCTCCATTGTAGTGATAGGAGAACTGATTTATTGGTATTATGTACAATTGTACATCTTATCAATAGTTTATATAAGTCAACTATGGTTGATAATGCCCTATATCCTTATTCGATTATCATAAAGCACTATCTGTGTAATTTTAGTAGGGGCGTTATGAGAAAAATTGGTGTAACATATCGTTGTTTTGGCTTTCAGGTGTGTAACAGTGTAACGATAGAGAAAATCTACAAGGTGGTGGACCCTGTACAGCCTGGTACATCAACACATTGTCTAAAACAGACTGCAGCAAGTGTATTCTGTGCCAGGAAGAAACATCGGAGGTGCTTCACTGTCCAGCTGAGTCCAGACGTGGCACACACGGAGCTGGTTATAAGACAATTGCTGACCTTCTTGTGGTTTCCAGTAGGATTGGTTGTTTGCCACGAACTCTAAATCTATCACGCCTTGATAACGGTGAGGGCATTGAGGCAACACTACAGCATTACAAAGCCAAGTGGCACAACCCATGTCGACTTCGGTATAACAAAACAAAACTACAGCGTGCAGAGAATAAGAAGAGACCCATAGAAGATGACGCAGATGACTATAAGAAGTTCACCTGTCAACGTTTGGGAAAGACAAGTATTTCCATTGGAACATGCATGAACATGTGGCAAACCTGCACCAGCTTGAGTGTCATTGTGCAAAGCATCAACATTCGGGGTTGATGCTTGTGTCCGACAATGTGCCTTCAAATTGCAGGACAGACAACTTCTTGCCAAATTCAGTGAAGGAGACCTAGTTGCACAAGATGTCCAATACCATGTACAGTGCCTGGTCTCATTATACAATAGAGCAAGAGAAACAAGAACATCTGAAGAGTCTGATGTGGACACCGTGAACCATGGCATTGCATTTGCTGAACTGGTATCCTAAATTGAAGATATCCTATATTGAAGATGTTTTGGGTCTAGCTCCATGCACCCATGAAGAGGCCGACACTCGCATTATTGTTCGGCAAGAGCATAACAAAGTGTCAATACGCACAGTTGACGCAGACGTTGTAGTTCTGGCCATAAATTCAGCCCAGCGCCTCGACATCTCTGAACTGTGGATTGCCTTTGGTGCTGGAAAGAGCTTCAAGTTCATCGCCGCTCATGAGATAGCCAGAGCACTTGGTCCTGATCGGTGTGTTGCATTGCCAATGTTCCATGCCTTCACTGGGTGCGACACGGTGTCCTGTTTTGGAGGCAGGGGCAAGAGGACCGCATGGGCCACATGGAACACATATGGAAATGTCACCCCAGCATTCTGTGCCTTGGCTGCTAGACCAAGCCCACAGTCAATAGAAGAATGGCTGGGGCCACTGGAACAATTTGTGGTCCTGTTATATGATCGTACCAGTAGTCAGGAGTGTGTCAACAAGGCAAGGAAGGAACTGTTCACCCAGAAAGGCAGAGCAATAGATGGTCTCCCTCCTACACAGGCTGCACTCATCCAGCACATCAAGAGGGCTGCCTACCAGGCTGGTCACTGCTGGGCACAGATGATGATCGCAGCTCCAGAGCTTCCATCTCCAAGTGAATGGGGGTGGAACAAGGTCCAGGATGGCTACGAAATATGCTGGACAACCCTACCAGAAGCCACGAAAGCTTATGGGGAACTCATACGTTGTGGTTGCAAGAAGGGCTGCAGAGGACACTGCAATTGTCAGAACTCTGCTCTGCAGTGCACTGCACTTTGTGTCTGCGGTGGACTTTGCATTGATTGATTTCCTAGAAAAACTATATTTGGAATTATCTACCATACTAGACTTATATAAACTATTGATAAGATGTACATAATACCAATAAATCAGTTCTACTATCACTACAATAGAGTTTAGCTAACATTTCAGAGGGGCTATAACAGCTGATGGCGGCCATCTTGGAAAATGGCCACCAATTGCGTCACAGGGAAAATCGCCGATGGCCCTATAGCCAAAAATCTTCCCATAGGCATGCCCTAACTGTGTACCAAGTTTCAAGCTTCTATCATTAAAATCACAATGTATTCACATATCTGCAGTACTAAAGTGTCTTTCTGCTGCTTCTGTTCCTATGTTATTTGGCGTATCATACAACTTTTAGCTTGTACAGTAAACCCTCTCTAATTCGAACTTCGGATAATTCGACCTGTTTCGGGCCAATTACAAATTTTTCAACTTTCCAACTTTCCATAATCAGAACTGAAGTTCGATTTTTCAGAGTTCTGCAGCATCTTCCATCTCCTCTGTGCCATCCACTTCGTCAGCCACATCGCCTCCAACACATTAAGCACCTCAAGCACTGAAGACCTTACCTTACAAATCCCCCGAGTGACACCTGGCACGGCTGCGTTCAGTAGCGGTCCCCCCCCCCCCCCCGCACTCACCCTACTAAACGATACTGAACGCTTCACAATACACATTGCAACCAAGATAGCAGCTGCTGAAATTTATCTGTGGCGATTCTTATTGTTGAATAATAACTTGCTGATGACCCTGTAGATGATGCAGCAGAAGTTATAGAAGCAGGAATTGAAATACTAAGGAGGCAAGAAGAGGAAAGCGAAGAGCAGAAGCTTTCTTTTCCTTTTGTTTATATACCCTAATTGTGGCGCGAGCTGGCAACTCAGTAGCGATCCACCTCCCAGCTGGGCTGTAGTGCGGGGGTACGTAGCTTGCGCTAGGCATACTGTATGCGTATATCACCGTGCGCCTAAGTGTGCACCTGTGCACGTTGCATTACTAAACGCAGCCCTTGCCTGAAGACGCCATCAGTGACGCCTGAGTGCTCAGTTTACAGTAGTACTGCATTTCTAGACCTCAGTATTAGCAATGGTTTGGTGAGTACAAGTAGCTCCCGCCAGTACCATAGTAAACATCACAGGGTGAGGACAGATCAGTTGATTTGAATGTCTTATGGTATTCGAAATACTCTTTAACCCCCTTGCATTCCGTAATTATATTTATGAATTCTTTCCAGTGGCAGCCCGTGGGAGAGGCCCTCAGAAGGGCTTTTCTACGCGTAAAAAAGTTTACTTTCCAGTGTAATTTTCCCGTACACCAAATACTCTTATCAGAATAAATGTTATACTATTATCTTTGTAGATGTTTGTTCCATAAGATTATCACATAAACAACTGTAAAGCACACAAAACAAATGCCATTATGAGACTCTGAATAAATATGCATATACAGTAAATTGACTTCAACTCTTCACTAGTAAAAATTTTTCTGAGAAAGCATTCAATGTGTTGCATACCAAAATAAGCGGAATTATACCAGTCATCCATAGAAACAATTAGTTTTCTGATAAATGAATATGCACCGTGGTAAAAGTAGCGTAAACTAAAAATTTCTCTCGAAACAATCATTTTTTTTACAATATCTCGATTTTTTCAGTAATATTTTGTGATACAGCTTTGAGTTTTGTTTCACTGTGTAGAGCACCTAAACATAAAAATAAATTAATGTAAGCTTTTAGTACTATGTCAAAAACTTTTTTTTGGGCGAATATTTCTTAATAATTTTATCAAATCTCCGATAAATACGGACGGTGCAGAATGTTCCCACCTTCTTTTCTCACTAAAGTAATTTTCTATGTATGCATATTAATTACGATTTTCATCAGCAGTTCTAGGATGTCTTCAGAATATTCGTATCTGCAATATTTCCAATATATCCGTGTAAACTTGACCATCTCCTAGCTGTGAAATATTATTTACAACCTATATATTTTGGTTAGTTGGTTTGGAAAATATGCACGAAAGTTGTATAGATGATATGTCCACACTGTAAAGACAAGAATGCCATGAAACAATAGTTTCTAGCCTCAATAATTTCGGAGATGGAGAATTTTTGAGCTGAAGCCAAACCGCATTCTCCTCTGCCCATGGAAACATGAGGCAGAAGGCGGGGACTATATTCGTCCCCGCCTTCTGTCTCATGTTTCCAATATTTGGTGAGATATACTGTAGTAACAAGAAACAAAAAAATGTTCATGCATACACCCACATACGTGCACACATACGCCCACAGTAAAGCATCACAACGAAAATGCGCTTGTTTCAGTATATATTTTTTCAAACACTAAATAACCAAAGTACACATAAAACCATATAGTGAAGGTGCAAACACGAAGTAATAGAAATCAAAATGTGTGCATGTGTATATTGTTGCGCAGGACCCTCACTCACAGACTCACCTGTCTTATCTCACCCCCAAAGGCGCCCCACGTAACCACTTACCTCCTGACGAAGGGCTCGGTAGAACTATCTGAAGCGAGTAGCGGTGTATAACACGTAATCAATCACAAGGCGGAAAGAGGACACTAACTCACACTGTACATTTAATGGTGGAAGTCACAATACACAGTTCTCCTGACGGTGGAGAGAAAGAACAAAGAACTCACATAGTCACGCTTGTCTATTAATAGTTCTCTACACACACAGTAGGCTCAAACACACATGAATGTACGGCTTAACGCACACGAGGCACTGACTTAACTGACGTTTCTACTGACGGCGAGGCAGCAGATACACCCAGGGGCGGCGCTGTGGTCGCCCGCCGCCGTCGTCGTCGCCGCCGCCGTCGAGCGTCACCTGACACCTTGCTACTCTCGTGTCTCGCTCTGTTCTCCCTGGTTCCTCGCCCCACTCCCTGCGGCGTCCCAGTCTTTCCTTGTCTCCCGCCGCCAGCTATCCAGCCAATCCCGTGGCGTGGCCGGCCGTGCGTGACCCAATCAGAATGATCGCCGCGAATGACGTCACCCTTTCTTTGTGTTGTACGGGAAGCACCCTCACCACGTGCCGCCCGCTCACACATACAAACATACAGACACTGCTTCACACCCTCGCTCTCACCCCAAACACTACACAACCCCTACATGTCTTCCCCCCACCAACTACGTACATAACGCCAAGCGCGTAACAATATATATAACAAAATTACCCGTGTACAATTCATATAAAAGACAAATCGCGCTGCACAGTTTCAGTTTCTATATCATCACCTCGGCAACATATAGCGCATTTTCGTGACGTTCACCGCCCTGGTTCAGTCCAGTCCGGACCGGGTCAGGGTGGACTGATGGTCGCGAAAATACATCGAGACTGGCCCCGTCCCATTCGTCGTTCCTATTGGCTGGGGGATCGAGTGGGCGGTACTGAACTGAACTGTGGAGGCGGCAGGCGTCCATCTTGTCAATATCCTTTTTGTCGTCCGCCTTTTAACCTGTGCTGAAGACTTTACAACTACCACGCCTGTGATACTTTAGTCTTATGGTCGGCCATCATGGTGTTTCATGTCTTATCAGCAGCACGAGAAGCTCCTGGTCGCCTTCCCCGTTGACTGTAGTGCGCATGCGCCAGTTCTCCCCACACTGGTCCAAGGTGGTCCTGGTATGTGGGTCGGACCGGACTGGACTGGGCTGAACCGTTCTAGACTGCCTCGCAAAAACAGTGACCGCCCGGGACTAGCCCAGTCCAGACCGGGCCAGAGCGGTCGCGAAAATACGCTAATACACGTCAACCATTCAAGCTAATAGGCTATATAGGATATAAATCGCTGTATACTTCGTTCATGAGTTTGAACTGTCCGTTATCAACCGTTATACGATCATGTATAGCCTATTTCCAGTACTTCCCCTACGAAATTGCATACTTCCCCTTAGTAATCTCCGCTCAGGGAACGCACCGTGGGGTAACCAAGACGTAGTCGCGTAATACTTACCCTGTCACTCCTTGCAACAGGGACTGGTAAAGATAACGGCTCGTATTCTGTCGCGATCGCGTACCACGTCAATGTAGTTGAGTTCTCTTGCGCACGTCTCGCCATTTCATGGGCCTCGATATCCGCTGTCCTACGGGCCAAGGGCCAGTCTTTTAATCTGTTGGAGACTCAGAGGAATGGTTATCCTAACCTGGTTTTGTGTCAGTGCTCGTTTGGCTTCCTCGTCTGCTGCCTCGTTTCCTTGGACACCCACATGACTGTGTATCCAGACAAGTGTTACTGTCTTCCCTCGCCTCTTTAACTCAGTCAAAACGTGAAGAAGCATTGTCACAAGTCTGATATTGTCCTTAGGTGGGTATTGCTGTAGGGATTGTAAGGCAGTCATAGAGTCTGTGTAGACAGTAATGTGTATGTCATCCTGGTGTAACGCATGCGTTAATGCTGTCGTTATTCGTACCAACTCAGTCTGCAGTGTTGAACAAGTGTCTGAAACTCGCCAACCGTAGGTGTCTGCACCACACACGAATGCAGCAGCCGCTCTGCCATTTTCTTTGTCAACAGAGTCATCGGTGTAGTACACACGGGCTCCAGGCATATCTGTTTGAGCAATCGATTCCTGAGCTTTGCTGAGGAGTAACTCACGTGAGCAAAGCGCCTTCCTGCAGGGAGGCGGCGAGATGAGGAATCTGGCCACTGCAGGTTCCCAAGGTGGTGGGTGGATCGTCGTAGTTTCCAACTTTGCAGTCCTCTCCTCGTGCTACAAGGTCAACACCCGGAAGGAGAGCGTATGTAGCCCACGCGACACATCTCAGCCATGTTCTCTCATTGAAGAGTCCTGGATCCTGTGGGAGAACTGAGACAAGACACTCTCGTGCCGGGGTGTTAGTGGGCCTATTAACTATTCTAGCAACGAGTGCTGCTGTGAGCTGCTCTACCCTTACCGTTAGAGGAGGAAGTCCGGTCACTGCTCGCAAAACATCCAGTTTGGTCTACCGAGGTGCACCAAGCATAACTCGTAGGGCGTTGTTCTGTATGACCTCCAGCGCCTTCTGGTTGCCCTCTGCCTCCCACATCTCCCTGCCTCTTATAAAAAACACCCCGGGCAGAGATGCTCGAAAGAGTTACGGGCCCGTAAGTATTACCCTAAGGGACTTTTACCTCGTAGCGCCTCTAAGGGAGATGCTCAAACCGTTTTCTCACTTGCTACGGGACCGCGAGGCTAAGGGTGGTCGGGAGCACCCATAACTCCCTAAGGGAGTGAAATTTGAAGTGGCTAGAGATCAACAAACAGTAAATTACAAGTTGTATCACTATACTTTATGTTTATTGTGTATTATAGAGCCATTTCATGCTTGCCTGTTTGAAATGTGATGTGTTTATTGCGTCATTGACTCCATATATATCATATTTAACATACAATACCTATAGTACTTGTAATAAATTCATATCAGGGCAAACCTATATATTAAATATATATATCGGTCGACTTCTTGAATCAAAACGTATAGTTCATCATACAAGTTTGGCCGCTATAATGATGCGGTGGTGGTGGTGGTATCAAATGTCTGACGTACTAGTACACACGCACGTATACACACAAGCAAGGATATTATAAAGTTATACTATCCTTGCACACAAGTGTCACGTGTGTCACAGTGAGGTGTTAGCCCTCCTGTGTGTCTTGTCTGACCTAAAGAGCGAACGCGCAGTTCTCGTCCACTATAACAGAGTACCGCCAGGGCCACGGATACGGCATACGTACGGCGCGGGCCAGCAAGTGGTCTAGATACTAATTTCGGGCACGCGAAACTCGAACCTATGATCAGCGCATCAAGGTATATACCCTGGGTACATCTCTGTAGTAATCAGTGGGAGAATACTACCCTGAAAGGCTAATGTGGCAGCTATGTATTATCGTAACATTCTGGCGATAGAGCTAAAATCGGCCCTATTTCGGAAATCAGCCGATCTTAGCTCAACACCGGCAAACATAGTTTTTAGGTTTAGGTTAAGTTATGTTTAGGTCTGGTTTAGGTTAGGTAAGGTTTATGATAGGTTTGTGTTAAGTTTTGTAGAGTTATTTAGGTTAAATAAGCGTCCGCGGGACGATTTCCGAAAGAGGCCGATTTTACCACAACAGCGGCATTTGAAGTCTCTTTAAATTTATTTATCGGGCTCCCTGACAGCTGAGAGCATGATGATTGGCTAGATAAAGCCGCGTCATGCGAGGCGCTGCTCTGTGATTGGTTAGCAGAATTTTCCCACACATATCCCTAGAATATCCCTATATTCCCCACCCAGAGGCCACCGATAACCGTACGGGAGTGACGGCTCGGTACGAGCATCTCCCTCAGCCCACCCTCGTAAGGTTATTGTAGCCATACACTCGTAAGTTGTTCCTTACCAGGGATTTTCGAGCATCCCTGCCCCGCTCTCCTCCCCGAGCGAGGCCGGCGCATGCGTCATGCAGATCCTCCCAGTGTTCTGTTTGTGGCTGTGTCATCGTCACAGGTATCATCTCGTGATAAGTAATTAAATTGTAAAATAGTTTTTAGATATATGATTGTATACTTATGCAAACTACCCTATTCCTGTAAATGTTAATTAAATAGAAAAACATGTATATCAAAATTAAATATCTTTAATGTTTCCTCTCATTTTTTTGTCATTTAAAATTTTAAATTCCCGGATGAGATACCTAGACTTCTGCCTTTCTCTATTTCTTCTCGTACCTTTCATGAAGTACTTTGCACAATGTTTGTAAGTCCATGTGACAGGGATGGCATGCTTGAATGGGTAGAATGCAATTGCACATTTTTGCACAGTTTTGATTTTCTGACACATGTCAGATGATATTGATGAATGGGGTAGAAAAAACAATCGAAAGTATGAACAAAACAATATGTTAAGAAAAAAACTCATTTGATTTTTCTTATTTAAAAAAAAAATGAAAATATTGAATTATGCATACAAGAAATATGTCACTCCAGGTGATTATCATGAACTCTACCAGTGGTCCATTGAGGAATACAAGAACTTCTGGGAGACGTGGTGGGAGTATGGTGGCTTTGTGCACTCCTTCCCAGCCAGCCAGGTGGTGGAGCCAGACTTGAGCATTAGCCAGGTACCCCGCTGGTTCCCAGGTGCCAGGCTGAACTTTGCAGAGAATCTCCTCCGCTTCAGGGATGATAAAGTGGCCATATATGCTACAGGTGTGTGCCTTATAAATTTTTCTTTAGTTTTAGTTATCTATTTTATGTACATGTATTTAATTAGGAAGTTTATTATGAGTTTATTACCTTTTTATTAGGAGCCTAAAAGAAATTTGAAATTCATTAACGTGACAATATGTTGTCAGTCAATAAAACAAATTAACATGAAACTTGCTGTCATCAAGAACTTTGATAAGTCATGCAAGAGTACAGAGTACGTACATGGAATGGATATTTTATGCATTGGCTTTGCTCCTGTATGATTGCAGAAGTATAATGAGGAATTTCATTGCAATATGAATTTTAATCTTCCTAGCTTGCACGGTCCCAGATACAGAGGCGTCGTATTATCTAACCATTTTTTATTTGAAATTTTGGATATCTGACAGGAGTTTTCAAAATGCATTTCATTATGTGATCCTAAAAATTTGATCTTATGATGGGTGAGAGCTGATAATTTTAGGTAGCTATCCAGAAAATTTCTATGATACATTATGTGTAGGAACAGTCAGTATTTAAGCAATGGGCATCCTGCTATTCCACCTCCCACCCACAACCCTCACCAACCCTTGCACATGTATTTGTTTGACCAGTTGGGAGATGCAAAGTTATATATGTTTATTCTAATTTCTTTCTTTCATTCACTATGTTTTGTAGTTTGTTGTACATAGGTATACACACATAGGTATAGGTATTTGTTGTACACATGAATACTTACGGTAACGGTGTAGAGCTACCCCAAGATTGACCATTTTTACTGTGATTTTTCCAAATTTTGGGTAGAACTCAAGTGGGCTTAGAAAAAGAGTTTTCTTCTCCTAGGCTCTTTGCTTCTCTATCTAACTTTCATTATTCAACAGAGTTTCTGGGAATGTAATCCCGAGGCTGCTGTGAGATACAATAACATATCTACGTTGTTCAGTAAATAACAATAATAGCCTAATGGCAGTAGAACTATAGTTCTAGCTATAGTATGTGGGTGTTTAGTGCTGCATTTGGTAACATTACGGATATAGGAATGAAAAGCTGACCTTGCTCAAAATTATGTTGCATTCAGAACTTTATTTATTCATTTTGAATTCTTGATAAATATATATTTATCTGCATTGTTTTGTTTTATGTATTCTGAGCTATTCTAAAACAAGAAGTTATTAAAGGGAACAATTATATTCATTTTATCATGTTGATAGATTTTTTTTTACGTATCACCATCTCTTTTGGATGTTTCTTGATGTTTGTAGGGATAGGTAGATATGCATATGAAGGTATACATATGATACTCCCTGCAGGAGAGGGGCAGCCCGGCATCAGCACCATTACTTACAATGAACTCTACCAGCTGGTTGGCACCTTAAGCCGTGCATTGAAAGGCCGTGGGGTACAGGTTGGCCATCGTGTTGTGGGCTACCTTCCTAACTGCCCTGCTGCCATCCAGGCCATGCTTGCCACAGCTGCCATTGGGGCCACCTGGAGTTCCACCTCTCCAGATTTTGGAGTCACTGTAAGAATATTGAAGGTTTTGCAAGACAGTATTGAAATCAGTAGATAATTATCTTAAATCTCTTCATATGCAGCATTGTGACTGTTAATTCTTTTAGTTTCACATATTTATCATTATCTTCATCACGATTTCCTAGAAGAGAGTTGTATCAGTGTGGCAACTTTTAGTGTCACTCAATATTTGGATGCCTTTTTAATGTGTTTCTATCATATGAATCTCCTGCCTCAGTGAATTAGAAGATCTGTAAATTCTTCAACTCGTGTTAAGTTCAAATTCCATCGTAATTTACATTGAGTTAAGAGTTAAGTTTGTAATTTCCTTTAAATGTTTTAAACAGTCTTTCTTGTTATGTACCCTTCCACTTATTTGGGAAAGGCCAGTTGTATGAAGAAATATAAAACAATTCAACCTCCAAAGCAATGGCTAATGTATAAGTCATCAGATGGAAGGTGTCAGGTATTTGAGATGGATGGAATTATAACAATCTGTCCCTCAGGGTGTGTTGGAGAGGTTCCACCAGATAGACCCAAGCATCCTTTTCTCAGTGGAGGCTGTTATGTACAATGGGAAGGTGCATGACCACCTGGCTAAGTTAACCCAAGTGGTGGCAGGTCTCAAGTGTCTCAAGAAGGTGGTGATAGTACCTTTTGTGCACAAGAAAGATGAAATTGATATATCTGGCATCCCCAACAGGTAAGCCGTACATCTTGCCAGCCGCATTGCTACATAGACTGCATTCTACATTACTCCAGAAATAATGTCTAAGCAGGATTAAATTGCCAAACTCAAACACATATAAGCTGTTGTATAGCCCAGTGATGTTTCACATAAACTAATATCTTTCCATTTAAGCGGTTGAACTAAGATACTGTGCCTCAAGTATATTAACTTATTTCATGAATGATCATTAGCAGGCTATACCAGATACTATTAAATTGAATAGGTTTGGCTATTTTGTGGAAAAAACCCATGAACACGGTTTAGTATCTCATGGGTACCTTTGTTACAAATTTTATTTGGTTGACATCTTATTGAATATGAAAAGAACTGAGTATTAATTAAAATGGGTATTAATTAAAATGGATTTACTGTGATTTGCTTTTAGTATTTTGACTATTGAATATAATAACTTAGTTTTCATCCTAGAGTTTGGAAATCAATATATAAACTCGTGACGTGAATGACAACAACATACCCATTCATTCTTAACAGCATCTTCCTGGATGACTTTTTGAGAGAGTGGGAAGGAGAGATCGAGATCGAGTTTGAACAGGTGCCCTTTCACCACCCACTATTTATTATGTTCTCCTCTGGGACAACTGGGGTACCCAAGTGTATGGTACATTCTGTTGGGGTAAGTCTATACATGTACTCATGATCTCTTTGAATAATAGAATAAGTCCATAGCTCAAAACTCCCATTGCCTAGCGTTTCATTCTAAAGTATTTAGCTGCACAACGTTTTTTCTTTGGTTACTTTATCAAAGTTTGTTTTGCCGTGTTTATTGATGTTGTTCATGATGAAGGAAATATTGAGAATGTTAAGATTAGTGCAAGATGAACCATAATACCCTGATGAATTGAAATAGCCTAGGACGTTGCTGAAAGTATACAGTGCATGACAGTGGGTGGTTCTAACTCACTTGCTCTTCTCCCCTGCAGGGTACTCTTGTCCAGATAGCCAAGGAACATGTGTTGCACTGTGATCTCTCAAGGAAGGATGTCTTCACATACTACACAACAGTAAGTGTCCATCTGGAGGGCCTGAGAAAAGGCATACGTCCCTGAGTCATAGAGAATAAATGAGAAGTCTGATTGAAAGTTTCATTTCTAGGTGTTTAGAGGATAAACAGCTTGACAGCTAAGACAAAAGAGAACGTTTAGAAGAGATTTATAGATTAGAAGCAAGCAATGGAGAGAAGAGGTCTGAATGTGAATATGTCCAAGACGAAGATGATGGTAACAGGCATGAAAATAGAAGCAAAATATACAAATCGGTAGGTTTCCCTGTGGAGTGTGTGGTAGTGGAGTAGGTGTGAACTCTATTCGTTGCAAGGACTGTAACAAGGGGTGCCATAAGATGTTCGGGACTAGGAAAGCTGAATAGGGTGGTAGATTTCTGCTGGCCAGCGTGTGTAAGAAGAATCAACGGAAGGGGACCACCAGAAGAGGAAGAGGTAAAAACTATAGAAGTGAATGGTAAATGATTCACAACATGGGTTAACCAAGGGTAGGTCATGTCTCACCAATTTATTGAGTTTTTATAGGAAAGTTTATGAAGCGGCAGATAATGATGAGGATTATGATATTGCATACCTGGACTTTAGTAAGGCATTCGACAAGGTACCACATGAGAGACTCTTAAATAAGGTTAAGGCACATGTATAGAATAGATGGAAAGGTTCTTCGTTGGATTAGATCTTGGCTAAGTGATAGGCAACAAAGGGTTACAATTAATGGTTCAAAATCTGAATAGGGGTAGGTAACAAGTGGGGTTCCAAAGGGTTCTGTTTTGGGACCATTACTATTTTTTATTTACATCAACGACTTAGATAGTGGGATTAAAAGTGATATAAGCAAGTTTGCTGATGATACTAAGGTAGCCAGGTAAGATTATTAGATCACCGTCTGATGTAAATTGATGATATTGCAGGGAGACTTAGATAAGTTAAACGAGTGGGTAGTCAGGTGGCAGAAGGAATTTAATATTGATAAGTGTAGGGTAATTAATGTTGGTAGAAAAAATCTTGGTAGTAAGTACACTATACACAATGTATCGCTGAAAAGATCGGAAGGTGAGAAAGATTTGGAGTGTGGGAAAGCTCAGACCTCCATCCTAGGAAACAATGTATTGAAGCTAGAAATCGAGCTAATAAGGTTTTAGGATTCATTACCAGGAGTGTTAAAAGTAGAAGTACTGAGATTTTCTAAAGCTTTATTTGGCTCTAGTCAGACCTCACCTAGACTATGCGGTTCAGTTTTGGTCTCCGTATTACAGGATGGATATACAGGAGAACCTCGTTTATCTGGCACCCGCGGGGGGGAGCGCATGCCGGATAACTCATTTTGCCGTTGTTTTGAGAGTTACTCTTATGGAATCGCCCAAAATCCTTTTTTTTTTCTTTTTTTTTCCCATCACAAGGAACCGGCCAAGGGCACAACAAAAATGGGTAACACAAAGCCCGCTTAGTTGCCAGTCCCTATAAAGAAGACAGTAAGAGAATAAAATAAAAAAGAGGGGTGAGCCAATTTAGTTCGGGAGGTGTCTTGTTACTCTTCTTTTGAAAAGATGTAAGTCATAGGAAAGTGGAAAAATAGAAACAGGAAGAGAGTTCCAGAGTTTATCAGTGGAAAAAAAAAAAAAAAAAAAAAGCCTGGGACGATTAGTGCCGTTGTTTTAAATGCCGGTTAAACGAGGTTCTCCTGTAGCCTTGTTAGAATCAGTGCAGGAAAGGATGACCAAAATGATACAGGGGATGCGTAATTTTAGTTATGAGAAGAGATTGAAGCTATTAAATTTACACTCACTCGAGAGGCGTATAGTAAGGGGTGATCTGATAGAAGTTTTTAAGTGGTAAAGGGATACAGTAAAGGAGATGTAGGAAAAGTTCTTATGGCTAGTAACCAGGGTAGAATAAGAAGTAATGGATTCAAGCTGGAAAAGCGTAGATTTAATAAAGAAATAGGGAGAAACTGGTGCACAAATAAGGTATTAAATGATTGTAATGGACTCGTTCGTCAGGTAGTTAATGCGGAGTCAATAGGGAGTTTTAAAAGGAGGCTAGACAATTTCATGTATGGAGATAAAAGGTGGATGTAGGTAGTGTTATAAGTAACAGGAACTACCATGTGTAGGTCTCACGGCCTCTTGTAGCTTCCTTATTTTCTTATGTTCTTATGTTTTTCTTCTTACGAATGGTGATACAATAGAAGAAGTGAAACAGTTTTGTTATCTTGATGACATGTTAGATAGTGAGGGTGGAAGGGAAAGAGATGTAAGAACAGGGATAGCAACTACATGGATGAAGTGGAGAGAGATAGCAGAACTGCTGATAAACAAGAGTATTTCACTGAAAAACAGAGGAAGAGTATTTGAACCATGTATAAGATCAGTATTCCTGTATGGTTCTGAGACATGGTCCTTAGCAAAGAAGTTGGAGAATGTGTTGGTTGGTTGTATCGGCGAATGTTGAGGTATATGGCTGGGGTCACATGGAGAAATGAACTGTCAAGTGAATAGGTGGCAAGAAAATGTGGATTGAAGGAGTTGAGTACAAATTGGTGCGAGTAAGGCGATATAGGTTGTTTGGGCACGTGAAGAGGAGAGAAGGTGGTGAGGCAGTGGGGAGAGCTGTTGGGAGTGGAAGTGCCAGGTCGCCGTCCACCGGGCAGGCCAAGGAAGACATGGAGGCAGTGTGTTGTAGAGGATCTGGCACTATTGGACATTGAAGAAGTTCAGGCAATGGATAGAGATAGTTGAAAGCGTATCATCGGCCATCTAACCTCTAAGCTATTATGGGAAAATCTGACTTTAAACAGAAAGAAGAAGTGTAAAGAGGATAAGCCTATCAAAATAAGAGTACAGTGTTAAACAGAGCTGAGCACTAAATACATTGAATGTATTTAAGTACTAAATACTAAATACCAAATACTGAATACATTTTCCGAATGTATTTATATACTAATTACTAAATACATCAATTGTATTTTAATACATTTGTAAATACATTTTAAATGCACACACATTTTAGCCTCTTAAATGCCTATTATAATGAGAGTACAGTGTTGAACAGAGCTGAGCACTAAATACATTGAATGTATTTAAATACTGAATACAAACAAGTGGGCCACAGAAGGTGGAACCCACTTATCGGTTAATAAATTTGTGAAAATGTATGATTTTGTTCTTTGGTTTCAGATTTGAACTAAGGAGACCATAACAATTAGAAATCAAGTGAGAAATGTTTTGGACAACTGTGCAAAAGACGTTCCGTGTCACTACTTATTTAAGCGGCTATCACACGGTGCGTTTCGTCGGACTGTTTCGTCGAACTTGCCATTTGGTTGGACTGTTTGGTCGAACTTCGAGGGTCATTTCGCCGAACATGTTCGATGAAATGGTTTTGTGAAATTATACAAAATGTTGCACATTTCGTCGAACATACTCTGCGGTCAAAATAAGTCTATACTTTTTCTGTAAGTTATAAATAGTGTTAGCAATTATTAAGCATTGAAATGAACACCATCATATAATACGTTACAGTAAAATTAATACAGATCGGTCTATATTATATATGTGATAGATTTTCAGAAATATGAAGCTGATTTGATGTGTTTACATTTTGCGGTAGAATGATTACTAGTAGAATATGAAATCTGAAAAGTATAACGGGGAGAGAATGGAAATGATGCGTGTGGTTTTCACTGAAATGGGATGTGAAATGAATGAGGTGGTTGAAAGGACAGGAAGAGAATGGATGTTATTGCTGCTGGGACTGTGTGATGACTGGTGAAACAAGGGGACGGATGATTGGGACAGGGAAAGAGTTGGAGAGAATGTGGTGTTTGTTTGTTTGTTTAGAGGATAATTCCTCAGAGCCATAGTGATCTACCGCTCGGGCTTAGTGTTGGCCGAAGCCACCACCCCGGGAGGGGGGTCACAAACCCCCGGCTAACACCCGGTACCCATTCACTGCTGGGTGGACAGGGGCTCGGGAAAGACCACCCATCTGTCTTCGCTCCGCCCGGGGATCGAACCCGGGACTTCTCGGTTGTGAGCCGAGCGTGCTAACCACTACACTACGGGGCCACCTGTAATATCAAGATCCGGTAAAATGGACGAGGACTGCGCGGTCCTTTTCTGAGACTTCATATGACTACATACTTCATATGACTTTCTGACTACATATGGTATTATTTCACACTAGGACCGAAATTGCTTACACAAATGGGCGTCTGGTTTTGGGCCATTGGGCAATTGGGCGGGCGGGCCGCCCGCCACAGGTTTCGGTGGCCACAGGTAACAGTGGCCGGCAGCCGCCCGCCCGCCCGCCACTCGATTTTGGGCTCTGCCACGCCCTGCTGGGATGAAATTATTACCCTAACCTAACCGAACCTAACCTTCTAACGGGAGGGGCTCCGTCCCCTTCGACCCCCTGACGGGAATATTAAATTAACCTAACCGGCGCGCAGTTCTCGTCCACTATAACTCATTTAGCCCACATGAACGCGTCTTCATCTGTCGCTGCAGTTCTCTTCTAACAATCACCTCCTCCCTTTTCATCACCAGTAGCTACGTATATATATGCCCCTAAAGTTGAAACATTAACAACAAATCTCCGCGCCTCTCACTGTCATGGCTTCATCTTTGTTTGTTATTGTTGGGTGAAGCGGTTGGCCCAACCATGTGCTAGATGTGTTGTCAGTGTTCGACGAACAGGTCCAACCAAATGCTTGTTTGGTTCGACGAAACAGTCCGACGAAACGCCTCGTGGGATACCCGCTTTAGAGACAAAATCGTTCAAAACGGAACAAACAAAATACCGTAGGATGTTTAACTTCAACAACTATCCACAGAGGAGCCAAATTTGTCGATGGGTGAACAAAATTAAAGCCAAGGGAACAGTTTACAATCTCAACAAGAGTGTCAGACCTCTTAATGGCGCGAAGGTGACTGCGAGAACTCAAGAAAATGTCAGTGCCGTGAGAGATTCGGTCGGGATGAGGCCAAAGAAGTCCACTCGAAGGCGCAGCCAAGAGCTGGGAATTTCCCGTTCCACTTGGCGACGAATCTTGTTCTTGAACCTTCAGCTTTACCCATACAGGATCCAGATCAAACATCAACTCACAGCAGCTGACATGCGCAAACGTGTTGTGATGTGCCAGTGGTTTGTCAAGAAGATTAGAGAAGACCCCGACTTTATCGACAATGTTTGGTTTAGTGACGAGGCTCACTTTCTGCTTTCCGGCCATATCAACAGGAGGAACAATGTGTTTTGGGGCACTCAGTCCCCAGATAAGTGCTTCAGAGGCCCTTGCACTCAGTCAAATGCACAGCCTGGGAGGCTATATCATATCGAAGCACGGCATAATCGGGCCATTCTGGTTTGAGGACGAAGACAACAATGCAGTAATGGGCACGAAAGAACGCTATCATTGTAGTGCTTAACAAATTCTGGAGGGGACTTGGAACTCGCCGTGGTGTGAACAGGGATGAACAATGACTCCAACAGGATGGAGCAACTCCACATACAGCAAACATCACGATGGAGTTGCTGGACAAGATTTTCCCTGACCGACTGATCACATTCCCTGACCGCATTCACTAGATTTGAACCCCACAAATGTTTACCTGTGGGGGTTCTTAAAAGACCATGTCTACGAGAATCGTTTTCAATCCATTGCTGAATTTGAGCAGGCCATCACCACCAAGATTAAAGCCATCAAGAAGGAAGAGTGCGTCAGTGATAAACAATTTTGCTCTCCGGATCCAGGAGACCACACAGGTGGCCATTTGGAGGATGTGTTAAAATAAATTCACCTCATGTGGCAGGAACTTCGCCTCTTGACTTTTTTTTTATTAAAATGTTATTGTGTCACCTATCAGGTAATATAGTCATTTTTAGTGTACCATGTCTCATTAATGAATTATTGTCAATTGAATGGGTTCCACCTTTTGTGGGCCACCCCGTACATGGGAGAAATGTATCTAAATACCAAATACTAAATACATTTTACGAATATATGTAAATACTAAATACTAAATACAACAATTGTATTTAAATACATTTGTAAATACATTTTAAATGCACACAAATTTTATCTGTATTCAGTAATTCATGATTAACAATATAAAATGCTTGATAAATGATAAAGGATAGGTTTTGGTCAGGTTAGGTTAGGTTAAGGATAGGTTTTGTAGAGGTTTTTCGGTTAAATAAGAGGCTCTGATGGTGCGCGATTGCCTGGCTGCCACGGCAGGCTGGCGCCGCCAACTCATGCGGAATATTTACCAATTAATTTCTTATTCTCATTACATATTCATGTACCAGACAGGATGGATGATGTGGAATTGGCTGGTGGTTGGACTGTTTTCTGGCTGTTCTTTAGTTCTTTATGATGGTTCACCTCTGCTCCCCACACCCTCAATCCTTTGGGACTTGGTGGACAAGTTAGGTGAGTGAGTTGTGATCTTATTGCTAGGTGTGCTGTAAGGATCAAACTTGTTGACAGGCTTATATCTTCAAAATCACATACAAGTCAGTCTCTTGATGTGCTAGAGTTTAATGAAAATTTGAATATTTAGTTTATATATATATATATATATAATATATATATATATATTATATATATATATATATATATATATTATAATATATATATATATATATATATATTATATATATATATATATATATATATATATATATAATATATATATATATATAATATTGGTACATTCTGTAATTTTTCACCTGCCTCGAGAAAACGTTAAGTACAGTATGCCGTATATTTTTACAGGTATCACAGTTTTGGGATCTGGTGCAAAGTGGTTTGGAGTGCTTGAGGAAAAAGGAGTGAAGCCGCATGAAACGCACAACCTCTCCAGCCTGAGAGCCATTCTTTCCACTGGTTCTCCTTTGCCTCCAAGATCTTTCAAGTATGTGTATAGAGATATCAAGCAAGACATCATGCTTGGTTCAATTACTGGTGAGTGAAAATGCATATTACTTATAAAAGTGTGAGATTCTGGTCTGTCTTGTGCACTGTGCATTATAAAAGCCTTCCCCTATGTACCAATCTTAAAGTTATGCACTTTCAGATACAAACAAACCAGTCTGTAAATCCAAATTCTGAGAACAGTGTCCTCAGAAGTGTATATATTCATTGCATTTCAGATATGATTTTTTTTACCTCGACCAATTGAAATATTTATGTATTGAAAAATATTTATTTTAGTGACCATTATAAATGTTATGAGTGTTCCCATTTCTCTGACCCACTCTTGAAATTATCCTTAAAAAAAGTAGCTTCTAAGTGAATAAAATAAATCTTTGTGCGAGATGTTGACAAAACAAAAATCTTACAACCAAGAGAAAGAGGTAATAAAATTACAGTTTCATATATCTTATAAGTACTTACCAGTTGTTTTACTTTATTGCTTGCAGGGGGGACAGACATAATTTCCTGCTTCATGGGCAGTAACCCTAGCCTGCCAGTTTATGAAGGAGAGATTCAGAGCCGCAATCTGGCAATGGCTGTTGAGGCATGGGATGAAAATGGCCAACCAGTTTATGACCAAAGTGGAGAACTTGTCTGCACCAAGCCATTCCCCTCCATGCCCACAGACTTCTGGAATGATGATGGAGGCAAAAAATACACAAAGGCCTACTTTTCAGCGTAAGTTTGAGCTATGAGAGTTATTTAGCATGGATGGTTCTTATTAAGACTTTAAAAGCTTATTCATATTTCATCCTATGAGTTATATGTTTTTTCCCTCATTGCATCTGAATTCTGACTTACAGGTGCGTGACGATTAATCTGTAAATACTAAGCTCTTTGAAATCATTTTAAAGTCAGAGATGTGGTAACCCCATTATTCTCCACACTGTGATCTATGTTGTTACTCTGTGGTGCTGTCAATCATATATATAACCAACACTAGACATGGGTTTTATAATGCATTTCTTTTTTTTTATGTTGAAGCCTATAGTGCCTGTAGTCTATTATTTTTTTTTCTTGAGGGCTCAGGTCGTTGGCCCTGCACATTCTGGAGGGTCTTGATCAGTGGCGTACCCAGAAAATTTAAAAGGGGGCGGCCAAAAAAAGTATTCAAAACAAAATATATACAGTAAAACCCTTATAACTCGGCACGATAGGGGCTCTGGCCCTAGCCGAGTTATTCAATGTGCCGAGTTATTCAATGTCCTCCTCTGATATGGGTTATTAAAAAAAAAAAAAAAAAAAAAGCTGGATTTGATATCAAACTCAGCACAAATAGCACGCATGGATGCACCTGCATCCATGCTTGCCAGCACTTTCACCCTTTCCTGCAGGCTCAGGCTCTTCAATTTCATTCCCTTCCTGCTGGAGACACCCTTGCGTGATGGAGCTGACATCTTGATATACAGTACTGTATGATGTAATCCCAAAACACCTAAAATAGGTGGCAAAGTAAAGCAAAGGTCGGGAACCAGCGTGTAGGCTGCGCTGTGTTTTTGTCGTCCAAGCACCGTCTTGGATTACGAAGACCAAGCCAATAACAGTTGCTGAAATGTGTGTTATACTACTTTGTGATATTGTTTGCAATGTTTTGCATTGATTATTATTTCGGCTCCTACCAAGATTGTTGTGTTTTTGAAGCAGAAACCAATCCTTTTTCAATTTCGACAAAAAACGGAATTCGTATCCAAGACGGTGCTTTGACGACATAAACACGGCTCAGCAGCTGACAGCCTACACGCTGGTTCTCGACCTTTGCTTTACTTTGCCACCTATTTTACGTGTTTTGGGATTACATCATACAGTACTGTATTTCAAGATGTCAGCTCCATCACGCAAGGGTGTCTCCAGCAGGAAGGGAATGAAATTGAAGAGCCTGAGCTTGCAGGAAAAGATCAAAAGGACAAAAATACGACTTTATGCGACTGACGATATGCAGAGTGTAAGCGAAGAGATGCAGTTATAACATCAATATGCCGAGATACATTATTTTTTGCCAACTTTCTGTTTACATGTTCACAGAAGAGGTTGTGAGGGCATGATATGCCGAGTGAAAACCATGAGATGCAGTTTAGGTGAGGCGGTAGCAGAGTGGTTAGCGTCACCGAGTGGCGTTCTCGAAGACCCGAGTTCGATCCCGAGTGAGACCCATAAATCCACTTGAAATCTTTTTGCACCGTCGAGTGGCCTAAGAACACCCACATGCCCTGTCCATTAACTCTACCTTCGACTGTGAGTGCATGGGAGGACACAGGGGGGCGGCATGAGCCTCTAATCACAGGCGTCACTATAACAATCCTGCCTGCGCCACCACGGGCGAGGGCCAACCATCACAGCCCTCGAGTGAGCCTCCAGGGCCTATCATTCCACCCCTGGAGCTCACTGCCTACATGTGCTATGGGCATAGGTGTGTGTGTGTGTGTGTGTGTGTGTGTGTGTGTGTGTGTGTGTGTGTGTGTGTGTGGGTGGGTGTGTGGGTGTGTGTGTGTGTATGTGTGTGTATATAAAAAAAAAAAAAAAACATTAGTCTTTGCCATGCCGAGTTATACAGTGCCGAGTTATAAGGGTTTTACTGTATATATATATATATATTTATTTATTTATAGTAGCTATATTTTTATTATTATTTATTATTTATTTTTTGCAAAGGGGGGGGGGGGGGGGGGCATGGCCGCATGCTGCCCCCCCCCCCCCCCCTTCGGTACGCCACTGGTCTTGATGGTTGGCCCTCCGCCCGTTGGTGGCGCAGGCTGGATTTTTATAGTGACACCTGTGATGTTATAGGTGAAGTTCCGTTTTCCCAGGGGTGACAGGAGACGCTTGGACCGCCGGACAACTTTGTCAATTTATGGACTGGACCAGGCATTTGCCTGGGACTCTGACATATCCCCAGACCTCGGATTTTGACCGGCAAATCCAATATCCGGGAAATGGAGATCCGGGAAAACGAGGGTTAAGTGTATATATATGCTTACAATCGTGTACACATTTAGATGCCTATCACTGCGTGTTTGCACCTACATATATACTGATAAACGTATTTGGTAGGGAGCAAATTACTCTGGAAAGTTCCATAAACCCTAGCGATGATATGAGAGAAAATTATCTCAGGTCATCACCCGGGGCCCCACCATCGGCGCTAATTTTTTATTAAATCAAACTTCACTTTTAACCTTGCACCCTGCTGGTGGTGACTGGTGAGGCAAGCATTTTTAAACTGAATCTAACCCAACCTAAACTAAACCTAACCCCACAGCTAACCTCCTAACTTAGTAGAAAGATTCACTCATTGTCGGGTTTGTTTTGGAGGAGGGAGGATAATGGCAAAATGAGGCCTTTCAGATGATTTTTTATGTGATTATAATTTTTAACACTTCAAATTACATAGGTAAGGAGTATTTTTAATCTCGTACTCAATTCCTGGTTGAAAGTATCAATTTACCGCCGTGGTAAATGATGAGTCGTAATGTCCTTCCACTTGTGCCGCGGTATGTTATAAGGATCATTCTTTATTCCCTTATTCTTGCATTTTTCAATGTAACAAGGAATAGATCTAGAGTCCAACATCTGAAGGACATAGTCTGACAGATGAACATCATCAATCACTTTCCCAGCCATAAAAGAAGAGGTCAGTAAGCGTGAGTGTATACCGCGTTTACAAGGGAAGTAACGCCATTTGTTTACATCACCCCACAACCAGCGTGTGCTTGGGGCGGAGCTTCGTGACGTCGGTGCATACCATCTATTGGGGAAAGCCAGATGAATGAAACATGTATGTATGAATGTATTATTTATCTAATGTACATAATATTTACCTGAGTAATGTATGACATCTAATGTGTTGATTCTCAGGTATCCAGACACTTGGACCCACGGCGATTACATCATCATAAACTCACTGACTGGCGGCATCACCATGTTGGGCAGGAGTGATGGCACTCTCAACCCCAATGGTGTCAGGTTTGGCAGTGCTGAAATATATGCAATTGGTAAGCATTATCTGGTTAATATGTTGAAATATTTGTCCTCATGACTTGTTATTAGGACACTTACACACTTTGTATTCTATCTCATGTTATTGAGAGGTGTATAACGAAGTGGTTAGAGACACTTTGCTGAGAGTGGATATTTCACCCCCCAACATTGTGTACATTCATTGTGTATAGTTATTTATGGAAAAAGAGACCAGTGATTACATTTGTCTTATAGCATCCATGAAATTTCAATGTAATATAAACAAACATGAGATTAATACTTATTTTTATATTTTTTCTTTTATTTCATAAGTTGAACAGTTTGAGGAAGTAAGTGATAGTGTATGTGTGGGTCAGCGGAACAAGGCAGGTGAAGAGCGAGTGGTTCTCTTCCTCAAGATGCAAGAGGATGAGGAGTTCAATCAGGAATTCAGTCGCCGTCTAGCACAGTCCATCCGTTCCCAACTCTCATCAAGACACGTTCCTTCAGTCATGCTGCCTGTCAGTGAAATACCAGTAAGTATAAGATTGTCATACAGTGCAAGATTGGGCTATGTTTTAAAGATCCATTTGTTTTGAGTAACAACCGTGGAAGATTGGGGAAACTTAACATGATTTAGAAGATGCGAGAAGATTGTTGTACAGCACTATGAATGCATAGCCCAGCAATCAACAGATGAAGGTTTTTAAGATACTTTATTTGATAAATACTCATATGTAACATCAGCAAGTGAAAGATACTGAAAAAAATATGCAAGTAGTATTCCTGGGATTTAATTAATGTACATTTGTGTAAGCACTAACACACAGTAAGCATTCTGAAAATAATTTTCTTCATAAAGACCTTCATGACTTTAATTGCACACTATCACTTTAACTCAAAATATCCATTGAATTCAAGGAGGAATCATATGAGCACTTTGATTTGTTTACAGTACACTCTCAGTGGAAAGAAGGTGGAGGTAGCTGTGAGGCAAGTGATACAAGGGCAGGTGGTCAAGAACAAGGCTGCACTTTCCAACCCAGAGTCCCTCAATCTTTATGTAAACCTACCTCAGTTACAGAATTGGTAAGTACGAAGAAGGCTTGAATGGAGGCTCAGAAGCCTCAATGGTAAGTTTTGTTTGTTGGGTAGAGTTAAGTAGACATTTGGTGTATTGTTAGATTGGGTGAATCCAAGTGATGCCTGATGCGCTATATAATAGCTCTCCTGGATTTGTGATTTTGTATGGTGCTCAGGGAGTACATGAATTCTTTGAATTCTGAGATGCTCTTGAAATTAAGGTTAAGACTTGATTCACACCACAAGAATGATCAGTCCTTACATATTTGCACACAGTGAGTGTACAAAAGTGTGAAAGTCACAGTCTACTCTCACTGCTGTCATGATCTGTCTTGTGTCCCTCAGTTGCTGTGGGAACATGTGGGAATTACCTTCATTAGAAATTGTAATCACTACCATTGCATTGAACAAAGAAGAGGAAAGAAAAAGAATAAGACTGAAAGGGATGTTTGAGTTCACCATACGTTGGAAGATGAGAGTGAAGGATAGTAACATACACTTTCACCAGTGTCTGGATAATTATGACATATTTTTTCAAGTACATTAGATCTGCCAGTAATACAATATTCATAGCCTTACCATGCCCTGTGATACTCAAACATTACAAATGCACTTCCATAGTCTGGTCGCTTGCTAAGAGTCCACCTATTATCCCACCTGCCCACTCTAACCATAAAAAAAACCACCCAGTTACTCCTCCACTGTCTCCACAGGAGACAGTGGAAGACTAACAGGGAGTGTACAGGGAGTAAAATCTTTCTGCACCGTCGAGTAGCCTAAGAACACCCACATGCCCTGTCCATTAACTCTACCTTCGACTGCGAGTGCATCGGAGGACACAGGGGGCGGCATGAGCCTCTATTCACAGGCGTCACTTTAAAAATCCTGCCTGCGCCACCACGGGCGAGGGCCAACCATCACAGCTCTCAAGTGAGCCTCCAGGGCCTACCATCTGAGCCCTGGAGGTCACTGCCTACAGGCGCTATAGGCATAGATGTAAAAGAAAAGAAAAAAAACTTTGTCTTTGCCTTGCCGAGTTATATCAAATACCGAGCTATACAATGCCGAGTTATAAGGGTTTTACTGTATCTACAAACACATTTTATTCAACAACGTGTTACTCAAGGATCTACTATTTTTTCGCATAAATATTGGACATGAGAATTTTTCAAAAATTTACTGAAAATCCAGACAGGCAATGTAAGATATAAAGAAGCCTGCCCTCCAAAACAAGAGATGTTTTCCCTTAAATTATATAAGTACCTATAATGATAGTATGTATGAATATTGTTTGCTGAATTTATCAAATAGAAACTGATAATGTTTTTCTTGGCTCACCATTTTCATCATCCTGCAGCTGTGTTTTCCCATCAAACACAGTCAACTACCCTAATAACCGCAGCATGTGTGAGACACTTGACCATTGGATCATGCACACTGGTGTAGAAGGTAGATTCTGGATTCAGTCAAGATGTCTATTTGAAAAATCCTTACATAATTGTGATCAGACTTTAAGCTGAGTGTACTGTCAGTGTAAACGCCTCCAATTAAATACACATAATAATATTTCAATGCAGCTGGACCAGCTCGTGAGCTTTCTTGGGATGGAAATCAAGCTTGATTTTTTTACAACACTGTAATATATAATTGTAATGTAGAAATGGTTGTGAAATGTTGGTTGTGGAAGAATTCCAAATTGTAATCAGTTAGTATATATATATATATTTTTTTTTTGTATGATAGCTATTTCTGTATGTTTTGCATGAAATTTGTAACAATTATTTGACAAGAAGTTGTTTTTATATATATTACCTATGTTATACATGTACAGTCTATATAGTATTATAAAGGTAGTAGCAAACGCATAAGGTGGTAAGTCAAGAGTGCCTAAAATAGTAAGTAGGAAGAACTTTTACTGTTTCATACCTTTCTCTAATGTGGTAGCGAAGGTAATAGTAAGTGGCAAAGAATATAATTGTATATTTATGTAGAAATGTGCAGTAACCCTAAAGCTGTGTGCCATAAGGTAAAGGTAGCTTTGGCTCTCAATGGAGGGTTATGTAGACAGGTTTTTTTTTTCTTCTTTTCTCTCTATCCCTCCACTCCATTCATCTGCCGCCTATAAGTATTCCTTTATCTTACTTTTATATCCATTTAGTATTGTATCTTCTCTATGCCCTACAGGTACATGTAACTCATGAAGAGAGGCAATTCTGTGTTGCATCTGTAATATAATTAATCAATGCCTTAAAAACGATCCACCGGTGTTGTATTAACCGTGCTCCCTTTTCAATCTGACATGTACTCTTCTCTTGTGCCATTTGGCCGATTTTTTAAACATGGACACGGGCTAACCTAAGACTAACCATGGCTTTAGACAGACATTTCAGTGCTTTAAACATTTGTCCGGGGTATAATATCATTAGACTTGGATGTTGGAGAGGTTAGTGAGTGTCTAGCAATTCCAATCTGAGACTAAACCCCCTGGAAAAATGGTTAAAAACTTAAATGTCTGGTCTAAAGCCATGGTTAGTCTTAGGTGAGCCCAAGTCCATGTTTAGAAAATCGGCCAATTGTCATGCCATCATCATGAACACCTGCATTGTTTAATCAGGTTTTCAGCAATGTTTTACTCATACTGAACATTACTTCATACATTTTTGTATGCGCTGGTGTATTTTTTATATGATTAAGCTTTTACAATTAGATAAAAGATCTTCAATACACATCTATAATAAGCATAATTAAGTTGCACCTATTTCCTCTTTTTATGAAAGTATTAGGCTACAGCATATTTAGACTTGTCACCTTACTTATGAGTCATTGCAATGATAGAGCCAGTCGTGAAGGTGTCTCAGTCAAAGCCTGGGTTGGAAAGAAAAGGGTTCAATTTTTTCTATTAATTTTTTAATTATTTTTATTATAATATCTAGTATAGTTTTTTTTTTTTTATTTATTTATTTATTATTATTATTTTTTTTTTTTTACATATTTGCTGTACAAAAAATTTGTTAGGTTAGGTTCCTTTTACCTTCCCTTTGAAATTCTCTCAATAGAATAAGGATAAGAATAAATACAAATAAATGATAGGGTTTTTTTTGTGCCAGCTGCAAACATGATTATGAGGTGCAAGTAGTAAAGGCTAGTACCAGTATACGTACTTGCTTGCTCGCAGGTCACGCACGACTGGTCAACCACTCACACTACACAAAGCTGTGTTGGGCTACTGGTATATGGCATTGGGAATAGTTCCCAACTAGATCTTATGTTCAAAGATGTAGCTACTGTAAAATAAAACCACAATAACCAGCTATCAATATTCAATACACTAGATTTAGTGAGGTAATAACGAATAATGCAGGCCGAGTACAAATATTCTTTATCAGAAATATCTCTAGATTTAAAGAATGACAACTTTAAAGATTGACAAGAAGTATATTCATACATTAAAGATTGACAAGAAGTATATTCATACATTAAATATACATACAAGCTGACATTCCCACTGAGTAAGAAGCTCTGGGACAGGTTCAGTACACGTCATATCTGAATAGCCAGGAATAAGAACTGAAATCTCCAGTGTGTTGTGACTGTTTATGTCAAGTTTTTTAGGTAATGGTGATAGGTTAGGCTATGAATGATAGACTATGCATTTTATTATTATTATATTATTTTTATATTATATTATTATCATTATATTATATGATTATATTATTATTATTATACATGTATTTTTAAAGAAAAATTGTAATCAGTGATTTTTTTCTGTGATTATAATCGATTATAATCACTTGACTAAAATCATTTGATTTGAATCATCTGGTCAAGGCACAACATTTTTTCACAACTTCTGGAGGTCACAAGGAGTCATTTGCCTTTTTGAGAACTCAGTGAGTAGAATGCAATGGTATGGTAGAGTATGCAGTGCTATTGTTATAGAGTGCAACGATACTAAAAATTTAAAGCTGGATAAAATATAATTTAATAGAGTAGTTTATATATATTTAAATCAATTTACATTGCATACATACTTATACTGTGAGGAGTCATACTCATAAATATCGTAATCTCATTTGTTCTTTACCTGCAATAATTAAAGCCTACCATTTATTTGACTTTTGATTATTCATATATCACTTGCATAATGAGTGGAAGAGTAGGAGAAGCAACAACAGTGTGCAGATATCTACTCTGCTGCTCTTTGCCCTCATCTGTGATCCAAACAAAGCTGCATTTCTTGTGGAAAGGATCACTGGATCAGTCTTCTTAGTTATTTTTTGGTTTTTCAGGATTGTTATTTCTTAGCCATATTGTCGTTTATAAGATCATCATTTAGGTAATTAATTAAGGTAAAGTATGGTAAGGTAAAGATGGGGGCATACGCTGTGCTGCGCGTGGCTCATCGGCTCATCTCTGTCGCATTAGCCTTTGAGCCTGTGGTGGTTGACAACCCATTTTCATTACCCAGGGCTAGTGTGACATCAGGGTTACCACAGTTACCTTCCCCAGGTTTCCCCAGGTTTCCCCAGGTACCCATTTATCAACTCCGAGAGGGAGGATGAACAGCTAGTTGGGCTGGTCGCCAACTTGTCCTGGCCCGGATTCGAACCAGCAGGGCCCACAGATTCGTAGCTCGGCGCTAGTCACACTTTACACCACAAAGGCGACAAAGTATGGATGCATCAGAAATCGAGAGAGTTGTGCAGTTATGAGTTTCTTAGGCAAACTTCAACCGGTTGAGTTCCGGACTTTCCAACCACCACCCTTCCTTCAACCCTGGTCATGTATTTGTTGCAGCCAGGGAGGTTTTTTTGTTTTTTGTTTATTTTGTTTTTGAGTCTATAGCGCCTGTAGGCTATTATCTTCCTTCCTTCCTTGGGTTTTTATCTTATTTTCCTTTGAGGGCTCAGTTGGTTGGCCCTGGATAATCTGGAGGGCTGTGATGGTTAGTACTCGCCCGTGGTGGCGCATGCTGGAACTTTATAGTGACTGATGATGTTTTTTTGTGATGGGTCATGCTGCCTCATGGAGCCCTTCGCTGCACTCGCAGATGAAGGTGAGGTTGGTGGGTTGCATGTGGGTTTCTTCGGACCGCTCTTTCCAAAAGGTGATAGGTATTCTAGATTGCTGATTTTATTTGTTTCTTTGGTGAAGATTAACTGTTTGGTCTATGCTGGCAACAAAGTCTCTCCTGCTGCCTCTTCCATTATCTATACTCATGTTAATAATTTCAGCGGTTCCTTTTCCAACTTCCACATTTAATTTTTTCAAGTCCCTTCTTATGGCTAATTATCCTCCACCTCCAGCTTTGTTGGTACGATCTCTTCAATACAGATTGTAGTTCCCTTGGCCCAGTTGCACTTCCATATCAATGTTCAATTTTGTTTCCACTAAGCACAAAACATCAGGGTTCCTTAATTATCTCTTTAGAAATAATTTATTTATAACTGCTGAAATGAGCCCATCCGCATTACCATAATCTATTTTGAAACTCCTTCCACTGTTTTCTAACCCGTAGCTATTACTTATTTCTCTTACTCTAAGACGGTACCATTTCCTGATTCTCAAGTCTATAACTCTCTCATAAAACTTTGTCTTCTCCTGCTCCGTTCTCCGCTCGTTTTTTCCTTACCCTTTTTATATAACTTTAACTTTGCCCTCTCTTCCTCGTTAGTGTCTTTTCGAATCCATACTGTTTTGAACTTGTCCTCTTATGCTAATTTCCATGTCTTGTTCATAATATCCTTAACTGTAACTTGTGAACGAAATTTAACCTTCAACGGTCGTGCTTTACCCTCTTCAAACTTACCCAGTCTGTAAAATTCTTAATCTCATTTGCATCTCATTTTCCTCCAAAACAGTGGAGACAATATTTCTCTGGTCACCTCCAATTCTCTCTATCTCGACCCTTACTGGTATGGATTTTTTTTAATCCGTGATGACTATACATCTATTTTTTTATCCGCTGCATCCTGAACTAGGTTTTCCCTTGTCTAGCAGTACCTTAAACTTGCTTCTCTACATTTATTTGGTTTTCTTTCATCTGTTGGTCCAGATTCGAATCACTTATAAGTCCACTTTTTCTTGCTCACACATCTTCCATCCACTTTGCTGCTGTTTAATCACATCCAGCTGCTTCTCCTGCATCAAGGTTTTAGCCTCATTAACTTTCATAAAATCTCTCGTTATCTCTCTCTCTCTTGTTATCTCTCTCTCTCTTGTTATCTCTCTCTCTCTCTCTCTCTCTCTCTCTCTCTCTCTCTCTCTCTCTCTCTCTCTCTCAAATTGCCTCGCCAGCTGAGTATGTTTGTAAACAAAAAACGGGGTTTTTGCGTTCCATTTGTGACACGCGAACCCAACCCTGAACTGAAAGAACTGGTTCATGCAGCTTGGGCACAAATGGAAGAGGCCTTATATACATGTTTTACAGAATCAGGCTTCTATACAATATACATGAAGAAAATCGGTCTTAATATTATACTTTTGTGTTTTAAGTGCAGTGGAATAAACCCATATTTTGTTTAACAGTAGACCAACTTATTATCAACTTGTGAGTTAAAACTGCCAGAGACCACTGGCATTTCGAGTTTAGTTCTCTCTAATTAAGACAAGGGATCTTTGTAATGTAAGGCTTTTATTTAAATAAGTTTATGGCGAGAAATAGATTGTGTAGGATGTGGGTTGGAGTGTTGGTGTTTGGAGGCATAGACCGGCCCGCCGGCGGGGAGACAAAGCAGGGCTACATTCTCCCTGTGGAGAAAAGAGACGCTGCTACCCTCATCCCTCTATGCCAAAAGTATATCCTCCCTGGCACGACAGTATGCAGTGACTGTTGGAAAGCCAATAGTGGCCTCAGCGGCTTGGGATATAGTTATACCCAGAGGCGTGAACCGTTGGGTCACTTTTGTGATCCCAACCACCGTCTTCCACCACTTCCTCCGGAAAATCGCTCGCTGCTTCCCACAGGGCCACAATCTCAGTAGGTATGAGGGTTAAGGTTAAGGCATAGACCACTATATCTCTGAGCTTTCCATTGATATTTTTCGTTTTCTGACAAATGAATTAGCACCATGTATAAATTAGTGTTAACTAAATAAATAACCTCATCAATCGGGAAAGTTACCCGATTGATGATTTTATTTATTTAGTTAACGCTAATTTATAATAAATATAATAATTCATGCATATTTCTTCAGTCTCGTAATGGCATTTCTTTAACGTGTTTTACTGTTTTTTATTTGATATTATAGAACAAACATTTACAAAGATTACAGTATATCATATATACTGATAAACCAGTCTATATGATCCGTATATATATATATGAATCCGAGCGGCCCTCCGACTTAAGGGCCATTGTGCAGCAGGCCGATATTCCGAGCGCAGTCCAGATTTACAGTGGTCTATGGTTAAGGTTAAGTTTAGATTAGGTTTAATGAAAACTTTAAGGTTAGGTTAGGAATTAGGTATACTTTGAAGTTAAGGTTAGGCTAGGTTTCATTAAAACCTATAAGTGTCATGGCGGGCGCCAGGGGTTAACGTAAAAGGGGAAGACCGCAATGAATCAATGTTTTTACTCACACAGAAGCTCATGTTTGTCTAGTTTTTGTCAGATAGGTGTAAGCAGAAGGAGTTGTGAGGCCTGATTGTGATGGCCGGGGTTGTGGAGTTTATTGGTTGTGGAGAATGTGCGTATAGGGACATGCACAACTTTTGGGAGGGGGGGGTTGAGTGTTAGAGGTGCAAACTTAGGTTTAAAGTTCGCGGGCGGAGGGGAGCGACCGTAAAACTGGTGGCCAGGGGGAATGGTGTTGCATAAAATAGGTACTGCCTGTAAATAAGTCACAAAACACTGCGACACCGCCCGTGTTTGCCAGCTTATGGTAATTTTCCCCTCCTAAATATATATTTATCAGTATAAAAGGTATACTGTTATCTTCGGAAATGCTTGTTCTATAATATTATCAAATAAAAAACCGTAAAACACACGAAAGAAAGGCCATTATGAGACTCTCAAGAAATATGCATGAACTTAATATTCTACTAAACTCTTCTTCATTTAATACTTTGCGAGAAAACTTTTTACATGGACAATATGAATAGAAGCGGAATTTCATTAGCTTTCCATTGATACATTTCGTTTTCTGATAAATGAATAAACAGCATGCATAAATTAGCGTTAACTAAATAAATAACACCATCAATCGGGAAAAATTACCCGATTTCATGATTTTACTTATTTAGTAAATTCTCTCTCTCTCTCTCTTTTTTTTTAACTGTTAGTACATTTGGTGTTATTATGGCTAAAGCTCTAGGTTTTACACTAGAGCTATCTATAGCTACATATAATATAAAAAAGACATTTTATATTTAATAATAAATTAGGCCATCAACCAGCTGTTCACCCCCCGCTTAGTCTTGTAGCGAGGCGTGGTGGTGGAGGTCAGTTTGGTAAACTAACTGGTTCCACAGACGGCCATAGCGAGGTAAGAAGGAACGTAGGTGGTGCTCTGTCCTGGAGAAGGGCACAGTCACTTGCTCCTGTCTGTGTGGGGCGACACGGGTGGAGTGAAGGGGCGGCGGGGGCCTGGGGAGCTTGATGGCTGCCAGGTGGGGCGTGTGGAGATTTAGTGCCTTGTGCATGACACATAAACCTGCCACATCCCTGCGCTTCTGGAGGGGTTGGAAGGAGTCAGGCGCGTGGTGGGGACGTTTATCGCTAATCAGTCGCTGGGCTCTTCTCTGGACGCGGTCTAGTGTGGCCAAGTAAGAGGGCGGGCAGGAAGACCATCTTGGCATCTAGAAGGTGGGAGATGCGCCGGACACAGCTGAGTCTCCAGGCCGAGTTTTTAGCTACTCTCCTGGCATGACTGGTGAAGGTCAGTCCCGCATCAAACTCCACCCTAAGGATGGAGATGGATCTCTGAATGGGGGAGTGATCTGCCCTCAAGCCGTATGTCCGGTGCAGGCAGGTTGGTGATGTCTTGCCTGCGGGAGATAAGCAGAGCCTGGGTTTTGTCAGGGGCCAGGCTGACCTGCCATCGACTACTCCAGGTGACGATGTTGTCCAATGCCAGGTTGATGCGGCACACCGTGTCCTGCCAGTCACGTCTGTCGCAGGGGAAGGCAAGGGTGCAGTCATCAGCGTAGGCCTGGGCCTCAGGAATGAGCTGGAGAATGTCATTAAAATAGACATTCCACAGAAGAGGCCCGAGTACGAGTACGAGTCTCTCTCTCTCTCTCTCTCTCTCTCTCTCTCTCTCTCTCTCTCTATATATATATATATATATATATATATATATATATTGTTACGCCCTCGCCCCACACACAACCCGGTGAACACTGTGAAGGGGCTGACGAGGCACAACACCGCTTGAACGTAACCTGGGGCCAGATCCAGCAAAAAAAGCGTAAGTCAAGCGGTGTAAGTATGGTGTAAATGCTACTCCGGCGCAACCCTCGCCCCCCTCTTGCGCCGAGGCTGTTTGAATAATCCGCCGAGATGGACTTACGCCGGGCGCAAGGAGGAGTATCTCGGAGTATCTCCACAGAGACAGCTGGTTGGCTGGCGAATACATTGACGTCACCCTCGCTAATAGCGAATCACAGCAGTGTTTATATTATCTATTCAGATCTATCAGCCAATCACAAGGCTGTCACGAGATAAATAATGTTTACAAACATTAATCAGCTGATTACTCGGCTGGCATCTGGGTTGACACAACAAATCGATTTATCATGTTTAAAGCGATAAGGAAGGGTTTGATGATGATGTTTGAAGAATTTTGTCAGTTATTGACGCAGCTGAGATGGATCTCTGCTGTAACCAGACAGCTCTCTCGCAGACTACCCCGAGCAGAGCTATCTGCTAGTACTTATAGTGTTGGCCGAAGCCAGCACCCCCGGGAGGCGGGTTACAAACCCCCGGCTAACACCCGGTACCCATTCACTGCTGGGTGGACAGGGGCTCGGGTTTTAAGGAAACAGCCCAACTGTTTCCGCTCCACCCGGGGATCGAACCCTGGACTTCTCGGTTGTGAACCGAGTGTGCTTCCGCTACACTAAGGGGATACAGTTGATTCGGGTCGCCAGTTGAATCAGGCCGCCTATATTAAATGCATACTGGACGAGAGTTTCGCGGTCGTTTTCAGAGACACGGACTATTTTTTCTTGGCCTACAATAGGTGCTTGTTCTAACGGAGATAGTTTTATTTTGCGCAAAAAAAAAAAAAAAAAAAAAAAAAATATGAAAAAAATTAAACTTAACCTAACCTTATAGGTTTTACTGAAACCTAACCTAACCTTATAGGTTTTAATGAAACCTAAAGGCCATGTCACACGAGCAATATTTTCCGGCATCTTTTGGTATCTTGCTACTAAAAGATGCCCGTACTGGTGGCAAAAGGTGCGCGACTTGTCACACGGCGTTTCGGCTACGAGCATCTTCCTACCAGAGTAGCTAAGATCTTATTCTTCTATCTTGGCTATATACTGCTTCTACTGGCATCTATAAAATGTCCTTCCCTCTTCACATTTCCCTTGATAACCATAAATAAACCTTGCTTGAATTCCTAAATCAAGTAAAAATAACACATATATCATATTATTCCCAGTTCTATAGTAAAACACACGCAGCCTATGAAATTTCAGTTTTTATCAACATTTTCAGTCATAACTTTTCATCAACAACTCAAAACTTAACTATATATATATATATATATATATATATATATATATATATATATATATATATATATATATATATATATATATATATATATATATATATATATATATAATTTATATAAGACAAACAAAATGGTATTTTTTCCTCTTTTTTTGCCTTTATTTTCCCCTTTTCGAAGCCAAACCTTCCCTCAAACAGGGAAATTAGCCTGCATCTGGCACCACAGGCTCCAAAATGTAAACAAGGATGCCGGTGTCGTGTGGGAAAGTGTCTGTTTATGAGGGAATGTCTGTTTACTAACAAAGGCAAAGAAAACGGGAGTTGAGGGGAGTAACTATTAATTTTGACAGGATTTTCTTGAAAATAACCTCATTGTGATTCCCACACAAAGTTACTATATTTAAAGTAAACCTAAACCTAACCTAACTTAACATAACCTAACTTAACGTTTTTCTAACCTTACCTAACCTAGCGGTCTGCCGAAAAGGGAGAGCGCGTGGAGAATATGCTGCCTGGACATGCCTTTGTTGATCAAGTCAATATTAGTAATTACTCCCCTCAACTCCCGTTTTCTTTGCCTTTGTTTAGTAAACAGACATTCCCTCATACACAGACACTTGCCCACACGACACCGGTACTGGTGGCAAAAGAACGAACATGCGCGACTCCGAGTTTGCTACCAAAAGATGTTATGAAGATGACTTTTGATGATTTGCTACCAAAAGATGATATCAGGCATCAAATGATGCCTGCTACGCATTTGCTACCAAAAGATGCCGGAAAAAGTGTCCGTGTGACATGGCCTTAACCTAACCTTAAAGGTTTTAATGAAATCTAACCTAACCTTATAGGTTTTAATGAAACCTAACCTAACCTTAACCACAAAGTATACCTTTTTTTTTTTTTATGGGTTTGCGCAAAATAAAACTATCTCCATTAGAACAAGCCCCTATTGTAGGCCAAGAAAAAATAGTTGGTGTCTCTGAAAACAACCGTTAAACTGCCCTGTCTGCTGGGTATGCATGCTACTATAGGCGGCCTGTTTCAACTGGCGGCCCGAATCAACGGTACCCCACTAAGGAGTACCATTGACAGTACAGATTGACCAGAAATAAACAATTTGGAGGCAATAATTTAAGGCGCAGACATCCTGATTGACTTTTAATAAATACTCCTAGGGCAATAATGGGCCAGCCATCCTGATTAACCTAATAATTCAGGGACAAAAAGGGGCAGACATCATGGTTGACCATATAATCATATAATTCAAGGGCGTTAAGAGGCAGACATTCTGAGTGACCTAATCGTATCATTCAGGGATAATGAGAACGGTACCTGGTACTCTCGTCTACCGAAATTCTCGTCCTGACACAATCCGGGAGTTCTCGCCGAAGGTAATGGTTTAGGTTAGTAGGATATTAAGGGAAAGATACCGGTAAAAATGAACGAGGACTGCGCGGTCATTTTCTGAAACACTGACTAGATTTTCCTTGCCTAAAATTAGTGCTTATGGTAAAAATGGACGAGAACTGCGCGGTCATTTTTTGAGACACTGACTAGTTTTTCCTTGGGTAAAATTAGTGCTTTTGATAAAAATGGACGAGGACTGCGCAGTCATTTTCTGAAACACTGACTAGATTTTCCTTGCCTAAAATTAGTGCTTTTGGTAAAAATGGACGAGGACTGCGCGGTCATTTTCTGAGACACTGACTAGTTTTTCCGGTAAATTTCTAGTGTTTGCCCATACTCTCCCACTAACCCCCAAGCAAGTTTGGGCACCTGTGGGAATGCGGGGTTTTCGGGTGGGGAGCAAATAATGCGTCGGAGACACGTAATTTAAGAATTGTGTAGAGGAGACAAACTCCCTAGATCTAAAGTAATTTCCTTATATCTAGAGAAATTTGCCTAACCAAAATTAACCTAACCTAGCGGGGGGCTTGACCCACCGATAAACTAACCTAACCTAACCTAAATCTAACCAAATCTAACCTAACCAAATATAACCTACCCTAATCAATAATACCCTAACCAAACCTCCTATATGGTTGGGGGGCCTCTGGAAGGGGAGGTTGTGTCTGTATGAGTATTAGTCTAAGACAACTATATCATTTCTACAATATGTATATAAGTTTGGTAAAATTCTAGTGTTTGCCCATACTCTCCCACTTCCCCCAAACAAGTTTGGGCACCTGTGGGAATACGGGGTTTTCGGGTGGGGAACAAATTATGCGTCAGAAACACGTAATTTAAGAGTCGTTTAGGGGATTAAAATTCCCCAGATCTAGGGTAATTTCCTTATATCTAGAGAAATTTGCCTAACCAAAATTAACCTAACCTAGCGGGGGACTTGACCCACCGATAACCTAACCTAACCTAACCAAATCTAACCAAACCAAATCTAATCTAACCTAACCTCCTAGCGGGGTGTTTGGGGGGGTTCTCAATACTTCAGTCATCATTCTGTGAGGATCGTCAGGTTCACACGTCTCTGGACTCGGAAGAAATCCAATTAATTTTCCCTAGATCTATGGAATTTTTTCAACACCCCTAACTCAAAAACTATGTGGTTGCGATGTTTATTTTGTATCCCAGCCAAATATCCCGCATTCCCCCAGGTCCCCAAGCTTGTTTTGTGGGAGAGGGGGAGTATGGGCAAACACTATAATAATACCCTAGAATCCAATAAGGTAAATAGAAACCACACTCCAAATTGTGTAGGGAATTTCGGTCCTAGTGTAAAATAATACCACCTAACTTCCTAACCTAACCAAATTGAACCTCCAAACGGGGAGGCTCTGCCGCCCTCGACCCCCCGATATTCTAACCTAACCTCCTACGGTTACAGGGAGTTTCGTACACAAGTTGTTTCGTACCCAGGTTTTGTTAGTAGTTTCGTACACTGATTTTGAGTTTTTTCGTAGATACCTGATGTCGTTTCGTAGCTCTAGTAGTCAAGTTCAACTCTGAGCTGAGTGTACGAAACGACTATGGTTTCATATAGACTACGCAACTTTTTAGTGTACGAAATAACTTATGTACGAACTGACTGCACCCCTCTCCTCCATATTCCTCGGAAATACTTTGGAACTCATCCTTCCGGCTTTGACTGAAATGAACTACCGCACTGTATTGTATGCTTATTGTACTTCACATCTGTAAAGGTTCCAGCGTGCGCTCAGCCTTGGTTAACCCACACGGCCGCTATGAAATATGAGGTGCCTCAAAAAATTCTTAAGTCCAGTTAGGTTAGGTTAGGTTAGGTATACTTTGTGGTTAAGGTTAGGTTAGGTATACTTTGTGGTTAAGGTTAGGTTAGGTTAGGTTAGGTATACTTTGTGGTTAAGGTTAGGTTAGGTTAGGTATACTTTGTGGTTAAGGTTAGGTTAGGTTAGGTTAGGTATACTTTGTGGTTAAGGTTAGGTTAGGTTAGGTTAGGTATACTTTGTGGTTAAGGTTAGGTATACTTTGTGGTTAAGGTTAGGTTAGGTTAGATTTTTACATATAGTGACTTTGATGATTTTTTTGGGAGCCATAAATCACTTATATTTGCTTCCCCCACCCAAAAACCCCGTATTCCCGCCAGTTCCCCAGGCTTGTTGGCTATAGGGGGAAGAAAAAAAAGATAGGGGTGAAGGACTTCTTCCAAAGTTTTACCCGGTAAAACTTTGGAAGAAGTCCTTCACCCCTATCTTTTTTTTCTTCCCCCATAGCCAACAAGCCTGGGGAACTGGCGGGAATACGGGGTTTTTGGGTGGGGGAAGCAAATATAAGTGATTTATGGCTCCCAAAAAAATCATCAAAGTCACTATATGTAAAAATCTAACCTAACCTAACCTTAACCACAAAGTATACCTAACCTTAACCACAAAGTATACCTAACCTAACCTAACCTAACCTTAACCACAAAGTATACCTAACCTAACCTAACTGGACTTACGAATTTTTTGAGGCACCTCATATTTCATAGCGGCCGTGTGGGTTAACCAAGGCTGAGCGCACGCTGGAACCTTTACAGATGTGAAGTACAATAAGCATACAATACAGTGCGGTAGTTCATTTCAGTCAAAGCCGGAAGGATGAGTTCCAAAGTATTTCCAAAACCAATTTACTACTTACCAATACATACACTGATGGTGGAATAGAAAGGTTCACTGCAAAGGAAGGTGAGGGAGGTGTATAGCAAGGGACTCGAAGGGAGGCGAAGGGCAGCAGGATATCCAGGTCAGCAGCCGTGTTGCCATGAGTGCCGTGAGTAGCTATGTGGCAAAAAATATCAAAAGTTGTTAAATGCTATTGCAAGAGGTATCAGTGGAAAGGTCTTGAAACAAACTTTCCAATGACACCAAGATGACCCTCCTAGGACCTAAAATAAGAAAGTTACATCAAATAGAAGTTCGCCTTTTGGGCATATTTTTGTCTTATAAAAGCAATAGGATGATTGTGACCGATAAAAATTTGGCATAATGAACACTCAGCCAAGAACACTAAGGTTAGGTTAGGTTTCATTTTTTTTTTCCTTTTTTTTTTTTTTTTTTTTTGGTTTGCGCAAAATAAAACTAGCACCATTAGAACAAGCACCTATTGTAGGCCAAGAAAAATTAGTTGGTGTCTCTGAAAACGAACGTGAAACTCTCCTCCATAATTACCAAACAAACAGAACGAACGAACAACGAAATGAAAAACAGTGCATTGACATCGATTACAGATAGCCTAATAAAATTGTTGCTACTCCATAAAAACTTATCAAATTCGACATATAGACGGACAAATAACTAAAGAAACTTATTTTATTAGTTTCAAGATTGATTTCACTCGCCTTCAGCAAAATTGACGAGCGTTTTGGCGACCTGTCACGAAACACATCTCCATTTTCGCGGAATGTACGTGATTTCAGAAATGTTCCGAGAATTTTCGAGAATTGTTTCTGCAACGAGTTGAGGGGTCAATGTGTGTACTACGTCATCAAATCATGTGTAAGCTCGTGCAATCACAGGAAAACACACAAAAAACTGATTTCTTAGGGGGTTCACAACACAACTTTTGCGCTAAATTTTGCCAATTTCGATGAAAAGAAAACGGGGCTGAGCTGAAATGTTGACAAAGTTGTCAAGCGTGAAATCGGAGAATATGCACATACCTACCGTGAGTCTGGCTGGCCTCGCCACTATTATGCTGGCTGCTGTTGGTTGTTTAGGGCTGCGAGGATCCCTTGGGGAACACTATGAGCCCTGGTGATGTCCAATGATGCTATCACAGGCGTGGCAGCTGCCCTGTGTTGTGTCTTCCTCAGGAATCGCGGCACTATTCAAGTATTTAACCCAAAGCAAAACAAGCGAACAATTGACGTCTATGATGCGCAATACTCTGCTCTTCACAACTCTTATTTTATTTGTCATGCTTCCTTAATTAATACTAACTTATTTCAAGAACCAATTAAGAGAAGAAAAAAATATTACTTACCGTATAATCCTTTGCCTTGCTCTGCACAGGGCACACTGCTTAGCCATGATAATGATGGATATTCTCTTCTCAGTATCTCTTTCTTCTCTGCAGCATGTCTAACCAAACCAAATCACATTTGCGCCAAATATTTATTTTAGCTTCATCAGTTTTCAACTGAAGTATAGGCCTCTTCCATTTGTGCCCAAGTTGCATGAACCAGTTCTTTCAGTTCAGGGTTGGGTTCTGAGTTCAGGGTTGGGTTTGCGTGTCACAAATGGAACGCAAAAACCCCGTTTTTTGTTTACAAACATACTCAGCTGGCGAGGCAATTTAAGAGAGAGAGAGAGAAGAGAGAGAGAGAGATAACGAGAGAGAGAGAGAGATAACGAGAGAGAGAGAGAGATAACGAGAGAGAGAGAGAGATACGAGAGAGAGAAAGATAACAAGAGAGATAACGAGAGAGAGATAACGAGAGGGAGAGATAACGAGAGAGATAATTAACGAGAGAGAGAGAGAGATAACGAGAGAGAGAGATAACGAGAGAGAGAGAGAGATAACGAGGAAAGAGATAACGAGAGAGATAACGAGAGAGAGATAACGAGAGAGAGAGATAACGAGAGAGAGAGACAGCGAGAGAGAGATAATGAGAGAGAGAGATAACGAGAGAAATCGCGAGATAACGAGAGAGAGATAACGAGAGAGAGATAACGAGAGAGAGATAGCGAGAGAGAGAGATAACAAGAGAGAGAGAGAGAAGAGAGAGAGAGAGAGGTAGCGAGAGATAACGAGAGATAACGAGAGAGAGATAACGAGAGAGAGAGATAACGAGAGAGAGAGATAACGAGAGATATAACTCAGCTAGCTGCTATGTGAAGGGATCATATCAAGTTTAAGATCGCGGGAACGCATGGGCTCCACCAGCCATGTATACCTCTTTTATGCCGTCTGACATCCTCTCCGACTCGTGCATGCGGAAAACCCTTCACGATAAGAGAAATAGGGCCCAAGGCGACCATTGTTTATTATGAACTGAAAACTCTACCCAAGCTACCCACCTCTCAATGTGAGTAGAGAAAGTTCACGGGTTTTGATGAGTCACTACGCGCTTTGCCACGGACCCAGGTTTTCGTGCGCAAATGGAACGCCTGAACTCTTGGGTTCCGTGAACTGGTTCTTGAAATGTCGCAAATGGAAGAGGCCTTAAGGTTTGCATGCACACGTGCTGTTACATGCATTGAATAAAGATGATCCGAACACTGCCAATGTCTCAATTATATATTCTGAAAGTGCACAGATGTATTGTTGTCATATGCAAAATATTTTGTTAATTGTGTCTGCAGCACACTCACTTTATGACTCAGTCAACTGACTTTAAACATCACCTCCAAGGCACTGTGGAGATTAGACAGGGTTACATTGAATAAAATTTAAAACGGATATTTTCGCAATATATATGCGATTGTTGGCACAGAGAAAAACCACATGCTGGCATTGGTCATTTCATACTGCGGAAAGCCCAAGGTACAATTTAATGCTGTTTTTAGCATTGGCGTGTTTCCTTTATATAAATGACAATATTTTCTTAATGTATGGGCGGGCTAGCACAGGGAAAACCACACTTGAAATTGCTGATATTGTTCATTTCATACTGAGGGACCTCTATATTAACATTTAATGTCGTTTTTAGCCTTGGCGGGTTTCCATTGAATAAATGCCAAATATTTTCTCCATGTACTGCTGGCACAGGGAAAACCACACTTAAAATTGCTGGCATTGGTCATTTCATACTAGGGAGAGCCCAAGCTAACATTTAATCGCGTTTTTAGCCTTGGCGGGTTTCCATTGAATAAATGCCAATATTTTCTCAATGTATGGGGGCTGCTGGCACAGGGAAAACCACACTTAAAATTGCTGGCATTGGTCATTTCATATTGGGAAGGGCCCAAGCTAACATTTAATCGCGTTTATAGCCTTGGCGCTATTCCATTAAATAAAAGCCATATTGTTGTATCGTTTGGGGGGTAATTTGGGTGAAAAGCCACAACCAGGGCCTGGCAGCAATATATTTTGTTGAAGGTCAGGGATGGTTACATCAACCTATGAGGTCAAACATATTGGCGCTTTTCCATTGAATAACTGTATGTTGATGGAAATATAAAAGTAACGACCAATAGTAGTACATAGACAATAATAACGAAGATAAAGTAAAGAAGGATGAACGAAAGAAATTGTAAAGGGTAAGTAGTGAAGCAAGAGAAGGCGAGCGGTACAGACTCTGTCCGTGACGTCATAAATCTCAGGCGCAGGCTTTTACATAGAGACGGCTTTGCCCGAGGCCGCTTGCTTGCCCCGCGGGGCAGGTGCAACTCTACGGTGCCACGACGACCTTGTTTCACACCTGCCCCTGTGGCTTCTCGTCTGGGGCCCTCCAGGGCCCCCGGGGCAGTCTGAGACATACCCAGCAGGGCTTTAGGAACCCTTGGGCATCCCAAGTCTACAATGAGGCTACGCAGCAGCTGGTGACGTATTAATTATGGCATAGTGCATGACAGGGCGGGCCATCATGGATGCCCCCGGGGGACCTGTAACAAGCCAGGGACCTCGGGGGGGGACAGGGAGGGTGCCCCCCCCGGCAAATGCCTGGGCTTTTACCAGCCTGGGGATGCCAGCTCCCCGTATCTCCGACGCCACGGGGCACTGCCCCGTTTAATGTGAAACGTAAGTACATGGAGATATGCCCAACCCGGCACCCTACAGTCTGCGCGGATAATCACTGCGCGCCTCCGAAAAGGGAACGTTTACACGTATGACGCACCATGTTTATAACAAAATAATGTAGACTATTAACACTTACAATTGTAGTTAGTATTTCGTTGCATAGCCCTTCCTCTTGATGTTCATTTGAAGGCGACGTGGTACACTGTCAGCAAGATTTTGAAGGAACTCAGGCTTAAATTCTTCCCAACACTGTCGGAGCTCCATTTCAAGCTTGGGGAGTGTAGAGGTGTCACGTGAGCGGAGTTTGCCTTTAATGATGGCCCAAAGATTTTCTATGGGTGATATATCGGGAGAATTACCTGGCCAGTCATCTATTCTCCCAATCTTGCAGTCATCAAGCCACTGTATCACATCTCGAGCTGTGGCAGGATGCTCCATCCTGTTGGAAAATCTGTGCTTGTGTTTTTTCAAAGCAGGCCTCCAGGTGGTCATTTAAAAGATCAAAATACACCACTTTCTTAACAGTTGTGTTCTTTGGGAAAATAACTAAGTTCCCAATACCATGAAAAGAAAAGCAACCCCACACCATTAAACTGGGAGGGTGTTTTGTGGTCTTTCGTGTGTAGCGAGGCTCGGTGGGATCTGAGCCGGGGCGACGGTACACTTTTGTTGGTCCTCCTCCACTCACACAAAAGGTGCTTTCGTCACTCCACAGCACAGCCCGCTACTTGTCGAGAGGCCAATCTCTATATTTCTTTGCAAAATGAAGCCTTTTCTTCCTTTGGCGGTCATTTATCAGTGGCTTATTCCGCTCCCGGTAACATTTGTAGCCAAGGTCACGTTTCAAAGTTTCCTGTACAGTACGAAGCGACACATTACCAAGAAGAGTATGATTTTCTTCCTTCAGTTCTCTGGCTGTAAGGCTAGGATTGGCATCAAGCTGTCGCCTTAACACGCTCCTGGTTCTGTTACACGTTTTTTTTTTGTTTCCCTGGTTGTATTTTTGGGAGCGGGAAATTCACCTCTCCGCCAGCCTTAAAGTAATCGTCCAGACCCATTTTTTCTTTGCATAATTATGTTGAATGTTCATTCAAAATACCTAATCCACAAAAAATTATTCATTTTCACGCCTTATTTCCCTAAAAACATGACTTTTGTAAAAAGCGCGGGAAAAACAACAGCCACATTCCAGCCGTGGCGCGAAACTTGCTGGCGACGACACAAGAGGTAAGCCTCCCAGCCCCGCCCGACACAGACACACGGAGACTCTGAGAAAAATGTAGTACTTGGGGAATTTTGGGTGCTTCTGGTATATTTTTTGTGCGACACGGCACATACTTGCATCCTGCATGGGCACGGCAAGAAAGCCGTGCCATTCCTGAGAGCTTAGCACCCATTCACAACCCACACGGCGACGATATATGTGTCCAGACCTTTGGAGCGACGGGGAGCGGCTGGTAGTAGCCAGGGCAGGGATGCTCGAAAATCCCTCGTAAGGGACAACTTACGAGTGTATGGCTACAATAACCTTACGAGGGTGGGCTGAGGGAGATGCTCGTACCGAGCCGTCACTCCCGTACGGTTATCGGTGGCCTCTGGGTGGGGAATATAGGGATATTCTAGGGATATGTGTGGGAAAATTCTGCTAACCAATCACAGAGCAGCGCCCTTCATGACGCGGCTTTATCTAGCCAATCATCATGCTCTCAGCTGTCAGGGAGCCCGATAAATAAATTTAAAGAGACTTCAAATGCCGCTGTTATGCTAAAATCGGCCTCTTTCGGAAATCGTCCCGCAGACGCTTATTTAACCTAAATAACTCTACAAAACTTAACACAAACCTATCATAAACCTTACCTAACCTAAACCAGACCTAAATATAACTTAACCTAAACCTAAAAACTATGTTTGCCGGTGTTGAGCTAAGATTGGCTGATTTCCGAAATAGGGCCGATTTTAGCTCACTATCGCCAGAATGTTACGATAATACATAGCTGCCACATTAGCCTTTCAGCGTAATATTCTCCCACTGATTACTACAGAGACGTACCCAGGGTATACCTTGATGCGCTGATCATAGGTTCGAGTCTAGCGTGCCCGAAATTAGTATCTATAGACCACTGCTGGCCCGCGCCGTACGTATGCCGTATCCGTGGCCCTGGCGGTACTCTGTTATAGTGGACGAGAACTGCGCGTTCGCTCTTTAGGTCAGACAAGACACACGGGGGGGCTAACGCCTCACTGTGACACACGTGACACTTGTGTGCAAGGATAGTATAACTTTATAATATCCTTGCTTGTGTGTAGCCCCTATACGTGCGTGTGTACTAGTACGTCAGACATTTGATACCACCACCACCACCGGATCATTATAGCGGCCAAACTTGTATGATGAACTATACGTTTTGATTCAAGAAGTCGACCGATATATATATTTAATATATAGGTTTGCCCTGATATGAA
>JACEEZ010018515.1:65000-92500 GCA_016584305.1 Chionoecetes opilio
TGCACACTTTTTGCCGCTATTACCTCTTTGTCTATAGTCTAGTCCATTCCAGGTGTTTTCACTTCTATATGGAAATTATACGTCATTGTGTTATTCAAACATCTACATTTTCTCGATTTTTCATCTCATTGTGCCCTCTCAAATATATAGGATCTTTTCTCTTTGTAATAGCAGGTCTTTCCTCTCAACTTCTTCCAAATCATCTATTAGTTTGTGTACAGTAACCAAGTCTTCTCTCTTCTATTTTCAAGAGTTGGCAATTTCATCTCCTTCTGTTTTTCATCGTATATATATACACGTTAGATCTTCCAGTTCGGGCACCAATAGTCCTTAGTTGCTATCCTTTGTACAAGTGGACCGGATGTCAATTTTTTAATATTTGCGAATGCGGATGGGGATATCTATTTTCAATATTTGGTAAAACTGATGCGGATATTTTTCTAATAAGTCTGATAACCACAACCGCAAACACAACCGCGGTTGCGGTTGTGTTTGCGGTTGTAGAATTTTCTACAACCGCGGTTACGGTTGCGGTTATCAGACTTATGACAACCGCGGTTACGGTTGCGGTTGCGGTTGCGGTTTTCATATACTAGAAAAAATGCGTAATTATTAACTGGACTATTACGTTATAGTGCGATTTAGCCACACTTGGTACATAATATATAATAAATAACTTATGTTGAACACACGTTTTGCAACACACAAATAGCGGTAAATTATATGTACTGTCAATAATGAAGTATATTCTAAACTTATATAGCTATTATGAAAGAATAGGTCAAATTAATTAAAACTATATTATGCACAAAGTGTGTTACCATAAATGCATTTGGTAGGTAGGTAGGTAACAAACACATGTAGTGTTAGTTATTCAAGATATCCGCATAACATCCGCATCCATGGATGCGGATGCGGATTTTGAAATTATACGGATATCTGCAGATGTGGATGCGGATTCAGATATCCGGTCCACCTCTTAAGCCAGCCACACACACACCGGCGCGGCCTGTCCGGCCGACGAAAAGGGGCGTGGCTAGAGGCGGCCGGTGTGTGTGTGGGGATGTTTTTCATCCGGCGGGGCCTGTCGCAGCGGCCGGATGAAAATCAGTCGGCGCTTGAAAATTCTGTCCGGCGCGGCCTGCCGCCTGCGTGTGTGTGGGTGCCATCCGGCGCGGCCCGCCCCTCGCTCGGCCAGACAATGACTAATTGTACCAGTTATAATTGTATTTATGATAATATAGGTATTATATATGACGTATTATATATAGTATGACGTATTATATATAGGTATTATATATGGCTGCACATGCAGCCATCACCAGCAAGTCATTTTCGGACAGCGGATTCATGTTGTCACCACGGCGGTCCGACGTGTACTGTATATTTTCATGAGGCGGCCGGTGTGTGTGTGGGTCTCATCCGGCGAACGATGCCCCGCCACTTTTTGTCGGCCGGACAGGCCGCGCCGGTGTGTGTGTGGCCGGCTTTAGATTCCTTTGTATTCTTTCCAATATTTTAATATTCTATATTCTGTGAAGAGACCACACAATTTCAGCACACTTTAGTTTTAGGGCCGATTTCTCTGTCGTTCCCTTTCGTTGGGATCCTTACCAATGAGCGGCCATTTTCATCACCAACAACAAATCCGATTTCTCAGTCGTCTTTTGCGCCGCTATTTGTTTGTATCGATACCATAGATTGGAACCTTTGGTAACGCTGAGTTGGGCAGCCTAGTGCCTCCCCAACGATGCTTACTAATGCAATTATATATCAAATAGCGCAAATTCTTTCTTCCATTTGGTTATATTTTCTTCTGAATAAGATGAAAAAAATTATCATACAATGCATCAACACTTTAGAGGGCTTTAATGAAAGAAGGAGAAAAGCTTAGAAGAACTTGGATGGCCGCGATGAATGCACGTCACCACCTGTCAAGCAGACGACTTTAATTTTTAACCGCCGTCTGCCTTAATTAATTATTTTATCTGTCACGCTATATTCTTCCAAACTTTAGTAATATTGTAGGTACATATGCGTAAAACTTACAAAAGTGGTTATATGTGAAGTTGTTAATATAAATAAAAGTAATAATTATAAATGAAAATGAAAAAAAAATATATAAAACATTATAAATTATAAATTAAAGTAGAATATTCTAGATAATCGTTGTTATTATTCATATGTGTATAAATAGTAATTATTTATAGAATTTGGATGGAATGTATAAATTTTCCGCCACTCAGGCATACCAACAGTATCGAATCTGCCGTCTTTGTTTCGTAGAGATCCTCACCAGGAGATCTAGATCCAGCTCACCAGGGAGCTCCTGGTTCACGAAAACAGCGACTGAGAAATCGGATCTCTTGTTGGTAAGGAATGTTACCAGGTTGGTAAAACTAATTGGTTAGGGAGCTTACCAAAGGACTGAGAAATCGGCCATAGTGTCGTGTGTGTCATTCATTCACCCATGGTCTTGTCCACGCGAGCTTGCTCGCGATCGCCAGTTTCATTCTTCTGGTGGGAGCTTGGAGCTCATTATTACCGATCTTAGGGTAATGCTGGGACCTCACCTCCCACATCCCCTTGCTCAAGGGAGACAGTAACCGCCCGAATTTCTCTGTGGAATAATCCCCGGAAATGAGCGGGGCCGGTGACATATTACCCAAGTCTGGAAAGGTTCGCCTACTTTACTCTTGAACACGTCAGGTTAGGTTACGGTTAGGTTAGGCTAAGCTTTCTAATAACTGAAATGGTAACTTTGTGTGGGAATCACAATGAGGGTACTTTTGAGAAAATCTTCTTTAGTGTTCGTCCAGGGTCTACAGTTGTCGCCGCCGGAGATGACCGGTGGCCATCTTATATGTGGGCTGACTTAATCCAAAATCAACAACTTCACACACCTCACTCACTCTTACCCGATTTCCTGACACTACTATTTGATATTAAGACAAACTGAGGACATCGTCTTCCTAAGAAAATGATGCATTGCATTAGTATACATTTGTAACTGTAATGTAAGCACAAATATACGAAAACAAGGGTTATGTTAAAATCAGTTAAATAGTACATAAACATTTTCTCTCACTTATTTGGTTTCATCTCGTTGCTCGGCTCCGATTATGTTGGTATAGGATACGTCTCACTGTGAAAATATCTAGAGGGTCAAATTGACGTCATGAAGCTGCAATTGCTCCCTGCTTCCTGTCATCCACTGTGGAAGCGGCGTGAGTCTGGGTAAACAAATTTGCCGCAGCGCCTTCTGAGCGGCTGAGCGGCTTCTGAGCGCCTTCTGAGCTTCTGAGCTGGGCTTCCATTGTTCCACCCAAATACTTGGTGACGCCCCTGCCCCTTGTCCTCACTAGGGTATCTCTATAAAGAGGGTAACGCCATTCATAGGCCCAATGTTAAACGCTACTGGGCACCATCTTGGTGCCAAGGCCTCCTCGTTCACCCAAGACCCGGGGAAGTTCTCAAGGCATTACCCCGCAGTATATCATGTTATACATGTATAAAGGATAGACTGTTATCTTCGGAAATGCTTGTTCTATAAGATTATCACATAAAACATAGTAAAACACATTAAATAAAGGTCATTCTGAGAGACTGAAGAAATATGATGAACTTAACATTCACTTAAAACTCGTCGTCATGTATAACTTTGTGGGACAGCTTATAAGATGGCAGATATCAATACAAGCAGAATTTAATTAGCTTTCCATTGACATATTTCGTTTTCCGATACATACAATAATACCATGCAAACATTAGGGAGAGGCTCCATTTCATTGGTTCTTTACATGTGTGGCACCAGACTTGCCTTACCTCCTCCCCCAATGCTTTTTTGTAGCCCTCAAACCTGGACTTTTTTCTCACTTTTCACCTTTTTAACACATCCTTCATCCTGCATTTTAGTCCGCTTTATCTGTTCTTTTTTCATATATTTGTCACCTCACCTCATCTTTTGTTTCTGTTCCTCTCCCACCTTTCTCTGCCTGACACCTATTGTTTTCCTATCCCTCTACCACTTTTATTTCTGTTGTACTTTTATCCCTCGCGTCAAACTAGGTCAGATAAACGCCAATTATGCGACACAAAGCATGTTAACGCGAGAGACAAAAGTATTTCTACATCACGGTCGCATTATTGATGATACGAGAATCATTATCGCACATATCTATTTTCTCTTTAGCAGATGGTCTAGGTTAGCTTCTGCTGATATCACAAAAATAGTAATCATCATCATCATCATCATCATCTCTACCACCACCCACACAACTAAAATCAAAATAACCTTCACCACCACCAAGACCACCATCATCCTCTCATCTCCATTTTCTCCCACCCCTTCAACAAGAAAAAAAAATGATGGTGAGTTGCATCAAACATGGAATGAAATTATATAAACAAAGAAATGAATCATAAAAAAATATATATAAAACTTCTCTAAAAATGCAAAACAGAGAGAGAGAGAGAGAGAGAGAGAGAGAGAGAGAGAGAGAGAGAGAGAGAGAGAGAGAGAGTCAATGACAGATTGTCATAACAGCGAATGTGTTCTACTGAAAAAAAGTTTAATGAAATATAACACGATGGACTTAATTACCAATGGCTTGTTCCTCCTTTTTATTTATTTTATGGTAAAGGAGTGGAGGCGTGAAAGAACCATTCGCCGTATTCGTGTGTGTGTGTGTGTGTGTGTGTAATTTACCCATGGCCTGATCACGCGCTGGACATGCGATCTCCTGTACCCTCATAGAAAGAGCTTAGAGCTCATAGAGTCTGATAGAGACCGATCTTTGGGCAAAGCTGGGACGTCACACACCACACACACACATCCACTTTCTCAAGGGGTATAGAAACTGCTTGTGTTTCCAAGATTTTTGAGCTGTGAGCGGGGCTCGAACATGCGCGAGTCAGATGACACGTTCAAAACTTCATCATTGTTCGACACAGCCAGTATATCCAGCACAGTGTGTGTGTGTGTGTGTGTGTGTTTGCCAAATAAAGGACAAGACATGTGAAAAAAATATAGGACAAAGAACTTGCCATGCGTCACAAGAGACAGATAGACAAACTGACAGAGAGAGAGAGAGAGAGAGAGAGAGAGAGAGAGAGAGAGAGAGAGAGAGAGAGAGAGAGAGAGAGAGAGAGAGAGAGAGAGAGAGAGAGAGAGAGAGAGAGAGAGAGAGAGAGAGAGAGAGAGAGAGAGAGAGAGAACAACTTTGGTATCCATTTTGTAGGTTTCTGTACCTTACGTTATACAAATTAAAACCCATTCATTTGTTGCGGCGGACTTGTGTCAATACCATAGCCACGGCCCACTCAAGTAATATACAATAACGTGGGAAATTGAGGGAGGTTACAATGAAACACGCATAACTCTAACTAGTCAATTTCAGAGGTGTTTGATCTCTTGTGTGTTTTGTCATAGTTCGCTGATTGTGAGCTACCTCAAGTGGTCTGTCCTTGTGCTGTGGGAAGTGTGTCTATGGAGATTTGTGTGCAGTCGTGAGTGGGGATTGACGTGTAGTACCGTAAGTCCCTGTAAGCCCTTCCCTGCAACCCCAGCGGCACAGACATAAGAACATAAGAACATAAGAAAATAAGGAAGCTACAAGAGGCCGCGAGGCCTACACGTGGTAGTTCCTGTCACCTAACACTACCTACATCCACCTTTCATCCCCATCCATGAACCTATCCAGCTCCTCTTTAAATCTCCCTAATGACTCCGCACTAACTACCTATCTACTGAGTCCATTCCATTCATTCACAACTCTATTTGTGAACCAGTTTTTCCCTATTTCCTTTCTAAATCTACGCTTTTCCAGCTTGAATCCGTTACTTTTTGTTCTACCCTGGTTAAAAGCCGAAAAAACTTTTCCTACCTCTCCTTTATTAAATCCCTTTATCCACTTAAAAACTTCTATCAGATCGCCCTTTACCCTGCGTCTCTCGAGTGAGTGTAATTTTAATAACTTCAATCTCTTCTCATAACTAAAGTTACGCATCCCTTGTATCATATTGGTCATCCTTCTCTGCACTGTTTCTAACAAGGCTATACCAAATCCTGTTAATATGGAGACCAAAACTGAACCGCATAGTCTAGGTGGGGCCTGACTAGACCCAGATAAAGTTTTAGAATAACTTCCGCACTTCTACTTTTAACACTTCTAGTAATGAATCCTAATACTCTATTAGCTCTATTTCTGGCCTAATACGTTGTTTCCTAGGTCGGAGGTCTGGGCTCACCCTCACTCCAAGATCTTTTCACCTTCTGATCTGTTCAGCGATACATTGCTTATGGTGTATCTATTACCAGGGTTTTTTTACCAAACATTCATAACGCTGCTTTTATTAATTAAATTCCATCTCCCATCTGATTGCCCACCTTTAAGTTTATCTAAGTCTCCCTGCAATATGTTTACATCAGACTGTGATCCAATAATCCTACCTACCTTAGTATCAATCAGCAAACTTGCTGATATCACTGCTAATCCCACTACCCAAGTCGTTGATGTAAATCAAAAATAGTAATGGACCCAAAAGCCCCTTGTGGAACTCCACTTGTCACCAGTCCCCATTCAGATTTAGAACCATTAATTGTAACCCTTTGTTTTCCTATTACTTAGCCAAGCTTGATCCAATGAAGAACCTTCCCATCTATTCATGAGCCCCAACCTTATTTAAGAGTAGCTCGTGTGGTACTTTGTCAAATGCCTTACTAAAGTCCAGATATATTATATCATAATCCTTATCATTATCTGCCGTCTCATAAACTTTCCTAGTTTACGGCTTTTTTCGGCAAGACTAATTTTGTAATCAAAGATCAGTCTTGCCTTCCAAAATGTATAAAATTTAAAACCATTAATTAGAAGATAACAAACCCATACGTTTTGTAAAGGGGTTTTTGTACTGTTAAAATGAGGACTGTTGTTACTATTTGTCAACAGTTACTATTTGTTTTTTTCGTTTTGCCCCCACTTACGTTTGCCCGCCGTTCAAGCATCTCAATTTGTGTATTGGTTTAAGGAGAAAGTCATTTATATATATATATATATATATATATATATATATATATATATATATATATATATATATATAAAATATATATATATATATGACTTTCTCCTTAAAAAAACTTCACAGAAGCCGAGATACTGAACGGCAGGCAAACGCAAGGTGCAAACAAAAAGGGAAAAAAACAAATAGTAACTATTGACAAATAGCAGCCACATCCCCCCATATCCTGATCACTGCACCCACATCATATGCTCACCTTACATTGAGGAGAAAACATCTCTCCACACTGCTGAAGAAGGGTCCATGACCCGAAATCGCGATACAGCAAAATGACCAGCTCGGCGCGAAGTCATAAACTTGATCACTAAAGAGAATAAGACACATCGATCTCTACATCTGAGACTACAAACATCGTCAAAATACTTAAAAGTAATCGTCCAGACCTATTTTTGCTTTGCAATTATTATGTTAATGATTTCAAAAAACCTAATCCAAAATAATTTATTTCAGCCTTATTTCCCTAAAACATGACTTTGTAAAAGCGCGGAAAAACAACAGCCGTTTCAAGCGTGGCGCGAAATTGCCGATGAAGTCACTAAGAGGCACAATTGCCTACACAGCCTGCCTCTCCCCGGACCCAACCTAGGGGTCGGCCAAACCTTGAAGATGTTTTTTCCTTTTCCCATGGCCGTTTTTTATTTTTTCCCGGGAACCCGGGTAGGGCCTTAGGAGCAAGTTTCTTCTTTTCTGAAAGGTTTTAAGTAATTTGGGTTAGCTCCATGTAAAGTCTGACTAGAGGACCGAATCGATCTCCTGACCCTCATAGAAGCTAAGCTCATGAGTCTGTGAGACGTCTTTGGCAAAGCTGGACGTCACACACCACACACACACATCCACTTTCTCAGGGTATAGAAACTGCTTGTGTTTCCAAGATTTTTGAGCTGTGAGCGGGGCTCGAACATGCGCGAGTCAGATGACACGTTCAAAACTTCATCATTGTTCGACACAGCCAGTATATCCAGCACAGTGTGTGTGTGTGTGTGTGTGTGTTTGCCAAATAAAGGACAAGACATGTGAAAAAAATATAGGACAAAGAACTTGCCATGCGTCACAAGAGACAGATAGACAAACTGACAGGAGAGAGAGAGAAGAGAGAGAGAGAGAGAGAGAGAAGAGAGAGAGAGAGAGAGAGAGAACAACTTTGGTATCCATTTGTAGTTTCTGTACCTTACGTTATACAATTAAAACCCATCATTTGTTGCGGCGGACTTGTGTCAATACCATAGCCACGGCCCACTCAAGTAATATACAATAACGTGGAAAATTGAGGGAGGTTACAATGAAACACGCATAACTCTAACTAGTCAATTTCAGAGGTGTTTGATCTCTTGTGTGTTTTGTCATAGTTCGCCGATTGTGAGCTACCTCAAGTGGTCTGTCCTTGTGCTGTGGGAAGTGTGTCTATGGAGATTTGTGTGCAGTCGTGAGTGGGGATTGACGTGTAGTACCGTAAGTCCCTGTAAGCCCTTCCCTGCAACCCCAGCGGCACAGACTACAAACATCGTCAAAATACTTAAAAGTAATCGTCCAGACCTATTTTTTCTTTGCATTATTATGTTGAATGATCATTCAAAATACCTAATCCACAAAAAATAATTCATTTCCACGCCTTATTTCCCTAAAAACATGACTTTTGTAAAAAGCGCGGGAAAAACAACAGCCCGTTTCAAGCCGTGGCGCGAAACTTGCTGATGATGTCACTAAGAGGCGACAATCTGCCTCACACAGCCTGCCTCTCCCCCGGCGCACCATCTTCTCCACACACTGATCGTGGCCGTATAGGTCGGGAACGGGTCATAAGCTCTCTAAGGAAAGGCATAGTTTTCTTGCTGCACTCATAAAGGATGCAAGTATATGCCATATCGCAAAAAAAAAATATCAGAAACACCCAGAATTCTTCAAGTATTATATTTATTTCTAATTTTACGTGTATTTGTATTAGCGCGGGGTTGGGAGGCCACTTCAGGTGACGTCACTGAGCCGTGGTGCGTCGTCTGCTTGTCTTGAGAAGCGTTTTGGAAGCTCGGGGAATTTACAGATTTTGATTGCAGATTATTTAAAAACGGCTGACTGGATGCAAAAAGTGACAACATATTGTTGATATACTCGATAATGGCTATTTTTGACTGCATTAAATCAGGAATGATGAAATGGTCTGGACGATTACTTTAAGTTTCTTTGGTGATGCAAAGCGCGTCATGCCACTCGTAACCTGTTATAATGTATTACTAGTTCACTTATCTGTTCTATATTTCGGAGGAGGCAAACAATGGAAAACAAAAGGCTTCATCCTGGCTTTTGATGTTTTCTAGAGAAAAAGAAAAGTAACATAAATTTTGAAAATATGCGAGAACAAATTCAGTTTCCCCTTACTTTTCCCTTTCCCCTATTGAGTGCTGAGTAGGGTGAGCTTAGAGACACTGTTGGTCTTTGGAAATCCGGAAAGGGCATGTCTGTTTAAGTCAGGAACCTGTACTTGTTTTCATTTTGCACAAAACTGCGTAATACTTCAATAATGATAGTAGTAGTAGAAGTTGTAGTAGTTGTAGTTGTGGTGGTGGTGGTAGGTGCATAAGTAGGAGGAGGAAGTGGAGGTCGAGATGGAATCACCATCCCACCTTCCCGTGTGTAGACTGTCGTCTGACACCAAAACTGTCAGTCAATAAAGAACCAAGAAAGAATACATGGCTTATTTTCATCTTTATGAATACGTCTCCGAGAAACAGACAAAAACAGGGAGAATATCTTGAATGCATCAACATGCACTGACATACAATTTCTTCTTGATAGATATGACTCGTTCGCCACTGTTTCAGATGATAAATTGTCGCTTTTAATTAAGCTCAATAAGTGGAACTCGGCTTCCCCTAAACGAGGGGTTTCCAAAGTGGTCAATATCGACCCACAGGGGTCGATGAGAACTTCCAGAAGGTCAATAGATGCCTTGATGGTCAAAAGGGGGTCGATAAATTTCTCGGTGGTCAAAAGGGGGTCAATATATACTAAAAGATCGACTAGACATTTTCAATATTTATCTACCTATTTTATTGAAATTTTCAATTGCTAGTATCAGCAGAAGGCTAATAGTAGTAGTAGCAGAAGTAGTAGTAGTAGTAGTAATATGGTTGTCAACCACAGCCATTGTCGGGATGGGGCTAATTGACTGTGTGCGAAAGACAAAACTTACCTTTATACCACAGACCACACAATTTCATAAGGATGGAGGTCTTTTAAAGAAAAAGTATATAGTAGTAATACGGTATTGATTTACTTGTTTGTTTATCATCATAATTGTTAAAGATGCTTACGGGTCGATAACCGAACAGGGGTCGACCCTTAAGGGGTCGGTGGACTGAAAAGTTTGGGAACCCCGGCCCTAAAACAATTAATGTGAGAGACGCGTGTAATAAGGAAGAGAACAGGTGTTGGGGAAGCGCGGATGTAGGGTCTCTGAATAATCACTCTTCGCGGATGGAGAGACATTTAGTACGTAATTCAGGATTCATAGTTATGATTTTACAGTGCTATTCTACGTTCTAGACTTTTCTTATGATCGACTTGTGAGAGCTAGTGTTTTGATGCATTCCTTTTTTTTTGCTGACAGGCTGCAGTATCCATTCACCGTTTGTGCCGCAGAACGCCTCCCTACGTATATTTGTGAGTCGGTAGATCGGGTTTAGTTACGAGGCGAATCATTGATAGGAATTAAATGCAACGTATCCTGTAAATTTATCGAGGTTTATTTTGATGGTCTGTGTTCGTAAGGCAGGCTCTGTGTACCTTGAAGCGAGGATCATACAGAGCCATGTCTACTGTGGAAAAAAATGTAACGCATCTGCATGGAACAGAAGCTACTATCAGACGAAAAGACGGGACAAAGTTTTTCACTTTAAGTATGATTATGATCCCTGGTCGCAGGCAGACCTAAAGCAGAGGTTCCCAATATCTTTGTTCTAACCTAAATGAAGTTCACATTTGTTCTCATAAGGTCCCAGTTAAGACTTGTAGTAAAAGATGAATAGGAAACTAAACACAAAGTAACTATTTATTTGAAATAAAAGGAAATTATAGTTAAATCATATCAGTGTGAGGTAAATCAATTACTTATGATGAAAAGAAAATAACATGATCTCTATCAGTCCCTTGGGTTACCAAACAGAGAAAAGATTGTAGCTATGTCGCAGCCAAGCAAGTTTGAGAAACATATTGACTTACTCCTCGAGGGAAAGGCGGCGATGAGGAAGTGATCGTTATCTACCAGGTCTGTTGTAGAATGAGAATCAACCTGACAACCTTATTTGAGAGATACTTTTATACCATCTTTTTCCCGCTGCTGCTGTAACAAGCAGTCAACAGGAGTGTTAATCGATCGATGCCTCGCTCACCAAATCACAAACATGAACAGCCTTGTTCTCAGCCTCGCCTCCGCTCTCTGTTCTGCTCAGTGATCACGATTCTTACCCTCATTGGTATCACAGGCAGCTTCAGATTAGAAAACGGCAGTGAAATAGATGTATGTGAAATATTAAGTAACAAGTGAGAATAATTTCCAGTGTTTCGTGAACTGAACTATATCAGCAATCTTATGAATGTGTAACTTCTACTTTTATCAGATAGCCTACTGCTAACGAGTACTAAAAGTATTTATATTGCCCCAGTCACCCTTTCTTTCAACCAAGTCGGAATAAAAGACCAATTACAATTTTAATACTCGCATATGCCAAGACCTGATTTCTACCTTCTGAATTAATGACATTTCTTTTGAGAATCATTGTTCCTAATGAAGACACACTTTTCCTGATGAATGAATGAATGAGAGAGAGAGAGAGAGAGAGAGAGAGAGAGAGAGAGAGAGAGAGAGAGAGAGAGAGAGAGAGAGAGAGAGAGAGAGAGAGAGAGAGAGAGAACGAATGGGAAATAAACCTCTCCCACTTCGTCAGGCAGGGGTGGGACGAAAGATAATACAAGAATATAGTATCCTTTACTTGGGTGGGACGTGCGTTGAGGTGAACAAAATTAATGCACGTGTACGGTGACGGTGTATATATGTCCAAGGAGCTTATATCTGAGAGACACTTCATAGAGACAGGAAAGTTAGTCACCCACAAGGATAATATTCCTCTCTATATTATTCTTGGTCACCCCACTACTACTACTACTTTTACTACTACTACGAACGTATGTCCACTTTCTGCTCTTATTCTTCTTATTTTTCCTCCTCTCCTCCTCCTTTACGTAGTACTTCACCTTCTCTCTCCTTTATGTTAACCTTCTTACTGGAGCCACAGTATCTTAAAAGCTCCCCCTCTACTTAAACTAGTAGCAGGCGGCAATCTTCCAAACAATGAACAGACAGACAAATTAATAATTCAGAAAACTGATGACATATTATTAGATTAAAGGGATTATGGAGAAACATTTCAGAGACGGGAAGACTTGTCGCTATTACAACTAAAACTACTTCTACCACCACAACCACTACTATTACTACTACTATTACTTCTACCACCACCACCACTACTATTACTACTACTACTACTACTTCTACCACCACCACCACTACTATTACTACTACTACTACTTCTACCACCACCACCACTACTATTACTACTACTACTACTACTTCTACCACCACCACCACTACTATTACTACTACACTACTACTACTACTACTACCAATACTACTACTACTGTACTACCACCACTGCTACTACTACTACTACTATTACTACTACTACTACTACCAATACTACTACTACTGTATTACCACCACTGCTACTACTACTACTATTACTACTACTACTACGTACTACTACTACTACTTCTACTACCTATACTACTACTACTACTTCTACTACCTATACTATAACTACACTTATGCCCACTTACTACCCATGCCTCATTATAATTAATTAATTGTATCCTCCTCCTTCCTCCTCCTCCTCCTCCTCCCATCCTCTTCCCTCCTCCTCTCTCTCCCTCTCTCTTCTTACTATTTTCCTACATACACGAGCCCCAGCGTCTCAAAAATTCCCTGTTGTAGAACCAGCAGTCCTTCGGAAATAACAAAATCATACAAGTTACTATTTATGAAAACTGAGAAACTGGGGACAGATGTAAGAAGGCTCGTATCCACCTCGGCATGCCTCTTCAGTGGCACATACAGGTTTGTGGTGGTGCTAAAATTTGTGGTATGTGGTGCCTGGCGACATTAGTGCAGTGGCGACTATATTGTTGTTGACGGTAGTGCATTTATTTGAAGTTGCTCTTTATTTTACGGCTTTTAACCAAGGTAGAACAAGAAGTAACGGATTCAAGCTGGAAAAGCGTAGATTTAGAAAGGAAATAGGGAAAAACTGGTTCACAAATAGGGTGGTGAATGAATGGAATGGTCTCAGTAGACAGGTAGTTAGTGCGGAGTCATTAGGGAGCTTTAAAGAGGGGCTGGATAGGTTCATGGATGGGGAAGAAAGGTGGATGTGGAAGGTGGTGGAAAGGTGGAAAGTAGTGTTAGGTGACAGAAACTACCACGTGTAGGCCTCGCGGTCTCTTGTAGCTTCCTTATTTTCTTATGTTCTTATGTTCTCTACTAAATCTTCTCTCCTCGTACGCATCCAAATTATTTATTGTTTTTCCTAATTATGTATTCTGTGTTATTCTTGACAGCCGTAAGGAATAAAAAGAATAAAGAAATAGATGACTGGAATAGTAGTGATAATAGTAGTAATGATAACGATAGTAATGAATAATGATACAGAAAAAATCTTAGTAAACAACATACGTAATTTATATATATAAAAAAAAAAAAAAAAAAAAAAAAAAAAAAAATTCATAGTAATATAGGTACAAAATAAAAATAATAAAAAATAATTCCAACGTCACATGCAGAAGTAAAGAATTGTACATACTATATCACACTCCAACACAATTTCCGATAATAAAAATATATAACCTGTAACAAAACAAAAAACAGTAGCCTACCCCAAAAAAGTAATGATAGTGACATACCAATGATAGACATAGACATAGACAAAATAATGATAGACAATACTAATGATAGACATAGACATAGACAAAATAATGATAGACAATACTAAACTGTAATCATTCCTTTTTCGTTATACCATGCCCTTTTTTTCATTAACAAGTGTGTCAGTCATTCCAGCACACATGATAGAGGTGCGTGAGTGTTGCAATGTTTATGAATAATATAATGAACGTGTTGGTGACTATGTACAAATTAAGCTTCGACAGAGAAGAGTTCATCCTCGCATTGTGGCGTATTGTGATCTGCTTTTTCATTTACTGTATTCATAGCTTTATCTTTTTTATTTACATGAAGATTAAAAGATGGAAAGCCTGGAAAAATATGAATGTATAGAGAGAGAGAGAGAGAGAGAGAGAGAGAGAGAGAGAGAGAGAGAGAGAGAGAGAGAGAGAGAGAGAGAGAGAGAGAGAGAGAGAGAGAGAGAGAGAGAGAGAGAGAGAGAGAGAGAGAGAGAGAGAGAGAGAGAGAGAGAGAGAGAGAGAGAGAGAGAGAGAGAGAGAGAGAGCAACCCAAATACAAACATCAAGATAACCTTTTAAAATGACTTACAAATTATCATCATCTCAAATTACCAACATAATTTAACATTATGCTTATGCATCTTTCATTCCCATCCCTTGAATGACATGCTATACGAGACGTCCTGTTTGTGCTATAGGGGGAGAAATCTTTGTGTAGAAAAATGAAAAAATGAATGTCATGAAGAATAACATATTACACATATCATCTCTGCCATCACTGTTCATTTTATTTCTTTTCACCTGTCATGTTTGTGTGCAGGCGTGGTGCGTTGGTTGGCTGGTGGTGGGCGTGTGGGCGTGGTCGGCGGGTGGTGTTCCTGAGCCGTCGCCGCCAAGCCCTGCAAGGTGTGACGTGGAGGCCCTGTGGTGTGATGTCATCTGTTCCTTCCCTGATCTCTTGTTTCACTGCAGCCGCTGCGCCAGAAGGTGATGTGAACCTTCCCTCCCTCTCGTGTTTGTGGTCCGGTTTTTTTTCTTTTAATTTCTTTTTTCCTTTGGCCGTCCGTATGTTTGCCTGTTCTTGTATCATTGCTTTTGTTCCTGTCTTTGATCAGTGTATGTGTCATTCACTCACTCACCCATGGTCTTGTGCACGCGAGTCAGACTCGCGATCGCAGTTTCCCCCTTCTGGTACGAGCTTGGAGCTCATTATTACCGATCTTTGGGTAATGCTGGGACCTCACACACCACACCCCCTCATCCCCTTGCTTAAGAGGGACAGTAACCGCCCGAATTTCTCAGTGGAAAAATCTCCGGGGATCGAACGCCGGACCACAGAATGGTGCCGGGCGCCGTAACCCACCGTTCAGGCGACAGGTGTGTGTGTGCGTCATTCACCCACTGTCTTGACCACGCGTACTGTACTCGCGATCGCCAGCTATTACCTCCCAGAAAGAGCTTGGATCTCTTAGTGACCGATTTTTGGGTAATGTTGGTACCTTGTGTGCACCACACACACCGCATCCCCTTGCTCAAGGGGGATATAATAACTTATGCTGTCAGCGAAATCCACCTTGAGCGGGGCTTGAACTTCTCTTGCTGAACAGCAAGTGGAGATGCTTCCAATCTGACCACAAAGACTGTTTGTATAGTTGTATTATTACTGAGCTACACTCGTATGGCCACGTCTCCATAGCTACATTTTACATTTCTAATTGGTTCCTTATAGTGTTGGCCGAAACCATCACCCCGGGAGGCGGGTCACAAGCCCCCGGCTGACAGCCGGAACCCATTCACTGCTGGGTGGACAGGGGCTCGGGTAATAAGGAGACCGCCCATCTTTCTCCGCTCCGCCCGGGGATCGAACCCGGGACTTCTCGGTTGTGAACTGAGCGTGCTAACCACTACACTACGGAGCACACTACTGGAGCAGTGTGCCTGTGTGTATGTGTGTGTGTGTGTGTGTGTGTGTGTGTGTGTCTGTCTGTCTATCTGTTTGTCTCTCTCTCTCTCTCTCTCTCTCTCTCTCTCTCTCTCTCTCTCTCTCTCTCTCTCTCTCTCTCTCTCTCTCTCTCTCTCTCTCTCTCTCTCTCTCTCTCTCTCTCTCTCTCTCTCTCTCTCTCTCTGTCTATCTCTCTCTCTCTCTGTGTGTGTGTGTGATGATGCCTTGTAAGTATCTTAAATATCTATTTCTCTCTCGGATAGTTATTTATTTGCCAAACACCATGAGTCACATTATTATGGTTTACACATCACACGACCCCCAGGAGATTCTCCTATACGTAACCGCTATGACATTACCTTTAATTAAAACCCTAGTTATTATTGGTCTCAGGTGACGGTAAAATTAACAGTGAACATTGAAATAAAAATGCTATTATCTCCGTTACGTTAGCTTATTAATGTCTGATATCCCATGTACTCTCTGTTTCCCCCTCCCTTTTTTAGGGGGGTCTTCCATGTTGACTGTCATGCGGTAAAAGAAATTGCTTCCTCGGTTACATTTTTAAAAACTTCTGAGAATTCCAAAAAGTTTGATTATTCTTATCCAACAGACGGTGTACCTTTACGGGGAAGCGGGTCAGGCTCTTTTAATTCTTCTTCCCCGTGGTGGATCTGGTTACCGAAGGGCGGTGTCGTCTTCTTTGATCTGCGCTGAAAGACTATAATAGTGTGTCGCCCGAGTAGGCTACCTGTCTTGAATGTACCATGACGAGACCTTAACAATTATAGCGTTGTACTATTTGTCTTTCTGCCTGCTCTGGCTGCAATGTAACTATGGATTTTGTTTGCCTGTCCGTCTGTCATTCATTCACTCATTCACCCATGGTCTTGTCTACGCGACTCGCGAGTCAGACTTGCGATCGCCAGTTTCACCCTCCCGGTGCGAGATTGGAGCTTGTGTATTTTGGCACAGAATGGTGCCAGACGCTCTAACCCACCGAGCCGTTCAGACGGCTGTGTGTGTGTGCGTGTGTGTGTGTGTGTGTATTCATCTAGTTGTCTAGTTGTATTTTACAGGGCCTGAGCAACGCTCGTGTGGCCCCGTCTCCATATCAACATTTTTATCATTCATCCTTAGTGCTTAGGGTTGGCCGAGGCCAGCACCCCGGGAGGGGGTCACAAACCCCCGGCTGACACCCGGTACCCATTTACTGCTGGGTGGAGAGGGGCTCGAGTTTTAAGGAAACAGCCCATATGTTTCCGCTTCGCCCGGGGATCGAACCCGGGACTTCTCGGTTGTAAACCGAGCGTGCTAACCACTACACTACGGAGTACCCGTGTGTGTGTGTGTGTGTGTCGGTTCTACCATCCATCTATCTAAGTATCTTTCTTTCTTTAGAATAATTCATCAAACTGTTTACTTAGCAGTCCACACTGCACCTGTACACCTCATTGCTTTGGATATCAATGTTTTTAATGTGATGTCTATGCATTTTTATCTGCATTATATATGTCTATCCATCCAACAATCTCTCTATATATCTATCTAATATGAGGATTCTTAAGCCTCTATCTGCTCACAATCTTTTATCTAATCGTCAGTATATATATACGGTTTCCGTAAAGGGCGATCTACTGGCGATCTTCTAGCTTTCCTAACTGAATCTTGGTCATCCTCCTTTAGGGGTTTCGGTGAAACGTTTGCTGTTGCCCTTGACATATCAAAAGCTTTTGATAGAGTCTGGCACAAATCTTTAATTTCCAAACTACCCTCATTCGGTTTCTATCCTTCTCTCTGTACCTACATCTTAAGTTTCCTTTCAAACCGTTCTACTGCAGCTACTGTAGACGGACATTGTTCTTCTCCTATATCTATCAATAGTGGTGTTCCCCAGGGTTCTGTCCTATCACCCACTCTCTTTCTATTATTCATTAATGATCTTCTAAGTCTAACTTAAAACCCTATCCACTCCTATGCTAATGATGCTACCCTGCATTTTTCAACGTCGTTTATTAGACGTCCAACTCAACAGGAACTAAAGCCGTGTTTTTTGTCGTCCAAGCACCGTCTTGGATTACGATCATCCCATTCCAATAACACTTGCTGAAATGTGTGTTATACTACTTTGTGATATTGTTTACAATGTTTTGCATTGATTATTATTTCGGCTCCTACCAAGCTTGCTGTGTTTTTGTCGCAGAAACCAATCCTTTTTCAATTGCGACAAAAAACGGTCTTCGTATCCAAGACGGTGCTTGGACGACAAAAACACGGCTTAAGTAATTCACGGAAAGATGCCACCGAGATGCCACGCCAACCGATGCCTAACTTCTGATCTTTCTATAATTTCTGATTGGGGAAAAGCAAACCTTGTTTTGTTCAGTGCCTCAAAAGCCCAATTTCTTCACCTATCTACTCGTCAAAACCTACCAGATAACTATCCCCTCTTCTTAAATGACATTCAACTGTCTCTTTCTTCTACATACAATGAACATTCTTGGCCTATCCTTTCCTAAAAATCTGAACTGGAAATCTCACATCTCATTTCTTGCTAAAACAGCTTCTAAGAACTTAGGTGTCCTGTGTCGTCTGCGTCCATTTTTTTCTCCCTCCCAGTTGCTTGCTCTCTCTCTATATATACAGGGGTCTTATTTGCCCATGTATGAAGTATGTCTTACATGTTTTGGGGGATCCACTCATGCAGCTCTCCTAAACAGGGTTGAGTCAAAAGCTTTTCGTCTCATCAACTCCCCTCCTCTGACTGACTGTCTTCAATCTTTAAATCACCGCCGCAATGTTGCTTCTCTTGCTCTCTTCTACCATTATTTTCATGCTCGCTGCTCTTCTGAACTTGCTAGATGCATGCCTCCCCCACTCCCGCGGCCTCGCTGCACAAGACTTTCTACTCATTCTCATCCCTATTCTGTCCATCTTCTTAATGCAAGAGTTAATCAGTATCTTTACTTTTTTCATCCCTTTCACTGGTAAACTCTGGAATTCTCTTCCTGTTTCTATTTTACCACCTTTCTACGACTTGAATCTTTTCAAGAGAGGACAAGACACCTCCCGAACTAAATTGGCCCACCCCCATTTCTTTATTCTCTTACTGTCTTCTTTATGGGGACTGGCAACTAAGCGGGCTTTGTGTTACCTCTATTTGTTGTGCCCTTGGCTAGTCCTTTGTGATGTAAAAAAAAAAAAATATATATATATATGTATATACACTATATATATATATATATATATATATATATATATATATATATATATATATATATATATATATATATATATATATATATAATATATATATCCTACTAATTAGCTAGTCTATTTATTCGCACGCCGTACGCCTTATCACATCTCTTAACATCATCTAGGGAGGATGACAACGATAGGAAAGCATTAACAAGCTCCCTCTTTAATCATATATACTGTCCAGGCTGTCATCAGTCTCTCCTTCCTCTCTTGCTTTTCTCCATACAGTATACGTTCAATTTGTTCACCAACGTGTATAATTGCTTCCTTATCCAGTTGCTGTCTCCGACTCTGCCACTGGAACGTTAACGGCCTCAGACCCTGATTCGCCTCCCTCATCGAGGCAGCCCACCGGGACTTAATAGATGTCTTCCTACTCCAGGAGACATTGCTGCCACACACCTCACACCTCAAGCTCCCAGGCTACTCTGCTTTTCAATAAGTTTTCATATCCCTTGTACTCCCGGTACCTCCCGAGGACTAATCTTTACCAAACACTACCTTCGTTGCCTACGCGTTGACACCCCCATCCACTGCGGTGAGGGGGTGGAAGTCCTTGCTGTTACCCTCCACCTCCCACACTTCCCTTTTCACATATACAATTTGTACCGCACCTCCACGGCCACTTTGGACCTTGCTGACCTTTTTGCTCTTGCTGTCAACGAGCCGTTGGTTCTAGCGGGTGACCTTAATGCACACCATCCCATGCTCGCCTCTCGTTTACCAGCAAATGAGGCCGGTCGTCACCTACATGGGATGCTGCATGATTCTGACCAGGTCACACTTCTCAACGATGTCTCTATCCCCACACACAAAGGCAGATTGGACCTCGCCATTGTATCCGCCTGCCTAGCCCCCAGGTCTTCATGGGCGATTCATCCCCTCCTTACCAGTGATCACTTCGGGGGGCTGGTGGATATCCATGTAGCTCTTACTCCAACTCCACCGCAACATCCCCGCTTTCATATGCGAGATGCCAAATGGGAATTGTTTCTGAGCTCATCTGAGGATCTTTTTACCAACGAGCTCCACACCCTGCCTCTTGACGCCCAAGCAGACAGGCTCTGTGCTATCATCCTTCAAGCAGCCCACCTTTCTATTCCTGTCAGCAAACCCCATGCCCGCCTCTATAAGGACCGTTGGATCTACTGCCCCAGGCTTAAGGAAATCAACCGCCGTGTTAAGGCCGCTCGCAAACAGTTCCGTCGCCACCCTTTCCCTTCCACCCGCAGCTACATCCAAAGCGTTGTTCGCCATGCACAGGCAGTCAAGACCCGCCTCCGCAGCCAGGCTCTCCTCCACTGGTGCCAGGGTATCTCTTCCTACACACCCCTCGGATGTATGTGGAGACGCGTTCGGACCATATACTCCTCTGGTCCTCCTCCGCTGCCCACTCATCCTGCTCCAGCTGAGGAAGCCGAAAGACTGACCGAACTATTCGCTGCCCGCACTTCCCCAGCCACTCTTCCTTCTGAGACCCGGCATATGCAGCAACTTCTTGCTGGTTCCCGCACTGCCACCATTCACGCTGCCTGCGCAGAAGAAGCGGAGTCTGATGCCCCATTCACCACAGATGAGTTGACTGCGGCCTTGCACAACCGGCCAGACACCGCTCCCGGATCCGACCAAGTCACCTACTCTATGCTCTATCACCTCGGCCTCAAGGGCAAGGTTGCCCTCCTTGCACTCTTCAACCTCTCCCTTGCCACTGGAACGTTGCCTGCTTCCTGGAAAACTGCCACCTTCCAGCCTATCCCCAAGCCCAAAGACCCTGGAGCCATGAGACCGATTTCTCTACTCAGCTGCCCCTCTAAGATCCTGGAGCGCCTGGTTCTGGTGCGTATGAAGTGGCAGATTGGCGAGCTCCACCCCTCCCTTTTTGCTTACCAGGCGAACAGGAGCACAACTACGTGCCTGATGACCCTTCTTGGTGCCCTGCGTTCCCGGTCAGGCCTTGTTATATTTTTAGACCTTGAGAAGGCCTTTGAACTGGCAAATCCCTTTGTCATCCTGGAACTTCTCGCCATCGAGGGAGTGCGCGGCTGCCTTCTTCAATGGTTCTCTGACTTCCTCACAGATCGCTCAGCCCGGGTGCGGGCTGGGGTATGAGCTTTCAAGGAAGGCTCTCAACACCTCGCCCCCACAGCCTAGGCACTCCTCAAGGCAGCTGTCTTAGCCCTTTCCTATTCAACATCCTCATGGAAGGGCTGTTCACCGCTAACTATGGGAGAGGAGTTCAGCTTCTCTGCTACGCTGACGACTTGGCCCTCGTTTTTCCTGGACGGTGCCAACCTCAACAGATATCAGCAGCCTTAGACTGCCTCCAACAACGCTGCACCTCTCTGGGGCTCAAACTCAACCCGGACAAATCTCGCTATATGACCTTTGGCCAACCTCCACCTCCTCAGCCATTCCAGTTCGGTCGCACTGTTACAGTACGCCCCCACACATCAATACCTTGGCATTTGGCTCGACTCGAAACTGTCATTCACAACACATGTCCGCTATGTTCGAGAACATGTCAAAGCACGCACCAAGGCTCTTCTCTTCCTCTCTCGCGGCTGCATCGGTGCGCCCTGCAACATCACCCGCCTCTTTTACATAGCCGCCATTCGTTCTCTTATCGATTACTGTGCCCCCTGCCTTCCTGGCCTCTCGGATGCTCTTTTCAGTCCCTAGAGGTGGCTCAAAATGATGCAATGCGGGTCATCCTGAATGCTCCTCGTTGGACACGCATCGTCACCCTGCTCGCAGAATGCGGACTCCCCCCCATCAGACACCGCATCTAAGCTAGAGCAGCACTAGCTATGGCCAGGTACCTCAAGACCCGCCCCAAGTCCACTCTTGCGGCTCACCTTCGCCACGGCTTCCAGCGTCCTCCGAATACCCTCCCCGGTGGCGACTGGGTCCACGCCATGGCTGATGCTGCACGAGCGCTTGGAATGGCTGACTTGGTCCGTTGTGATCCGGATCTGGCCGTCCCAGACCATTTTCCGCCGCCTCCTTGGACCCCCAAGACCTTCCAGCAGGGGCGTAGTTAGGCCTGGGCATTGGGGGCTATAGCCCCGAATGTTTTATGAATAGCCCCGGATCTCAAATACCATTTTTTATCTATTTTATTTATTATTATATTTTTTTCTCAAAAAAATAAGATAAGCTCTGACTGGAATTATAGTAATTATAGACTGACATAAAATTATAGTAAAAAATAAGATATTTGGTTAGATGTTACATAGCGTATGCTGATGGCATCCTTTTTATGAGCAGGACATGAGAGAGGTGGAGAGAACAGAGGAGATGAGGAGAGCATGACAGAGGAGACACCAAAAGGTCTTTTGGAGAGGTGAAGAAGAGAATATCAGATGGACAAGACACCGAGTTAACAGAAGTGCATTTTTTTCGAAGTGCATTTTTCGAAGTGCATTTTTTCGAAGGGCATTTTTCTCGAAGTGCATTTTTTAAGTGCATTTTTTTCGAGAGTGCATTTTTTTCGAAATGCATTCATTTTTTTCGAAGTGCATTATTTTCGAAGTGCATTTTTTCGAAGTGCATTTTTTTCGAAGTGCATTTTTTTCGAAGTGCATTTTTTTCGAAGTGCATTTTTGTGTGTCCTTGGTCAGTCCCTTGTGAGGTAAAAAAAAAAAAAGTAGTTGTAAGTCCGAGGTTGGTCAGATTTCAGTATTGAACAAAGCATTGGGAATATACAATCTATATGACTGCTTCATCACGCCAAAGCTCTCTTTTTCTTAAAGTAATCGTCCAGACCATTTCATCATTCCTGATTTAATACAATCAAATCATAGCCATTAACGAGTATATCAACAATACGTCGTCACTTTTTGTATCCAGTCAGCCGTTTTTAAATAATCCGCAATCAAAATCTGCAAATTCCCCGAGTTCTCAAAACACTCCTCAAGGTTTGCAGACGATGCGCTCAGGCTCGGTGACGTAGCATCAGGGAGGCTACTCTTCCCGCGCTGATCAGAGAAGCACGTAAACACAGAGATAAATATAGTACTTGAAGATATTTGGGTGTTTCTGATAGATTTTTTTTGCTATATGCCACATGCATGCATCCTTTATGGGTGCAGCAAGACAGTTGTGCCTTTCGAGAAAAGTTTGCAGACGGAAAGGAGTGGCGTGTGTAGGGTGATACACGCCTATAGTGTGTTGGGGCGAGCAGTTGTGTTGAGAAACGGTGTGTAGTGAGGGTACACAACGGGTGAAAGACTGGGTGAGAGTGTGCAGAACGACTAGTCGGCTACCCAGTGTGTGGGTTGGGACGACGAGTGTGAGGTGAGCCTGTGTACACGGGTGTGCTGGACAAGGGCGGCGCCCCCCCGTAAGACAGTGACTCAGTCCAACACCATACCAGACCAGGTGGCCCTGTTAGACAGAGACGCCAGGACTGGCAGCAGCGGTGGACCACCACGACTGTGAGGCTTTGCCTTTTAACAAGACTAAGTAAACCAAGTAAACCAGTTGTGGAGTGGGCGTGCCCTGTGGTGAGAGACCCTGTGGTGGTGTGGCTGTCACACTTTCTGCCTTCCCGCCCGCATATTTTCCAACTCTATGCTGTAGTTAATGCTAGTATGTGGTTTCCGAGTAATGACGTTTGACTGTAGCTCCAAAACTAACCATAGGATTTTCTCGAAAGTACCTTCATTGTGATTCCCACACACACATGGTTTAACCTTATTTACCAATCCATGTTTTAGTAGGCTCTGGAGGTTCACTTGAGGGCTGCTGTGATGGGCCTCGCCCGTGGTGGCGCAGGCAGGATTTTTATAGTGACGCCTGTGATTAGAGGCTCATGCCGCCCCCCTGTGTCCTCCGATGCACTCGCAATCGAAGGTAGAGTTAATGGGCAGCATGTGGGTGTTCTTAGGCCACTCGACGGTACAGAAAGGTTTTGGTTTTCGCCGGGGATCGAACTCGGGTCACCGAGAACGCCAGTCGGAGACTCTAACCACTCTGCTACCGCCTCCCCCATAGTAGTAGTAGTAGTAGTAGAAGTAGTAGCAGAAGCAGCAGTAGTAGTAGTAGTAGTAGTAGTAGTAGCAGTGGTATAAATAGTAATAGTAGTAATAGTAGTGGTAATAATAGTAGGCACTATCCGAGCCCTGGGTCACCACTGCCTACAGGCGCTATAGGCACAGATGTAAAAAAACAAAAACGAAAAACAAAACTTCTACTACTAGCTACTACTACTACTAATAATAATAACTACTACTACTAGTCTACTACTACGACTTCTGACACAGTACAATATAATTGAAACATCACGGCATGGATATACATCTGGCAACCTCAGTTACCATATTAATATTTTGACTTTCAGTACGAGAGAGTGGTGTTGAAAAGGTGTTGCCATCTTAGTGTATCTATTTTATCAAGAAAATCTTTATATCTCTGTAACGAAGCATTTTTAGACAAAATCCTACATTTTTTTCACCTTCATCTATTGTTGCATATGTGATTTTATTTGTAGCACAAATAATGACATGGTTACCATGAATAAGCATGATACAAAAACACGGATATCAATATCATAACCAATAGCTTTAGGCCGAGAGTTAAAATGATCAAGTGTCTTCTTCCTCCCCCCTGTTGTTATTGTTGCATCCTCAGAAGACCCATGAGGTTTGGGAAGCGAGGAGGTGTTGACGCTATGGTGCCTCCCGCTTCCTCCAGCCAGCTGGTGCCTGGTCCCCATCGAACTGCTGTCACAATCCCGCCTCTCGCTGACGCACTGGACGGCATCCGCTTCGTTGGTCGACCACACTTTTTCCTTAGCAAGATATTTTGGAGGAACACGGTCGGGGAAAACTTTTCTTTCCAAGAGAGGAAACTGAGGCTTTGGAGGGATCGGAAGGTTTGAAGGTTCACCACCCATCACAACAAAATACTAAATCTCATGTAGATGTTCGATTCAATTATCTTAATTTGACAGATTGTTTCATCGATTTTTTTTCATTCATTTTCAGAAGTGTTACCACAGTGTTGACGATCCCACCAGATGTCTCCAGGAAAAAGTCTTTCCAAAATTGTTTCGAAGTGTCGAAGATCAAAGTCAACATTCTCGTAGGGCAAGTAAATTCAGCAAATATCCCTGCACCATAAGCCACAGAAAATGTGCCTACGGCAATGGCAGTTACAAGAAGCGTCCCAACGGCTACGGCAGGCCTTTCAAACACCCATTCAAAAATCCAAACACCAACAAACGCTCTCACAGCAACGCCATCCACGGTGATCACATCCGCAGCCGTGGTCAACGAGACAGGGGCAGCCAGAAGCACAACATACACTGGAACTCAATAGATAAGACCTCAGAGCACTTCCAACTCCATGGCGAATACAACTCCAGCACCGGCCGGAGACATCCGTTCGATCCCGGCAGAAGGCGGCCGCGGCGGTCTGTGGTGGAAGAGGTTGTGGAGGGGCTGATGGAAATGCTGGACCTCGAAGTTCTTCCCGTCAATCCTAAGCACTACGGTTGCCACGGCCTGACTTTCCCGAGTCTGAAGTAGCTGCATACCAACGTTCCGGCACTCCAATACCTGCTGCATCAAGTGTGTGTTCTAGAAGTACTTTTTCTTGATCATCGGCAGGCAAATATATCCTCTAACTTTTTTTTCGGTAAGAGATTGTATCTTTATTATCTTATCTTTCACGCCTGGCAAGTCACGGATATTTTGAGAGGATTCCTTTTGTTGTAGCCTAACCTACTTATGTAGTGATTCTCTGAAAACATCCCTCATACACGTAACAATGAAAAATAGATACATTGCAAGTGAATAAAAATTCATATGATCATACTGGAACATCATAAATGATTGTTTTACATTATCTACTTTTTAGTCGGAAACATAATACACTTACTTGTCCACAATGCATATCAGTGAACGAATAAATATTAGTCACAATATCTGAGGAATACCATTCTTAATTGTATGTGCAAAATTAATATTCAAATTAATGTTACTTAAGAATAGCAAGTACTTCAGGACTTTTAAAGATGTGTGTGTATGTGTGTGTGTGTGTGTGTGTGTGTGTGTGTGTGTGTGTGTGTGTGTGTGTATTCATCTTTAGTAAATTTACCTTAAACTTGCCCAGAAGCCACGCTCCCTTCCTTTCCCCCCTTATCTATGTGGCAGCTGATTGGTGCATTCCTCGTATCATCACTACCAATCACAATATTCTCACCATATACTTAAGGAGACCGCCCACCCTAAATCTTGTTTACTGATGGATATTGCTGCAAATTTAATGGATTATTAAGGGCTACGTAAAGACTTTAAAACATAAGTTTCATTCAGATCTGGCCATAAGTTTTTGGCCAATTAATAAAAATGAGAACAAAAGAGGAAAATTCGGCTGGTTTAAATTGCTTTCAACTCTTAGGATTATTGATGCATTGTTTTTATGTTTAAACCATAAACTCTTCTACTTATAGAGAAAGATTATTTGGTGTGGTTTTTCTCTATCTTTGTTTATCACTGAGAAAAAAAAAATCTTAAAATATTGAAAAATTTCAAAAAAAATTATGTTTGAAACCCTAATGCCATGTTCGTAATTGACATAAACAAAAAAGTTCACCATATTTCTCTTCGTTTTTTATCCAGCTATCCATTGATGCCTCATATGTAAAGATCGGATAAAAAATGATGAAGGAGAAAGAAATTGTATTAGAAAACTTTCATTTTACAGAAACGAGCCGTAAACATTTTTTTTTGTTTGACTAAGTGTTACGTCAGTAAACCCTATAAGGGTCTTGGAAATAGGTTCCATTTAATTTCTGAGGTTATTATGAATGTTTGCAGTAACTCAGACACACCTGGTCCCCTCCTGCAGGGCAGGATATTAGTCACTTAAGGTAAGGGTCTCATTGTCGCCAGGTAAGCACTTTTCAGAGCATACCAGATTGGTAACCTGATTACTCAGATGTACTTCTTTTTCGTTTTTTGTACTTTTGGGTGTGTTAACGGGTTTCTGACTCAATAAGGATGTTATTATGAGGCTGGGAACCTCTAACCCAAGGTACTGCGACAGTACCCTTCCTTATCAGCGGCCAACAAAGCCACTGAGCTCTGATGCGCTCCCGGTAACTGCTTTACATTCTCGCACGCATTGTTAGACGTAGAAGTAATCATTCAAATGCATCAGGAAACTCAAAAATAGCATTATAATTGATATTTTATCGTCAAAA
>JACEEZ010018515.1:97500-160284 GCA_016584305.1 Chionoecetes opilio
CTGAATATCTTCGGTGCATTGGAAGGTGGTTTTTTTTTTTTTTTTATTTGTGGCCAATAGCGCCTGTAGGCAGTGGTTACTCAGGGCTCGGATGGTAGGCTCTGGAGGTTCACTTGAGGCCTGTGATGGTTGGTCCTCGCCCGTGGTGGCGCAGGCAGGATGTATATAGTGACGCCTGTAGAGGCTTATGCCGCCCACCTGTGTCCTCCGATGCACTCGCAATCTTAGGTAGAGTTGATGGGCAGGGCATGGGGTGTTCTTAGGCCACTCGACGGTGCAGAAAGGATTTGGTTTTCTTCGGGGATCGAACTCTGGTCACGGAGAACGCCAATCGGAGACGCTAACCACTCAGCTACCGCATCCCCAAGTAGAATATAGTTTACCTTTTGGGAATCTTTTAATTTTCAGTCTAAAGTGATTCTTATATTTTCCCACATGCCAAAACAAATATAGAAAAATCTGAACTACTAGGCTTTTCAGTCCTTCAGAGGAAATTATTAGTTTGTAGGAGTAGTATAATTTGTACAGTATAATTTGTGCACATACAGGCTGGTTCTCCAAACTCCATGCAGCAAAGTCTTGTACAGTACCACATATTTTCTTCAGGTTACATTGTGTGCAGGCTTTATGTAAATATCGAACTGCTAGTTATGATAGATTTTAACTTAGATTTTCTCCTTGTTATCGCCCAGTTTCACCTCTCCCACACCCGGAGCTTTTAGACACTCGAAGTAATCTTAAGCTGTGACTTTTGCACCATCATTGGTACACCTGAAAGGGTTATAATGGACGATCACTCCGCGGTCGTTTTCAGAAACTTTACAATTTTTCCTGGCCTACAATAAGTGCTTTTTCTGTTGGAAGTTTTATTTTCCGGAAACTCAAAAAAAAAAACACATATATATATTATAATTAATCCCGAATTGTATGCATGGTTAAGGCTTAGGTTAGGTATATTTAGAGGTTAAGGTACAAGTTAAGTTTTTTCTTTTCTTAAATATCCCATTAGAAAAAGCACCCATTGTAGGCCAGGAAAAATGAGTCTCTCTGAAAACTACCGCGAAGTCCTTGTCCATTATTACCCACCTGAACTTGCGGTTGGTTAGCTCTATTAAAACAGATTTTTTTTATATAGTGGTGATAATTTATTTCAAATTAGACAATGCTTTGCAGTCAATGTACTGATTTTTCTAACTTGCTCATTGCCATGATAATTATAATTCTAGGTTTAAGAGATGCTAGTTTTGTAGTTTTAGCTAAACTATAGGTACTCTAGTGTTTACCTATCCTCCCCTCTCCCCAAAACAAGCTTGGGTACCTGGGGAATGCAGGATATTTGTCTGGGTTACGAAATATGCGTCGCAACCATAGTTTGAGTTAGGGGTGTTGTGAACATTTACCTGATCTCACTCAGCACTTCAGAGGAAACTAAATTAGTTTTGTAAAAGTAATTGTTAATGATCTGGGGTGATAGTATTTAAGTCTTCAACTAAAGGAGTAGGTAAAAGTGATTGGTGATAATGCGGAAAATTTTACCTAACTTGGCAGAAATAAATGTAGAGTTTGTGGCATTGACTTCAATAAGGAACTTGCTATAATTCCCTACACATCTGCGTGTGGGGCGTTGCAGTGCATGTCTGTTGTCGTGGTACTGGGAACATTTGCAAATCTCTATATTAGAGACTAGTCTCTATATCAAAGGCGACGCCCGTATGAAGTTTGGGCAGATTTTCAGCTGTTTGAATAAATGTGCACAAATTTTACTTGTGATAATTTTAATCTCTGAAATTTAAGGAGTGTTAAATATTGCAGAAATGAGTGCTATAATTACACCTAACTATTACTCCCAGCTTTCCTTATTATTAAAGTCTACAAAGTTACAAGGAAACTCACTATGGGAAGTTCTCTTCAATGTAGACTCTTCTTTTTTCTTTATATTTTCTTACGTATTACGGTGAATGCAAGTTGTGAGTTTCTTGAAGCAATCAAATATTAAAAGCTATTTAACGGTCGCTAGATTGTCATGACCATAAAGTATTATCTTATGTACAAACAGAGTTACCTGGAGCTGTCCGGCGGTGGTAATCTCCTCCGGCCTCGAAGCTGCTCGACCGGTATGATTACTGTGACAGAGGCAACCCCGGAACTGAGGTGGGTGAGCATGCATGGTGATTACCTGTGTACCTATCTTAACGCCATTTGGCTGAGTCATGTGAAGGAATACCCGTGGCTGCGGTGTGCTGTGATAATTAAATCCCTCCCGTCATTACTTTGGCCAGCAGAGGTACAGAACATTCAATCAAATCATATATTTTCAAATCCTGAGTCTCGCTGTAGTAATAGCTTCTATACAGTATGGTGGAAAGAGATTTGCTGCTATTCCATACATCTGCCGTATTTAACATAGAGCGGTTTCTCATTCGGCTTTCATATTTCAATTTTCGAAAATTGTTTAAGCTCGCAAGCTTCTGAAGATATAGTTTAGGTGGGAAAATTAATGTTCATACTTACATACAGAAAAAGTAGAACCTTTTCTTGTTTTAAACTACAAGGAGCGCGAGTCGAGACCGGCGACCCTCGCCACGCCCTGCACCACGCCTTGCTTCATTAGCCCTCGAATGGCCTTCACTACTCAGTTCTCGTACGAATCTCCCATCCAAGTAAGTTCAGATCTCATAATGCATAGTGTAAAGTAGTGAATGATTGTTCCATTTGTATTGGAATAAGACTGGCACATTAAATACCTTAACAATTAAATACTTAACACTGATTATAATTATTTTCGTAAGATTACTTGCAAAGAATGTTATGATTGCAATGGTGGTCTGGGGATTAAAAACTTATTACAGATAATCACATGCGGCGGCGGCGATTTGTTGAAGCCCATAGCAAAGTGGAGGTCCCGCTGGCCCTATTGCTCCCTGTGCTCCTGCAAGGCCCTGCTCGTGGTCACACTCCTCACCATTGGCATAGTTTCTTTAACCTTCCTGAGTGGTGAGTCTTACCTATGGCAAAAATTTATCTTATGAAATTAATCTTTTATATATATTTGTCATTTGGTAACTGGATTCAGTCTAGTAAGCAACTAATATTTTCTAGGGACTGACTATATCCCGCTAGTAGAAGAGAACTGCGATGCCCTGGACCCAGCCGCTCAGTGTCTAGTGAAGAGATGATCAGTCCCTTGCAGGTTTGACTAAAATTATTTATTGTAATTTTATAGAATAGTAATATCTAAAACCATTGATTATTTTCACCTGTCCAGGATTAGCAGAAGATAGGAGTAAAGACAGGACGTAGATAGGTTTGTAATCTAATTACTCGAGTTTGAAGCAAATTAAAACTAATACAATATTTGACTAGTCTATTTTTTTAAAAAAGGCAAAAATTCCATTCTATCTGAAGGTCTCATGCTTAAAATTATGCCTGTGTACCTGATAATATGGTTAACTGATAAAATACAGCTGACATTTAGATGTGTAGTATTTCCTTCTTCTGGCATCAAATATCAGTCAGTAAGCAGGAAGGGGACAGGAATTTTTGACCATAATAAATAAAATAGACTATAAAGAGTAGGCAGTGTTTAAGGTTACTAGTGGTAACTTTATTTTAAGGATTAAGTCATATTAGTTTTAACTTTTTCTTTACAGAAATTCCTTCGGCGTGATAATATCTCTTGGGAACAGTCTGCTGTAGATCCCGAGGAGGCAGAGGGCTCTGCGGCTGAGGAAGAGACTGAAGTTACGGAGCCAAGGAACAACCTACCGAGAACTTTAACTATTCAAGGCCAATATGAAGACATTGATGATTACAAAGATATTGGTGAAGATAAAGAGAGTGAAGGTAAAGAGAAGGACACTAATAGTAGAGATTTTATGAAAAAAGACCAGCGAGAGGACCCCTATCGGGCAAGGAGGGCCGTCACAGATGAGAAGAGAGATTTCCCACTAAATACAGGCACAGAAGAGCAGCATTCTGTTAGACATTTGAATGAAGCTATGCCACCCACGCCACAACTTCCTGATATGGAGCCAGAGAGTCTCTTTGAGGCTCCCCCACAACAGTATACGAGACAGGAACTTTTCCAGAACGGGCAGGAAACAATTGATCAGCTCTACATTCAACACGGGAATTTGGATAGTCATAACTACCATAGAGAGCAACAAATAGTGCAGGAAGAAATTGAGAGGAAAGAATTGTTGAGGAATCACCAACACGATGAGCTGCGCCCAGAACAAAGATTCCAGCCTCAGCATAGGCAGAGGGAGGCGGAGCTACAGAATAATCTGAGGCGGCAGAGCAAGAACCAGTGGGAGGCAGGGGTCCCAGGGGACCCAATGGGCGCCCCGCACCAAGGGAGGTCCGGCGGGATGGATAGGCGGCATCCAGTTTGGAGGGATAACGAAGTCTATGGACAAAGGCTGCCGCGGGGAGTGAGTCCTCGCAGGTACTAAGAGTATATGCACGCTGACTTCTGATCTGACAGCTTCTCTTAGCTGGTTTTATTATGTCTACAAATTAACATAAGGATTAAATAAAATTGTTTTTAGCAGCACTACGTAGTGGTGTTCCAAATCTGATATGAATTGTTTTAAGACTTCAGAGTATTATAGGTAACTTTCTTTAAATAAATTTTAACACTTTACAATCCATGAGTTTTATTAAATTATTAATTATTTAATTAAGTAGTCATTTTAATTTAATTCATTCAAGAAATATGTAACTATATTGATATCTATGAATTTAGCAGTTTCTTTTTCTTTCCTTGCAATGGGAAGTGAAAGCTGGATAAGAAACTGATTTTAGTTAGACTGCGGATAACTGAGCTGAGTTTGACTTGGGTGAAAATTTATTTAAATTACTTAGGTAAAAAAAACTCATTCACTGATAATACAGTCCGATTATACTGCCTGTAAGTGTAACTAAGTATAAACTTAAATATACGCGCCTATAGCTTCCAAGCGGGTATTTGATAAGTTACTCTCCAATGCCTGCAAATCCAGTCCAACGAAATAGTTTGTTAAAAATAGACTAAATAGTTAAATAATTATTTTTATGACTATCGCCAGTAAATGATTACTATTTTCTGTTAAGCTGAAGAGTCTGCTTCAGAGCCGCATAATTAATATCACTAGTTTCTAATCATTCATGGGAACTCTTTCATTCATTACACACCACTGTGGACTGTCTTAGGTAAGGTACACCAACTCTTCACTGTTTAGAGCAGTGAGTCTCAAACTTCCGGGCTGACGCCCGGCCCTTGGCTCCTAGGTGAATTTCTAACCCTCCCCCCCCCCACACATGCGAAACACTTTCGGTATTTGGTTGATTCTGCAAATTGAAAACTAAGATTAAACACTAAAATTTATTACACAAACATTAGTAAATAAATAAATATATTTAGCTGTTAGGAATATGAAAGGGTAAATTAACATCTCGACAGAAACCATAGTTCATTGTCTTCTCGGTTATAATTAATAGCATTATATTATAATTAAAATAATTATATTTCGCAGTTATAATTAAGTGTGCTTTGTGCAGTGATAACGGCTTCCCAACATCAGGCTGGAACACACTTGCAGCCCCGTCCACACTGTGCCTCATGACTTGCACTAAGTTAGTTGCTGTGTTGAAAATGGAGTTTCAACAGTGCCATGCGTCGTGCTGAGGTAATCCAACCAGCCAGATTGTATGGGCATGCTGAGGTCCTCGGTGCTGCACTTGGCTTCATTGAGGGAAGACTTCGCGCTCCATGATGTCATGGAGCGGTATGTCAATCTATCATATATAGCATATATCAATATGCGGTATTATCAAACTACCAGATGAATGAGATTATATTTAGGAAGACTGAACATGCCATCTTTTCACGAGACTTACTGAGTCATGAATATAAATAAATTAGTTAACTATACCAATAATAAGACTCAAAGCGAAATTGTGCATAAACATTTCTCTCCTTTTTTTTTATTAAACTTTTAATTTTGCTTGCATTGACTTTTTATTTGTTTGGAATCAGCACTTTTCTTATTCTGGTGGTATGTGATAAGTCTCTGCGAAAATATATAGGTGGTCAAACATTGCAATGAACAATCAAACTTGTGACTGAGCGTCGCCTCCCCGCCATGGCGGTGAGGCAAAGGCTGGACCAAGGATTATATATCTCTAATATCCTTGGTCTGGACTAGGGTATCTATATATAGAGGGTAACGCCATTCATAGGCCCTGTTAAACTCTACTGGGCGCCATCTTAGCGCCAAGGCCTCTTCGTTCACTAGACCCGGGGAAGTTCTCAAGGCATTACCCCGCAGTATTTTTCTCTGCATTTATTAGAAAACTAAATATAGCAATGGAAAGCTAATAAAATTCAGCTTCTATTGATATATCTCATCTTATAAGCTGTCCCACAAAGTTTTACATGAGTTTAGTGAATAGCGGTTCATCATATTTCTTCAGTCTCATAATGACCTTTATTTAATGTTTTACTATGTTTTATGTGATAATCTTATAGAACAAGCATTTCCGAAGATAACGGTATATCCTTTATACATGTATAACATGATATACTGCGGGGTAATGCCTTGAGAACTACCCCGGGTCTAGAGTGAACGAAGAGGCCCTGGCGTTATTAGATGGCGCCCACAAATAGAGTTGTTACTGCTCTATATATTAAGGTACTCTAGTCTGGACCAAGGATAGTATAACCTTTATAATATCCTTGGTCTGGACACTCGGGTGGGCATTCAACCCATCCATCTGCCTCGTGTATCTCTGCATGAGGCACAGTGTGGACGGGGCTTAAGAAGTCTCAGATCCCCCGCGTTCAGTAATTTTCAAGTTTCTTTGCTTGGAAAGAAGCAAGGTGACTGCACTCAAGCCCAGTTCTACTAAAAATTATGTTTAAGGCAGTAAAGTACATCTTGACCCTTGTTCCATAGTACTGTCAGACATGTTTTTTTGTAACCAAAAAACAGATTTTTTAACTTGTCTCGGCTCGATGTCATTTTGGATTAAAACTTCTATAAAGCATTCGTGTTCCTTTAACTTAGTGTTTGTGACGTAGATTTTGTCATTCAGATTTTGTAAAGTTATTAATTGTTCATAATGCCACCCTGCCGCCCACCTACCCCACCTTTTTCCTCACCGCCCCCCCAAATCTTTCCACCGTCCCCAGGGGGCGGTACCGCCCACTTTGGGAACCATTGGTTTAGACGAGTATCTCACCTGTCCACGCTTTTAAGGCAGGGACTTCGGGAGGAAAGACAGATAAGTGATAGGAATTTGATTTCTTTGTGTGTAGTATGTGTGAAAGTATTGAGAGAGTGAGAGAGAGTGAGCGCGCAGAGAACGAGTGTGTGTGTGAGAGAGAGAGAGAGAGAGAGCGCAGGATCGAAGACATTTGATCCATTTTCAGGGTGCGCTCTGCCACCTCTATGATATAGGTGTATCACTGTTTATTTCTTTATTGCAAGAAGTTTTGTTATTTAGAAAATCTTACATAATCGGGCCGATTTTCTGATGGTCTGTTTTCATTTAACTCATTGCCCTTCCTTTTAACTCTCCTTGTATCACTATTTGTCAATATTGTGTGTATGTATATACATTTTTTTCTTTTCTTTTTCTTTTTCTTTTTTCCTTTCTCTTTCTTTTGCTTTAGATTTTGTTGATGATGGAAGGAGACTCCGTATAGTGTATAGGAGCATAGCAGGTTGCCAGTGCCACCCCACCCAAGACAGAACAGACAGGCAAACAAACCTATCTTAGCTCTTTCATAATAGGGATTGTCGTACGGTTAAGTAGGTACGACATAAGTAAGTATTGTCTGTAGGTTAAGTAAACTCAAGTGCACTGCATTTTTCACTAGTTTAAAAAAAACTTACAAATTTTAACATAAAAGCAATTACATGTTGGTGTATTATAATGCGGCTCATGGGAGTGCTTACCTCGTGTGTGTGTGTGTGTACAGCGTTACTACGTCCAAATTCGTAGATTCGTTCGGTCATGGCGACAAGGATAAGAAGGAAACTGCGGCGGTGCATCAGACTAGCAGACGGGGTTGCTTCCTAAAAAGTAGCTGATAATGTCAATCTGATCTCTGCCGAAGAAGAATTCTTGGATCTCTTGGGAAATAAGCGGGTACTTGCAGTGGATCTCGTGCAGTATAGTCTTGATGCGGCGCTGCAGGCAGATAGCCTGACACGATCTGCACGACCGTCCCCCACTCTGGCTCGTCACGAAATCTGTAACAGGCTCAAATATTAGTATCTCCCTATAGGGCCTAGACAAAGAGAGTGAGGGAGAGAGATACGTACGAGTCTTTGATAACAACCGTAGTCAGTGCTCCACCAGCACAACATTATTGGTTCTTTACAAGAACATACATTAATTAACTACTTGATAAAAAGTCACCACTCATGGGCACCAAAGGAGTACTTACATTGCATTGACTTGCCCAGCCTGGTGCATGCCTTGTCGTACAGGATGCAGTCTACGTGCCATCTCACAGAGTTCTCATTAGTAAGTGTGTTGCGAATCTCGCCGAAGTCCTTCGTCAGCAGGGGTTTGTAGAAAACGTTCATGTTGCGAGGAATCAGCCGCTGAGCCTCCAAGTACTCCTGTGGTGAACACTCCAGAGCGTCTTGCGCCTGAGCGGAGGCTGTTCCCGTCGACCCCACGGAGATGACCACCCCAACACACACCCACAGCAGCATCATGGCGCCTGTGATGAAGGTCTTGCTGGTTAGCCCGTCAGCCGAATGGAAGCAGTCAATGAGTGTTTGTCGTCTCACCTCACCTCGCCAGGTACTGCTACAGCTTACTGGGACACACAGTATATATATATGGCGGCAAATTCTACCTAAACTATTCCCAAGTGACCATGGAATCGGTGGATGCGTCGCAGCCCCGGATTGGTGGTAAAAAGTTGGTGCGTTGTTTTTTTCCCTCTTTCTTTATTCTTCTTCATGAAGGTCGTCGCCATTATCACGATGCGTCCAGAAGGATGAAGAAAAAAACTATTGGTGGTCGGATTTTGGTTTCATGAGAGAGAGAGAGAGAGAGAGAGAGAGAGAGAGAGAGAGAGAGAGAGAGAGAGAGAGAGAGAGAGAGAGAGAGAGAGAGAGCAGGAGCGAAAGCAATTCTAATTATCATCAGTATCATTAAAACTACATTATATCACTTTCTACACCCACGTGCTGTATAAGGGTCAGGGAATGACATTCCAAGAGACCATATCGCACACACATGCATGGTTAGTAGCAATGAGAAATATCCTTGGTAACAACTTGTAACAACTGAGATTCATATTATCCCCACTGTTTCTTTTAAAAGTCACACATTGGAAGCTACTATTAATGAACAACATGCAGGCGATTAGAAGGTCCCAATAGGATATGCGAAGAGTGAACATCAAGGTCTGTATGTGCACTACTCCTCTCACCTCGTCCACAAGGCAACCACTTTCCCTTTATTAGTAGATGCGTTTTTCAACCACTGAGGGAATCAAAGCGAGTTGGTGGCTATTGTGTTGAGACTTTAGGTGTTTATAAGGAAGGGTAAATAGAAAGAATAAAAAAAAAGGTAATGAAGATACATTTAGGTTAACTTTGGTTTGGTCAAGTGAGGTTTATTTTGTTACTTTATCTCCTATACTTTGTTTTCTGAGTGTTCTGCCACTTGTATCTGTTAAAAAACACACACACACACACACACACACACACACACGAGAAATTTCGTAAGCGCGCATGCACATTACCTGTGCATTAATCTATATATACTACATCAACATGTTACACAGGTCTGAAGGCCCATTACTAGATCCCCTTAACCCTAACAGCATGACTAGTGTGTGTATGTGTGTGTGTGTATGTGTGTATCACAAGTGTGAGTGCATCCGGGTTCCTGCTGGTCCTCGTGGCGCATCGGACGTGATCAACCGTGGGGCCTGCAAAAACCCTTCTAAAAAATAGTTGGATAATACCTTTTTGTTTCAGGAACTATTTCTTTTCGTAGTCACGCTTGCTTGCTTGTGTACGTACGTGTGTGTGTGTGTGTGTGTGTGTGTGTGTGTGTGTTAATGGTCGGGTGGGTATGGTGAGCACAAAGCAGAAATAACCGTCGGAAGGTGAATGTCTATATAAATTTACTATGTAAGGCAATGTAGAAACAGTTGAGTATCTACATTTTTATCATCCATAATTTCCTATTCCGTTTGTGGACTAATGATGCACCTTCACATATGCCTTTTTTCAAGGATTTTTTATTTATTTCTGCACATGATAAAAACAAAATTAGAAAAAGCCGGACACGAAACCAACCAACCAAGGAAATTTTACTCTTCCCGCCATTATGAAACACCCTCGACGCGTTTACTTTTTTAATTCTTCCCTCTCTTCACTTCCTTACATTAATTTGCTCTCAATTTCGCCTACTTTTACTCCCTAATTTTCTTTCACAAATTGATTCACTCTTTTAACCTCCTCGTTCCTCACTTTTGATTCATTCATTTATTCACTCTTTTTGTCTTCACCTTTTGCCCGTTTCTCACTTCCCTTCACTAATTAGCTAGTTATGCCACAGTTTTAATGCGCTAGTTATCAAAATTTGCTGTAAACCAATCAAGTGTTGTTTAGAGATGCAAGCTTGACGAAATTTCGCGACGATGGGAAATTCTCTGTCAATCGATCTGCAGATTATAATGAGTTGTTCACATTGTCCATGCAGAGACAATTGGAAAACATAGTATTTACGCATGAGCTGATTTTTCATTCATAGGATTATTAACGGCTGAAATATGAATAAATTTGAGCGCAGACATGAGAAGCTGCTTGCAGGACCCTTAGAGAATAGCTAGTAAGATCCTGTGCAGTCCGACCTGGAAATTATTATTAAGTCTCTGAGAACGAAATTATTGCGGGACAGTATCTTTTTATTTGCCCCTTTAGGTTTGGGCGCCCTGATCGCCAAATCTGGCTTTTTTCACCTTCCTTTTTTTCATGGGTGTTCTTGGGACAAGTTCCCGCGGCGTGGTTGTAGTTTTTGTCCACCTGCTATCGTCACGGCCGCTGCCCATCACGGTGCCCTCAGAGAGACACAGACTCCAATAAAAAAAAATGACGATGTTTCGCCTGAAAAGTTTTTGAAGTGAACCAATTTTGAATTCTTTTTCCAAATCTTCAATGTTGGGTTGACCTTTATCGATGATTATTGGACTAAAGACTAAACATACAATTTAGGTCCTCCAGGACTCAAAATGATAGAAGGTGATCTATGCTAGCGAAGTTGCGCTCTTATCCTAAATCAACCGGCACAGAGGTCCGCTGCAATTTTTCCAAGGGGGAGGGCAAAGAAATTTACATACTCACATTATCAAAACAATTGCATAATTATTAAAATTAAAGTAACCTGAAATGCAATGTAACCTTGTCCCTCGGTCAAAAATCCTGCTCCCGGGGCGAGGAGAGGGTGCAAAGGACCTGTTTGCCCCGGCCTCCCTCCAGAGGACGTCCATGGTAACTTGAGATTATGGTTACTCATCTTGAAAACATATAACTATTTTAAATTCTGGAACAAATCTCACCATCACTACGAGTCAGTACCTACTTTCAATCCTTAAATATTTTTTCGTGGTCTAGCCACCACGGTCACCTTCCCAGAGAGGTATGGGAAAAAAGAAACTGATTTACTCGTACCTTGTGGCACGTAAGAACCAGAAAAAATAGTGGGTTAAAAATCTGATAAAAACAATATCCCACCGCACACACAGATCATGTGATATATATGTGAAGAATATAAAGCATTATGATCAATGTTAACATAATTTTTAACGCATCTCCTTCGTATTTCAGAGATAGATAGCCTGTACATACCTAGGTAACCTAAATAGCTTGTTTGTTTGTTTTTGTTTTGTTTGTTTGCTAGCTACATAGGTCTAGAGCAGCGTTTCTCAACCGGGGCTCCCCGAAACCCTAGGGTTCCGCGAGAGGTCGTTAGGGGTTCCGAGAGAAAGTGATTTTTTTTTTTTTTTTTTTTTTTTTTTTTTTACATCACAAAGGACTGGCCAAGGCACACAAAAAAGTGGTAACAAAAAGCCCGCTTAATTGCCAGTCCCTAAAAAGAAGACAGTAGGAGAATAAAGAAAGAGGGGTGGGCCAATTTAGTTCGGGAGGTGTCTTGTTACTCTTCTCTTGAAAATATTTAAGTCGTAGGAAGGTGGAAAAATAGAAACAGGAAGACAGTTCCATAGTTTACCAGTGAAAAGGAGGAAAAATTAAAGATACTGATTAACTCTTGCATTAGGAAGATGGACAGAATAGGGATGAGAATGAGTAGAAAGTCTTGTGCAGCGAGGCCGCGGGAGTGGGGGAGGCATGCAGTTAGCAAGTTCAGAAGAGTGAATGAGAACAGAAAAGTGAATTAGAACCATGTAGAAATTAGCGTTAACTAAATAAATAATCTCATCAATCGAGAAAAATTACCCGATTTCATGATGTTATTTATTTAGTTAACGCTAATTTATGCATGCTGCTAATTTATCTATCAGAAAACGAAATATATCAATGGAAAGCTAATTAAATTCCGCTTCTATTGATATTGTCCATGTAAAAGGTTTTCTCGCAAAATATTAAATGGGAGCTGGAGTTCGTGAATATTAAGTTCATGCATATTTCTTGAGTCTCATAATGGCCTTTCTTTAGTGTGTTTTACGGATTTTTATTTGATAATATTATAGAACAAGCATTTCCGAAGATAACAGTATATCTTTTATACTGATAAACATATATTTGGTAGGGGAAAATTACCATAAGCTGGGAAACACGGGCGGCAAGTGGAGTTTGTTGGTCCTCCAGCTCGCATCTCCCGCGCCTGTCGCAGCCACAACAAGGGCTGCGACGTCACTTGCAAGACACCTATAGTAATCGAAAAAAAATCGAATTTGTCTGAAAATCTTGCAAGTCATAAATTATTTTTTTACCGGGAAAAAAATGAGAACTGTGCGGTGACCTTATAACAATGAAAGTACAGCTGTCAGATTTGTAGTTCATTTGATCAGTACAGGGACACAGCATAGGATAATCGCACATTTTTCAATTCTTTTATAGTTCATGTGACGTTTTTAAGCTTTCTATATAATATTTGAAGTTTGTGACTCATGATATTGTGACTTCTTTCATTTCCTTACAGCCTATTTGAAGTTTATTTTTGTAACCTAATAGCTAATGTGACGTTTTCTATTTAAATTTTCGTATAGATAGTGTACCGTAGATAACAGTAAAGTCGCCACCTGCAGTCATGTCGCGAGGCGCCAAATATTACGAATTATAGCATCACTACTGATTTGTATGTGCCACTGAAGATGATACACAGTAGTTTATATCATGACTGTATAATCTACTCTGTTTCAGCGTTGTTTTATGCTTTGTAGCTGCAAGTATAGACGGTTTCAAATTTCGCTACGCATTTTTTTTTCGGGCGACGACAACAGCGGTACGACACTCAGTAAATAAACACTAGATGGCGACTCTACTGTTGGTAGCCACTTTGTAGATATTTTTGTCATTTGTTCATTTATAGCCCTAATATGACACAGATGAAGACACAAAATGACACAGACTCTCCAGATAGCCCCTTCTAACTGTCCTGAAATCATGGATGTAGAAATGTAACTATTAACGCCTTGATCTTGATCTTGATCTTGATCTTGATCTTGATGTTACAGGTGGCCTTTTCACCATAGGCCAGGCCTTTAAACCGGCTGCTCCTGTAGTCTTGTTCTTGTTCTTGTTCTTGTTTTAGGGCTGTAGAGTCTATTGTCTATTTCTCATATACCACATTCTTTCCAAAAACTCTTTCACTGTCTCAATCATCCGTCCACTTGTCTCACCACACAGTCCCAGCAGTAATAACATCCATTCTCTTCCTGTCCTTTCAACCACCTCGTTCATGTCACCTCCCATTTCAGTCAAAACCACCCGCATCATTTCCATTCTCTCCCCGCTATACTTCTCACATTCTAGTATCACATGTTCCACTGTTTCATCCTCACCCATGTCACACATCTGGCACACTTTGCTGCCTGACTCGGACCATCTATAGTTCCTTGCATTGACATCTAAGCACTGTGTTCTGGCTTGGAAGAGAAGGTCGCCACCCCGGGTTCCATCATACACACTTTCATACGCTGGTGCCTCTTTCTCCTTATACCATTCTAGTGTTTTCTTTTGCTCCATCTCATTTTTCCACTTACTCAGCCCCACATACTTCACTACTCTATCGATCTCAGTTTTCCACTTTCTCACATCCCACTCAAGGCCTTCTTCATCACCATTCAACATCTTCCATTCAATTACATTCGGTCTTCCATCTATCAGTTGATACATCCACCAAAATCGCAATCCACTTCTTTCTACCATTTTTTGGCATCGCTTCCCCCATTTACTACTACATTCACTCCACAAATAAACTTTTCGTGCCAATCTTGTGTCCTCCATTCGTTCCAGTCTGATCTTATACCTGAGTGTTGCTTTCGAATGTCTCTCCCTAAATGTACTCCCCATGTCACCTCTTAAACCTTCAGTCGCTGCATATCTGGGTGCATTCAGTGCCATTCTTGCTACTTTATTTTGTCCCACTTCCAATATCTCTATTTCACTCTCATTCCATGCAATCACCTCCATACCATACATAATGCTTGGGACAGCCACACTTTTCCACACTTCCCTCAACACATCATACTTGCTTGCCCTCATCCTTGCCACACTCCCAAGTCGACCAACCCACTGATTGGCCTGGCTGATCTTTTCAGCCTTTGCTTTTCCACATCCATTGGAACTAATGCACATCCCTAGGTACTTGTATTCACTAGTTTGTTCTAATTCATTTTCTCCCAGTCTCCATGTAGCGTTTCTGTCATCCTCTGTTATATTTACTATCATCACCTTACTTTTCTCACGGCTAAATTTTACTCCAAAGTCTCTCCCATACTCATTCACCACATCTAACAGGCTCTGGAGTTCCTCGGCCGACTCACTCATAACTACCATATCATCTGCATACATTAACAAGCTTATTTTGTCATTTCCTACTCTCACTCCTGCATCCATTCTTCTCATCCTTACTGCCAGTTCCTCAGTATACAAACTAAACAAGGTTGGGGACAGAGTGCATCCTTGCCTAACACCTCTCTCACTCCTCACCCATTCTGTTTCTATACTACCTAGCCTATATTTTGCTCTAGTGTCTTCATACATGCTTCTCACTATGTTCACTATTTTTTGGCTCAACCCAACCTTTTCCAAAACCTTGCATAACATTTCTCTGTTTACTCTATCATAGGCTTTCTCAATGTCTAGGAACCCAAGGTACAGTGTCTTTCCCTCCCTTTCCTTCTTTTCAATTATTTCATTCACCACAAACATGTTGTCCTCTGCCCTCCTATCCACTCGAAAACCATTTTGCTCCTCACCTAACACCATAGCTCTCTCCAACCATTTACACAACCTTTCCTTCAACACTGCACTAAAAACTTTACCTACTGTATTCATTAGGGCTATTGGTCTATAGTTCTTCAATTCATTCTTACTCTTGTATCCTCCTTTATGCAATAGGGTTACTCTACATTCATTCCATTTTCTAGGCACCCTTTCTTCTTCCCACACACGGTTAAATAGGTCAGTCATCCTGTCAATCACCACCTCACCCCCATTCTTGTACATCTCATATGGTATTTCATCCGGGCCTGCTGCTTTTTCATTCTTTTGCCTCCTTACACACTTCTCTACTTCATCCCTGCTAATCCATTCATTCAACTCTTCCGCATCTTTTCTTTCCAACGTTATACATTCTGGTCTTACGTCAAAGATTTCACCCACGCCTCCTATGTCTTCCCAAAAGTTTTTTATAACCTCTTTGATTTTTGTCTCATCTGTTACACATTCAGCATTTACTTTCAATGCATTCACATCTTCATTCCCAGCCATCTTTTCCCCTCTCATGAATCTGTACCACTCACGCCCACCTGCAAGTCCTTTCTCTTTTAGGGATCGGATCTTACTCCTGTCACACATAACTTTCGCATCTCTTATCTTTCGTTTTGTTAGTCGCTGCTGTTTCACATATTCTGTCCATGCATTCTGGTATTCATCCTCCGCTTCTTCACTTTCTTGCCTCCTTTTCTTTAACCCTCTACATTTCCTGTTTAACCTTTTTCGTTCCTTCCTTGCCTCTCTAATATCCTCATTCCACCATGGTTTATTTACTCTCTTTCTTCCATTTGTTCTAATAAACCCTATTTTTTTAAGTGCAGCGCTCCTCACATTTTCCGTTAGTCTCTCATTTAGCTCATTCACCTCCTGTACTCTTTCTCTGTCCCACATCTCACTCAGACACACTTGAAAATCTTCCCATTTTGCATCTCTCAACCTCCATTTGTTCTTCACCGTCCTTACTTTTGGCTCACTTTTATTCCACTTCATACAGTCCACTACAAGCATATTATGATCAGACACAATATCAATTTTTCCCTCTTCATCTATCCACATTCGAGCAACACTCTCTCGCATTTTGCCATTCACCAACACATAATCAATTGCACTCTCTTGGTTTCTTGCATTCCACGTCACTCGACCCTCTGCCACAGTCTCATTCAGGTTTTCTAACTCTAACTCATCTATAAATTCAGCAAGCATTTCTCCATTTTGATTTATTTGCTCTCCTAGCATACCCAGATGTGCATTCATATCACCCATAACCATCACACTCTCTCCGGCATGGTCTCTAAAAATCTTCTTTATAATGTTGTACTTCTTTCTATTCTCTCTCCCTGCTCTATCACCCTCAACCGTCATGTATACCACAATCACTATAAACTTTTTTTCCTTGTCGTTCTGACCCAAACATTCTACTCTAGCAGCCAGAACATCCTCACTCATAGCACTATTACCCACGTCTATCTCATCTACTTTAAGGTTTCCTTCCTTTCTATGAAGAAAGGCAACCCCTCCTCCTAGTTTCTCTTGTTTCTTTCGTCCTTTTCCAATCATCTCATACTCACTATCATGCATTCGTACATCGTCTCTTAAATGGGTTTCAGTCACACCAACTAGTTCGAATTTCCATTCACTCAATTCCTTGCATACATCCTCATATTTACCAACACCCCAACCCCTCACATTTATACATCCAAACTTCATGTATTCTCTCGCCTGGGTGGTGTCTTTTGTCTGTCCTCGTCTCCTCAAGTGATTTTGATTTCCGGCTAGTTCCTGTTGGGCTGTGCGGCCCCTCCTTCTGCCGCATTCCTCGGTGCTGTTATTGGCTCCGGGTTCACCTCTCTCCTCTTCACTCTTAGTATTCGTCGCTCCCAAGGATTTCCCCTGATTATGTAAAAATTTTCTGTGTTCTTTTCAGCTTCATTTTTGGCTTTTGCTTCCTCCCTCAGTGTCTTGTCATTGTGATGCTCCTCCTTTGACATGTCGTGTGCCACCCTAACGTGTTTGTACACCACTTTCTTTGCTTGCTTTAACCTAAATCCATTTCTCATGATCCTTTCTTTCAATCCACTGTTTACTTTCACAAAATAGGGGCCTGGCTCTTATTGCCTCACCTTTGTCATCAAAACCCGTCCATTGTATCTTCCAATTCTATTTATGTGGATTAGATCACTATCATAACAGGTCAACCCAATCTCATTACATATTTCAATAAACACCATTCTGTCATGCTTTTCTTTTTCCTTTCTGATTTGCAAGTTCATACCCGTCAGAATCTCCTCCTGTACGTCATACATAATTATATTGTCCTTTCGATCTAGTCTGCTCTGGATCTGTTGAGTTGTTTGCTGAATCACTTCATCCCACTTGCTTTTTTGCTTGTGTCATTCTTAATGTTCTCATAAACTTTCCTTGCCTCAGCCAATAGAACATCCTTATATGATGAACTAACATGTTCTTTCATTTCATCTTGTACCTTGGTTTTCAGTTCAGCAATATTCTCCCGAACTTCCATTACATTATCCTTGATATGTGACTCTATCTTATCCTCGAGGCTTATCATTTTTGCTTCCAAGGTTCCGAGCCTATTCATCAGGCTATGGGTGCCTTCCGAGTTTCTTTCTATTACTTCATTTAAATGGACTGATTTTGCCTCCATGTGACTCAGTCGGTCTTCAAACTTCTTCTCCTTGTCCTGCCTTTTAACCCTATCGGCTCTCATCTCGTCCACTGTATGTTCCAAAACTTGATGTTTACCTATCATTTCTTTCAGTTGTTCACTGATTCTTTGAAGATGATTATGTATCTTGACCCTTCCCAGTTGACAACGACTGCAGTTGTAACTCAGCTGTTTACCTGCTTCGTTCTCGTTCATGAACTCGTACACAGCTTCAGGTATATTATCACATTCAATGTGAATCCAATCATCACATACCTCACATGCAAGTGCATACCACACGGCTGTAAACAGAAAAAAAAGTTGTCCTGGCGACTTCACTGTTATCTACGGTAACATTATGATCACGGGAAAGCTAAAGTTACGTTTTTAATTTCTGAATGTGACTATAACTATAACTATAATAATAATAACTTTAATAATGACTATAACAACGATCACTTATGTCCGCATGTCACAGCGCGGGAACCAACAGTCAACATTGCAGCTGCAGGAGGGAGGTTGGTCATTTTTACGTAACCATAACCAACCTCTTAGTGACCTGGTTATATCTTCAACACTTTCAAGAGTGTCCTTAAAGCCACTGGTATAACGAGGTGATTGAGTTTACAGAGGAAATTTAGTCGAGCTGTCCCATACACCAGTTCAGTTCAGTTGTGGGTCTTTTTCAGTCAGGCCTTTTTCAACGGCCCTCCCTGACGTGTTTCTTCTTGCTGTCTGGGTCTTTAATTAGTTGTCTTCTCTTATTCTATCTTATTAGTTTCTTTCTTTTTCTTTCTTCTTATTTTCTCTGGTCATCCAAAAACTTGATTGTTCTTTTTTCTTCTTCCACATTCCCGTCTCCAAACAAATACTCCCCCACTATAGCCTCTTCCTCCTCTAAGTAAGGTTGTTGTAGCCTCTTCCTCCTCTAGGTAAGGTTGTTGTAGCCTCTTCCTCCTCTAGGTAAGGTTGTTGTAGCCTCTTCCTCCTCTAAGTAAGGTTGTTGTAGCCTCTTCCTCCTCTAAGTAAGGTTGTTGTAGCCTCTTCCTCCTCTAAGTAAGGTTGTTGTAGCCTCTTCCTCCTCTAGGTAAGGTGGTTGTAGCCTCTTCCTCCTCTAAGTAAGGTTGTTGTAGCCTCTTCCTCCTCTAGGTAAGGTTGTTGTAGCCTCTTCCTCCTCTAAGTAAGGTTGTTGTAGCCTCTTCCTCCTCTAAGTAAGGTTGTTGTAGCCTCTTCCTCCTCTAAGTAAGGTTGTTGTAGCCTCTTCCTCCTCTAAGTAAGGTTGTTGTAGCCTCTTCCTCCTCTAAGTAAGGTTGTTGTAGCCTCTTCCTCCTCTAAGTAAGGTTGTTGTAGCCTCTTCCTCCTCTAAGTAAGGTTGTTGTAGCCTCTTCCTCCTCTAAGTAAGGTTGTTGTAGCCTCTTCCTCCTCTAAGTAAGGTTGTTGTAGCCTCTTCCTCCTCTAAGTAAGGTTGTTGTAGCCTCTTCCTCCTCTATGTAAGGTTGTTGTAGCCTCTTCCTCCTCTAAGTAAGGTTGTTGTAGCCTCTTCCTCCTCTAAGTAAGGTTGTTGTAGCCTCTTCCTCCTCTATGTAAGGTTGTTGTAGCCTCTTCCTCCTCTAAGTAAGGTTGTTGTAGCCTCTTCCTCCTCTAAGAAAGGTTGTTGTAGCCTCTTCCTCCTCTAAGTAAGGTGGTTGTAGCCTCTTCCTCCTCTAAGTAAGGTTGTTGTAGCCTCTTCCTCCTCTAAGTAAGGTTGTTGTAGCCTCTTCCTCCTCTAAGAAAGGTTGTTGTAGCCTCTTCCTCCTCTATGTAAGGTTGTTGTAGCCTCTTCCTCCTCTAAGTAAGGTTGTTGTAGCCTCTTCCTCCTCTAAGTAAGGTTGTTGTAGCCTCTTCCTCCTCTAAGTAAGGTTGTTGTAGCCTCTTCCTCCTCTAGGTAAGGTTGTTGTAGCCTCTTCCTCCTCTAAGTAAGGTTGTTGTAGCCTCTTCCTCCTCTAAGTAAGGTTGTTGTAGCCTCTTCCTCCTCTAAGAAAGGTTGTTGTAGCCTCTTCCTCCTCTAAGTAAGGTTGTTGTAGCCTCTTCCTCCTCTAGGTAAGGTTGTTGTAGCCTCTTCCTCCTCTAAGTAAGGTTGTTGTAGCCTCTTCCTCCTCTAAGTAAGGTTGTTGTAGCCTCACACTTTTCTTTCTTTCATTACTGTAGGCTGGGCACCATAGCACAAAATGTTTGAAGTCCTTCTTTTCCACCCCACATAAATCACAAGTTATATGCAGTTACATGTATTAATAAAACCGTATTAAACCATGGCCGGTGTTGCATAAAATAGGTAACGCCGTGAAATAAGTCTTGCCTTACCTCACACCCCCGCCATTCCTTACTTAATTACCACAAAATACTCCTTTATAAGTGATTAACCAGGACGTGTGTGGTACTGTGGTTGCTGGAGGTACTACACTCTTAGAAAAGAAGGGTAGAAAAAGGGTGTTTGTAGTGATGAAATACTGCTACCCTTTTTCTACCCTTACAAATATACCCTTTTCCAACCCCAAATATACCCTTTCTCATCCCTCTCGTCTAAAAAGGGTAGATAAAGGGTAGATGAAGGGTATAATCGGCAGCATCTACCCTCCAGCTTGGACATAGGGTTTAAAAAGGGTAGTGATGGTGCGATGTAACGATTCTACCCTTAATATACCCCCCATTTCTGAGTGTGTAGAAGAGACAAGAGAGAAGAGAGGAAGGCATTGGAGGTACCATAGAGAAGGAGGAAAGCATTAGTGTAGTGATGAGTTAGTAAGAGCAAGGCATTGAGTCATCTAGCTCTGTACACGTCTTAGGTCTATGTTAAGTGTGCTTATATGTATGACAAGGCAGGTGAAGGGATATCGTGTTAAAAACTTTCATCTCTGTCTCTCGATTCGTCTTCTTGTGACCTTTGACGCTTAGTATCGCTTCATAGGTCCTCTTCAAACTTAGTCTGCTTCGTTAACAGGTTTGTCAGCTCTTGTCTATTTCACCTGGGATACTAAAAAAATTCATTAGTTTTGGTCTGTGTGAGTGAGGGCGTCAGCTGATGGTTGTGTGACAGTGTTATACGGCAATGTCTTCTCTCCTGTCTCCTCCAGTACCTCCAGCAACCACAGTACCACACACGTCCTGGTTAATCACTTATAAAGGAGTATTTTGTGGTAAATAAGGAAAGAACGGCGGGGTGTGAGCCACTGTGAGGTAAGGCACGACTTATTTCACGGCGTACCTATTTTATGCAACACCGGGCCCCTAGGCATTCAGATATTTCGGGCCCCCTCTGGCACTTCAATCTTTCACCCCACTACAGCTGACGACTGAGCCTGGTACGGTAGGTATACTAGACCGCAGCACATAGCTTTATATATTAATTTTGAGGGTCTCATGAAGAATTCTACTCACAATTTTTTCAGTGCTTCAACAAAAGAAATTGGCGGCCCTATAGTCTATTATTTTTAACAAGGTGAAAAATCCGTTCTATATTCAGGTCTCAAGCTTAAAATGATGCCTGTGTTTACCTGATAATATAGTTAACTATGATAAAATACAGCTGTATAAGAGAAAACTGTAGTTATCCCTTCCTCCTGACATCAAATATCAGTCAGTAAGCAGCAATGGGGCAGGATTTTGGCCTCGTTAAAAAAAATAGACTATAGTCCCTGTGTGGCCCTAGACTTCAGCCTAATCAGCCTTATGGATAATACAGCCCTGCATACATGTTATTATAAAGCGTGTCATTAGACCACAACTTTCCCTTCGTTCCTCCATAATGGTATGTTTTAAGGGTGTTATCACTGTCTGCAACATTATGTGGTATTACCTATAGGCAAAGGTTGGCACCAAACCGTTAATCCGGTAATCGTTAATTAACAAAGTGAACATTTTCGTTAACGATTTAACTTTTAAGTTAACTTTGGAAATCATTATCGGACTAATTAACTTCCGTTACATTAACTTCCGTTAACTCAAGTCCGCTAACCCAAAAATTTCATAAAAACCGGTAAACGTTTAATTAAATTTTGTATATATCGTGTTTTCATTTTTTTATTTCTATTTCTTTCGGCCACTTTATCAATTTTTTTTGTTTAATACTAATATTGTGTTTCATTTAAGTTTTTTTTTACCCTTTTCTGGCTCTAAAAGCTTTAAAAACCTAAAACAGGGCCAAAACTATGAAATCTGCGTTTTTTAGGTTTTTTAAAAAGTTAAAACTATAAAATCTACCTTTTTTTTTTTTTAACTCAAAGCAAAAAAAAACTAGTTTTTGGGTTCTAAAGCCCTTAAAAAACCCTATCAAGGCTTATTTTTTAGTTTTGGCACTTTTCAAAGGTGTTTTTAGGTGGTTTTAGAGCAAAAACTGATTTTTTGTTTTTTTTCTAGAATAAAAATTAACGTTAACGGTTTATCGATAACTTCCGTTACATTTTTAAAGAATTAACTGATTAACGGTTATCGAAGTTATTTTTTGGCAGTTATCGAAGTAAATTTTTTGGATAACTGATTAACGGTTAACGAAGTTAACTTTTTGATTAACGGCACCCACCACTGCCTATAGGCTACAAGAAGCAACAAAGCACATCGCAAGACGTGTTGATTAAGATTCGACTTATGGATCTTGCCATATCTCGTTACTACCTCATGAAGGACTATGTAATCTTTTGTCATATGTCCCACTAACCTTCAACAATCTTGCAAAACTTACTTTAGTCTTGAAATCCAAAAAATTAAACTTTTTCATATAATAACGGCTATGATAGGTACAAGTTAGGTAGGTTAGGTTTTAGGTTAGGTTAGTTTAGTTAACTTGGTTTGGGTTACATGTAGGTTAGCTTTAGGTAAGGTTAGGTTAGGTTACGTTAATTAGGTTAGATTAGCGATAAATCGTGCATGGAGTCTCGATCTCCCCCACCCCCATCAAGCCAGCCGAAATTAAGCCATAGACGAATTTTGGTGAGCAAGCAGCCATAAGCCTCCCCACGTGGAGGCGGTAGCAGAGTGGTTAGCGTCACTGAGTGGCGTTCTCGAAGACCAGAGTTCGGTCCCGAGTGAGACGCATAAATCCACTTAAAATATTCTGCACCGTTGAGTGGCCTAAGAACACCCACATGCCCTGCCCATTAACTCTACCTTCGATTGCTAGTGCATCGGAGGACACAGGGGGGCAGCATGAGCCTCTAATCACAGGCGTCACTATAATAATCCTGCCTGCGCCACCACGGGCGAGGGCCAACCATCACAGTCCTCAAGTGAGCCTCCAGGGCCTACCATCCGAGCCCTGGAGGTCACTGCCTACAGGCGCTATAGGCATAGATGTAAAAAAAAGAAAAAAAAAAAAGCCTAGCTTGACTCTCCCTGCGTGCCTTGCCAGAATGCCCCGGTGTAGCGATCTCACCAGCTACCCCTGGCCCGAGTAGCTACACCTCACAAATACGCACTGAAACACTGCTCCCTGGGTGAATAGTTGTTTGACAATGTATACCAATTCTGATCCTGGGTGGAAACATTGAATGTAGAGTAGTAATCAAAGTAGAACATAGAACATTTCAAGTGAATATGCCTTTGCCTAGAACACTACCCTACCCGTGTACTGAAACACTGCTATCTGGGTGAATAGTTGTTTGACAATATAGTACACGTATACCAATATAGTAGTGTTCTTGGGTAAAACTTATATATTGTCAAACAACTATTCACCCAGGGAGCAGTGTTTCAGTATAAGGGGAGGGTACGTAGTGTTCGAGGCAAGGGCACATTCGCTTGAAATGTTCTATGTTCTACTTTGATCACTACTCTACATTCAGTGTTTCCACCATGTTTTACCCAAGATCAGAATTGGTATAAATTGTCAAACAACTATTCACCCAGGGAGCAGTGTTTCAGTGTGTATTTGTGAGGTGTAGCTACTCGGGGCAAGGGTAGCTGGTGAGATTGCTACACCGGTTGGTCGTGGCTCGCCCGCTCACAGCTGATCTCAGTAAACGAAACGGTTTATGGAACTGTCGCCGATGGGAATTATCGCCGAAACACCAACCGAGAACTCAAGCCGACGTGGAAATTTTAACCTAACCTGGACAGTGGCACCTAACTTATCCTAACTGATCAAGCTATTGCTGGAATTTCATTCCTAAATGCAGAAACGAGGGTAACACCTGATTAAATGTATATATTGGGTCCTGTAATATCAAGAATTGCAACACTCGACGACAGCGGCGAGAGTTCTGATAGGCGACAGTCCAGACAGGTTCCCTACCAACAAGACAACCACAATGACGAAAGTGTACTGTCGAATGAAAGCCATCAATAAATTACCATAACTGACGATATGAACGTTATGATATAACTGACATGGGTATTCCGTAGTGTAGTGGTTAGCACGCTCGGCTCACAACCGAGAAGTCCCGGGTTCGATCCCCGGGCGGAGCGAAGATAGATGGGTGGTCTTTCTTAAAACCCGAGCCCCTGTCCACCCAGCAGTGAATGGGTACCGGGTGTTAGCCGGGGGTTTGTGACCCCCCTCCCGGGGTGGTGGGTTCGGCTAACACTAAGCTGCAGCGGTAGATCACTGGCTCTGAGGAATTATCCTCTAAACAAACAAACAATATAAACAATATTGTGAATGGATCACAACATATATCCTTCACATGAATGTTTTTGTTTTTGTTTTGTTAAGATGGACGAGAACTGCACGGTCACTACCACCGTTACCACTTACGTTTTCTATATCAATTTTGCTCAGTATACTGTACAGTATTAATCCACTTACGCATAACCTTTAAAACTTGGGTATAGTATATAAAATTATCAAAGGTGGGCATTCCGCAATTTTAGTCAGCAATTCGCAATTCTGCAACTTGCGGAATGGGTAATTCGGTTGCGGAATTGCGCAATTACGGATGCCTGAAAAAAATGCAGAATTGCGGGTTGCGGACCGCCAAAATTTTGGAACGCAATCGCAATAACTTGCGGAATGGGTAATTCGGTTGCGGAATGGCGCAATTACGGATGCCTGAAAAAAATGCAGAATTGCGGGTTGCGGACCGCCAAAATTTTGAAACACAATCGCAATAATTGTGACGGTCACCACCTTCAAAGTGGCAAGTGCCCGCGTGAACATAAGTTCCCACCAAATATTGTGGAGACGACACTGCCAACTGCCAACTTGCCAAGTGTAGCACAGTCACTCAGTCAGTGCGTGCTGGAACTTGGGATTGAGAGCGTGTACGCTGGCCGTGTGTGTGATTAGCTGCCAACCTCCACATGCTGAACCAGAAGAAGTGGGAGGAGGAGGAGGAGGAGAGGAGGAAGAGGAAGATTAGTAGATTACTTAGATTAGTGATTACTAGCCAGTAGATTGTGAAGTGTAAAAGTAAAGAAAAACACTATAAGAGACAAAGACTTAATTGTGAAGGACAAGTAACAAGTATAGACAGAAACAGAATAGGAATACAGAAGTATTAAACACTAATAAAGGTCTAGAGACATTTTTTGTTTTAATTGTAGGTGTCAAAATTAGTTTGTGGAATTGAGATTGCGAAAAGGCCTATCTGAAAAAAATTGCGGAATTGTGATTGCGGACTGGTGCAGGTCGGAATTGCGGAATTGCGATTGCGGAATTGTAAAAAAAATTGCGATGCCCACCTCTGAAAATTATATATATATATATATATATATATATATATATATATATATATATATATATATATATTAAATATATATATATATATATATATATATATATATATATATACAGGGAGGTCCCGTTATACGAGCATTCGGTATACGAGAATCCGATGATACGAGATGTGTAAATTAGGGTCTATTTTCAATATACGAGATCGAAAATCCAATGATACGACATTCAAACTGGGGTGAGTAAAATTAGCAAGTTCAAAATGCGCGCCCTACCACTCCCTGGCTGGACAAAGGGGGATTTGGTTGACCCCAGTGAGGTCACCCCTAGCAAGCCGTGACCTGAAGGGTAATTAAGCATATGGTGCAGCCTGACATTTAGGGGTAATTAGCCAGGTGTGCGGCCCCAACCTTGGGACCGCAGTCAGGTCACCCCTAGCAAGGCGTGACCTGAAGGGTAATTAAGCATATGGCGCGGCCTGACCTTTAGGGGTAATTAGCAGGTGTGTAGCCCCAACCTTGGGACCGCAGTCAGGTCACCCCTAGCAAGGCCTGACCTGAAGGGTAATTAAGCATATGGCGCGGCCTGACCTTTAGGGGTAATTAGCAGGTGTGTGGCCCCAACCTTGGGACCGCTACACTACCTTCTCTTGTATCACGCGGCGTCCCCTACATTACAACATCTTTTTTGCTTGTTATGTATGTTTTATGTTTAATTAATGTGCATGTATGTTATTTTGTGTGCCATTTTCTCTTTCAGAATGGTTTTTCTACAGAATAGGTAGTACAGTGTGGGTAATATAGACGCTGTGTGTTTGTTGTGTTTGCTACAGTTTATTTTAGCTTGAAAAACATGTCTTTTTTTTTTTTTTTTTTTTTTTTATTTTTTATAAATTGATGGGGTCCTGGAACCAAACCTATATTTTACCATTAGTTATGTGTTTCGTTATACGAGATTTCGCTTTACGAGAATGCCAGGTGGAACCTAACTGCTCGTATCTTCGGGACCTCCCTGTACTATATTTATTTCCGAGTTTACGTGTACACACAAACCTCGATTTCCCGGACTAATAGGGGAGAGCACTGGTCCGGGAACCGCAAAAGTCCGGGAATCGCAAGTATAAAAAAAATAAATAAATAAATAAATAAATAAATAATAATAATAATAATATACACTACCCTCCCGAGTTTCGCGCTTGCTTTCTTCCGGAGGCATAGCGCGAAACTCGCGGATCGCGAAACTCGGGTATTATAAACCCTTTAAAAATGCTTATTTAGTCCGTTTTTTATTTTTATTTTTTTATTTTTTTTATTGGTGTGTGTGGGCCTACAGCGCCGTTAGGCAGTGACCTCCAGGGGTGGGATGGTAGGCCCTGGAGGTTAACTTGAGGGCTGTGTACCTACCGTATTTTACAGCTTATAAGACTCACTTTTTCCCCCAAAAAATATCCTGAAAATGCCCCAAGCCCCTGTCCACCCAGCAGTGAATGGGTACTGGGTGTTAGCCTAGGGTTTGTGACCCGCCTCCCGGGGTGGTGGCTTCGGCCAACACTACGTAGAGAAGAGGAGGGAGGAGAGGAGCTTGAGATTGAGCTTGAGTTGGGAGTCACCCAACGGATGCTGTTTTGGTCTGAGTGAGTGAGCTTGACACATATCTTGTCAGCTGATGGTTGTGTGACAGTGTTATACGGCAATAACACTGTCACAATGCCTTCCTCTCTTCTCTCCTGTCTCCTCCAGTACCTCCAGAAACCACAGTACCACACACGTCATGGTTAATCACTTATAAAGGAGTATTTTGTGGTAAATAGTAAGGTAAGGTGCTACTTATTTCGAGGTGTTACCTATCTTATGCGACACCGGCTGCTCCTGTAGAGAAAAACACAAACAAATGGAAAAAAACAAAGCAAAACTACATACAGCTATACTAAGCCTATTATTATACTATACTAAGCAGGAAGGAAGGAAGACGTGTCCCGTACGTCTCTTATGGGAGGCGGTAGCAGAGTGGGTAGCGTCAAGATATATGTCAAGCTTGAGCACGAGCTTGACAGAAGACCTACAAAGTGATACTAAGCAGAAAGGGTCACAAGAAGAAGAAGAAGTCTCCGAGTGGCGTTCTCGGTGATCCGAGTTCGATCCTTGATGAGGGCTGTAAAATCCACTTAAAATCTTTCTCTGCACTGTTGAGTGGCCTAAGAACACCCACACGCTGTCCATTAACTCTACCTTCGATTGTGAGTGCATCGGAGGACACAGGGGGCGGCATGAGCCTCTAATCACAGGCGTCACTATAGAAATTCTGTCTGCGCCACCACGGGCGAGGGCCAACCATCACAGCCCTCAAGTTAATCTCCAGGGCCTACCATCCCACTCCTGGAGGTCACTGCCTAACGGCGCTGTAGTATACACACACACACGCACACCAAAAAAAAAAAAAAAAAAAAAAAAAAAAAAAAAAAACGCGAAACTCGGGGATATAATGCGCGAAAGTCGGGATGATAAGAATTTAGGACTCGGCGCGAAACTCGAGGATCGCGAAACTCGCATAGCGTGAAACTCGGGAGGGTAGTGTAGTCAGATGCCATTACCCACCCCCGGACGTTTATCCTACTCTAGTATTTATTTACTGTCCGGCAACCGACAATATCAACTACCCCGCCGCGGACTTTTACGTCCGCTGAGCATGCAGCCACCTGGCAGCAGAAAGTGTTCAATAGTCTCAAGAGACGTTCCTGCACCAGGGGCAGTGGGGGTCAGGGGACTGACGGAGGCTGTGCAGGTGAACCGTGAATGTTGTGTGCCCAAATGTAAACAATACGACCGCTGAGCATGCTGCCACCTGGCAGGAGGCACGGACACTGACCAGGGGTGACAGGAGACGCTCGGACCGCCGGACAACTTTGTCAATTTATGAACAGGACCAGGCATTTCAACGTTTAAAAAAAAAAAAAAAAAAAAAAAAAAAAATGCCCGAGACTGACATATCCCCGGACCTCGGATTTTGTCCGGCAAATCCGATATCCAGGAAATCGAGGTCCGGGAAATTGAGGTTTGTGTGTATTTGTATTAGCGCGGGGCTGGGAGGCCGCCTGACGTGACGTCACCGAGCCATGGTCCGTCGTCTGCTAGTGTGCAGGAGCGTTTTGGAAGCTCGGGAAATTTACAGATATTGATTGTGGATCATTTAAAAATGGGTACTGGATGCAAAAAGTAACAACATATTGTTGATAAACTCGATAATGGCTATATTTTGACTGCATTAAATCAGGAATGATTAAATGATCTGGACGATTACTTTAAAAGAATTTGATAATTACCGTATATGGATTTTGTTTTCAAAGATGAATCCTTATATCTTATTCAAGGAAAGTGTTTTTTGTGATGATAAGTTCCCTCAAATATAACACATTTTAACTGATCAGCAGGAAATAATTAAAATAAAATATCTACAGTGATTATCTTTTTTTCTTCTTCCTATTGTTATGAAAAGTTTGCTGTGTTGCCCTGAAATGAAAGAAGGGTCTTCCCTTGTTTTATTAGTTACCACCACACGCTGCTAATTATATATATCATCCCCATTGCAGATAATTGTGTGTGGATCTAAAGACTTCAGTGGAGTTCATGGAATATCCCCTTGACCACATGGATGAAAGGGGTCAAAGTCCTTGGAGAAAAGCCAAGACAATGCAGCCTTCTTCTCAGCAGGCCCTGAACAGCTTTGTAGGAAGTGGCCCCTTACCTCTGTTTTCCCCAGCATCTCAAAGCATGCTTGGTCCAGAGACACCAGGTGAAAACTCTTTCTTCCAATGTGCTAACAATGAAGATTTTCAGAGGCAAGCTGCACTCAGTCATACATCCATTTTTCAAAGAGCAAACAGAAACAGAGATATTTCTTCGGAGCATACCTTTTTGCCATCAAGTCAGAGTTCTCTGGATACCCTCCAAGTGTTATGTCACTATGAAGACTCACAGAATAACTCTCTCCTAGAAAAACAATCAGATAAGGAAATTTACAATGAAAAAATATCAAAAGGTGTTGTTACTCCAACTCCAAGTCACCAACCACCTAGAAAGGTGCCTGTGTTTAAGACAGCCCGTAGCAAAACCTCCAGTATGCCCCCTGTACAAGAAAACAAAGGGAAGAAGAGGTTAATACCACTCTCTAAAGAAGATACTACTGAAAAGCATGTAGGATTTACTCAGTCACAAACATCTGCTTTCAAGCCTGTGTCTAGAAGGGATACCAAAGAGTATGATAATGACTTGTGTGTTTCTTCCTCACCAATAAAAGGAAACTGCAAAGATTACAGTTCATATAATCAACTGAAGACACAGCCATTAAAACCAAAGTTTGGAAAGTCGCATAATTTCCCTAACAAGAAAATCAAGAAAGAGAGAATCCCTGATGTTACTGATCCTAGAAGTGATGGAAACAGTGAGGTAATATATTGTTATGTTATTGTAGCAAGCACTTATATAGTACAAACTCATGCTTCGGTCCCATAGCATACATAACCACATTGAACTTTCTCTTACATTTACTTTGTGATACTTTTGAACATTTTAATAGTATACATTAAGAGAAGCAATTATTTTTTTTTTCAGAAAATATTTTAAATTCATTAGAAAATATTTTAAATTCATTAGAAAATATTTTAAATTCATATAAATTAGGCACAATTCATAAAGTTCGTGTTGTATTTTGTGGTCAAATTTTTTCCCCATATTTGTGCCTCATGATTTATAGGAAGGTAAAAGTTTTGTCCCGATGCATCAATATTCTAAGTAAGCTTTTGTCAATCTTACACTGTTTATTCAATTATGGATTTTCCCACCACAGGGTTCTAAAGCTGCTCTTGATAATAACAAGAATAGAAAAAAGAAAGAAGTTGGGCCTGGATCACTGAGGAAACCATTTTCTAGATCAGCCACCGTATCAGTAAAAGAAGAGTCAAATACTGATGAAAATATTGATGTCACAGGAACTTCTGACCTAGAAAATGAACAGAATTAAAGGATACACATTCCCTTGCACCCGTTCAACCTGCTTTTGCTGAAAAGAAGGTCAAATACGGATGAAAATATTGATGTCACAGGAACTTCTGACCTAGAAAATGAATCAGAATTCAAGGATACACATTCCCTGCACCCGTTCAACCTGCTTTTGCTGAAAAGAAGAAGTCAAATACTGATGAAAATATTGATGTCACAGGAACTTCTGACCTAGAAAATGAATCAGAATTAAAGGATACACATTCCCCTGCACCCGTTCAGCACACTTTTGCTGAGAAAAAGAAGAAGATGCAGAGTAAGAAAAACATACCAGGCACTCTTAGTACCAAGATGAATAACTCTTATGGTACCAAAGATCAGAAAATATGCACAGAGCTTACTCAGGATGGGAAAATCAGTCTGTCTCAAGGTGTGAAAGCCACTAAAAAGAGGCAGTCACAAGTAATTAAAAGTAAAAAGAAGAATGTGTCACAAGCAGCTGAAGGTGGTAAGAGTATTGGGGCACTTCAGAGCTGCAAGAAAACAAAAAAATCTCAAATTAATCCAAGCATTAAGAAGGAGAATCCCCTCATTGATTATGATAGCAAGCACAACAGTCTTTCAGATGTGCAGTTAAAAAAAAAGAAAAAATCAACAAAGAATTCAAGCTCAGCATCAAAACAGGTGAGAAATCATTCCTTTTCAAGTGTCTCTGAATGTAGTATACATATAGATTGAGATGCAATATTTTATGCATTAGAATCGAAAAAATTCTGTGCCATGAATTTTTTTGCAAGTCTGTTTTACCATGTATAGTTCATTTGTTATCATGAGGCCTTTTGCTGTATCTCCTGCCCTTATGCAAGATTATAACTTCTTGCCTCATCTTGACTCCCACAAGTGCCATGTGACAACCCTTACTTGTGGTGCAGCTAGCTAGACAGTGATGAGCCATAGGAAAAAAAGGCAGGTTTTTGTATTCCCTGCAAGTTGTGGGAGATGATCGAAAGAGAGGAAGGACGAGAACCCTGTTTATAGGACGTTGATCTTCATCTGGAAAGAAAACGAATGTACAAGCAAATTCAAATTAGGTATCTGAATGTGCATGGATATAACCAGCATGAAAAGAGGTGTGAGATAGGCGAGATTGTATGAGTCTTTGTAAGAATGAAATCCGTAGTTTGTTAGATTTGAAGTGGCAAAATGATAAGTGGTTACAGTAAGGTCTCGCATTTGGCCACTAATTGGTGCCAGGGAAAGCTTGCCAAATGCAAATAATGAAAGTAATAAGAGAAATGTTAATTGATTCTAAAGCACTCAGAGAGTCAACCTTTTTTACCTATTATATCGTTTAAAGTTTAATTTTTTCTACCAGTCATTTTGGGATACTAAGCGATAAAATAAATTGAATGACAGTGAAAGCTTTTCCTACAGGGGAGAATATTTACCAAATGCAATAATATGGGCGCCAGATATGAATTAATGTTTCCTAAGGGGAGGGTGGAAATGATTAACGTATAGGAGAATATGATTGCCAAATTGAAATTGGGTAGCAGTTGATTGGGGTCTTCAAATTCGAACCAGCCAAATGCGAGACTTGACTGTAAAAGGATGCATGCATGGTAGGGTTCAGCTGTTGTCATAGAAGAAGAGGCATGAGCAGTGGTGGCCATGGTTCCGCTAATCCTCTTAACTGCTAATTAGAGAAGCTAACTATTTCGTTAGTGGAATAGCGATTCTGCTAATAGTGTGGTACGCCATGTATTCCCGTAGGATTTTTGTGCTAAAATTGATTTTTTTGCAGTTCTGGCTTCTATAGGTATCAGATTAACAGAAAAAGATGGGGTCCCAATTTTCAGACCCCTCACCCCCTTTCTGGGGGGTCATTCCTCTTTTGGCACCCCCAGGATTGGTCTCTGGTAACACTATGCAAAAATATTTCAACATTTTCTTTGTTACAGACACGTGAACTACTGATTCCTACTAAATTGCTGATGCTGATGTCAGGTCTGATATCTAAATTTCTCTATCACGTCCAGATTTGGTATAACCGAAACCTCTATTTTTCGTTGTTTTCTCACCCGCTTCTATTACGAAAGCCGTCTAAGCTACTTTTCCATGCCACGTTTTATGCTAGGCATACTTAAATAATGTTAACAGGGTTGTCTTTCCTCCTTTATTCTGGCTTAAGACAGACAGTGGAGTTCCACTGGCGGAGTTACCACCCCTGCGCCCAACCATCCACCCAAAGCGCGTTATTATTTAGCGATACGTCCGATTTTGCGATACTGTCAAAATCGGACATAAAATCAATCAGTTATTCATCAATGTCCATATTTGAAATGTCCTCCCGAATAGCGTTTGCGCAATCACTGCCATAGCATTTACAGAGAGGAGTACAGGACAGGCCATTCTTCAAGCAGCTACACCTATTTCCCTTGCATCCTACTTTGCAGCCAGCACTGTCTTTCTTTGTTTGATGTTTCACCTGGCGATCAGTCCGAGTATTTTGGACAAGGAACTGGCATGAAACGTCAACAGTTTTGTCCACCTCCTGGTCTCGTATTCCGGACACTTTGACAACATGGCTACCAAAAAGGAGGTGACTCATGAAGAACTGGAGTAAAGACGGATTTTCAAAATTACTGAAGCTGCCTGTAAACGACCAACTGCGTTGTTGCAGCATCTCTTCTCGCAGAAGGTTGGCGACATTCTTCAGGTGACCAACTATCTCATCATCATTCATCATTGAGGACCTGTAATCCATGGCCATCGTGACTGCAGTGGAGAGCACAAGACGGTCAGGCTCATTCCGTCTTAGTGATGTGACAAACTTCACTTCTGGAAGGCGCTCGCTGATGAGTCTTTTGAGGTATTTCCGATAGTTCTCACTCTCATTTACATCCACACGGTATCTTTTCAAAATTGACAAGTAGGCATCATTTACCTCAGCCATGCTCAGTGTAACATCCTCGTCACTCAAGGTGTTTTGAGTAGCGAGGACCAATTGTGCATCACATACTGAGCGAATGAGTGGCACATTACTGTGATCTGTCCTCGTTGATATTCGCTGTGCAGAGCGCAAAAAATGTCCGATGATAGTGCTTTTCAAGAGCTGATGCGTCCACCGGGTTCTTCAAGGTCCGCTACTGAAACTCTAACATGGTCATCTGGGGTTTTCTGCTTGATCTGTAGGAGTGTTTTACCCATTGAGTCAGTAAGAACAGGGTGCAGTGGCTCTGAGTCATTCTTGGGACAGAAGTCACAGTTGGAAAATAGACACACTTGTTCCTTTGGAATAGTCTTTGACCGCTTTGGCCGAACAGATCCCACAGCACTTGAAGGTCGCCCCGGTCCTCGTGGAGCGCAGACAGGTGAATCGGTTCGGGATCTCTTCCTAAGACGTTCAATCTTGTTCTTGTTGACGATAGGTTTCCGACATTCACTATGATACCGAACGTACTTGAGTTCTCCTTCATTTAAACCTGACAAGTAATTTAGTAGTCTATGAATGTCACTTTCAGTATCACCAAGAGACACTCTCTCTTACAGTGTTGTAAAATTTCATCTGTCATGACCGGATGTTCACCAATCGCTTCTTTGATGTGGCACCTTCTTTACAGATCACGCAAACTCCGTCCTCCTCCGACATATTGGCGATACTACCACGATCTCAGTTCACAGGGTATATCTGACTGAGCTCAAAACTGCTTCTTCAACATGCCTGAAAAAGAAAAAATGGAGTTAGACCCTATACTCTGAACCGGAAGTGCTAAATCTGAACCGGAAGTGCTATAAGGACACTTCCGGTTGCTTTTTGAGTGCTATAAATCGACTCGGCATACCTGAAAACCTACAAAAAGGATACTCAAATTATGAAAATCGGTCAATTATGGCGGAGATAGGTGCACGGTCAGTGCCGGGGGGCCCCAAAAGGGAAGTGACCCCCAAAAGGGGGGTGAGGGGTCTGAAAATTGGGACCCCATCTTTTTCTGTTAATCTGATACCTATAGAAGCCAGAACTGCAAAAAAATCAATTTTAGCACAAAAATCCTACGGGAGCCCTTTTCCTAACATTACATACCGCACTATAACTGACAACCAGTAGGAGGGGACCGTTTAGCTTACATGATAGTTTATTTCATCAAGTCCACTAACTGTCGCCTCCGTGGTGTAGTGGCTAGCGCGCCTAACTACGAATCTGCGGGTATCTGGTTCGAATCCGGGCCAGGACAAGTCGGCGGCCAGCCCAACCAGCTGTTCTTCCTCCCTTTCGGGGTTGATTAATCGTTACCTGAGGAAACCTAGGGAAGGTAACTGGTAACCCGGATGTCACACTAGTCCTGTGTCCCGGGGTAATGGGTTGTCACCCACCACAGGCTCAAAGGCTAATGTGACGGAGATGAGCACCGATGCCACGCACAGCATAGTGTTTGCCCCCATCTCTAATATCGTTACTGACTGTGGCTGGAGGCTGGCACAAGGGAGGCCCGACTGACTTTAGTGAGCAAGTGTTGATCAACTTGTTCATCAAGTACAACACAGCCATCCAATCCAGTGTTGCAATTTTAGGGATTATTTGGTGCTAGGTGCAATTTGAGTTGAAATATTTTAAATACAAAGGGTCCCTGACGCATGAACCTTTAACCCTTACATAGCGGGTGACTTTTCACTTCGCCGTGGACTCCATCCAGGCAAATTTGCTCTAAATCGCCTGTTTTCTACCAATAATAAAAATAAACTGCTGAAGCTATCAAGAATCATAAGAAATCATCGTTCAGTTTCATCTTTCGTCTACGTTACGCAATATCAACTAACTCTATTTGCTATGGTTTCTTCACAGTGAGGTGAAAAAGTTAAGTATTTTTCTCTTTTCGCGAGGCTGACGTGGTGACGTAGCAGATGTGGGTTCCAATGTTTGCGCTTGGTCAAAACTTAGGCTTCTCATTCTACCCATATACACTATTGATTCGTTTAACTGATCTTTGTATTATTATTATTATTATTACAGTGGTACCTTGACTTACGAGTTTAATTCGTTCATTGATCGAGCTCGTAACTCAATTTGCTCGTATATCAAATCAGTTTTCCCCCATTGAAATTAATTGAAATACCATTAATCCATTCCAGCCCCCCAAAAAACACCCCAATTTTTTGACTGTACCTATATGACTGGACTGCACTCACCCTCCGCCATTTGCATTCGCCAGTGTTTACACTGTGTATCAGCTGTTGGAAACAGCTGTGGGTGGAACTGCCGCTAAACGTACTGCACTCAACCTCCGCCATTTGCATTCCCAGGTTTATACTCTGTGTATCAGCTTGAAACACGTGGGTGGAACTGCCGCTAACGTAGCACTACCTCGCATTTGCATTCCACTGTGTGAGACAACACAACGAGATGCTCACGGCGATAACCCGTGAGGACGAGTGGATGAGATGCTGGCGGTGTTGTGCGTTCGCTGCCAACTAGCGGCGGCGTATCTGAAGCTCGCTCGTGGAACGACGAAATTAAACCAAAAAAAAAAAAAAAAAAAAAAAAACGCTGTCTCCGCACTGATCACCTCGTCGATCGGTACCGATGTACGATCGACTACGGTTGATGTAGTACCGTACATGACAGATCGCAGGCGATCAAGGGATCGCCTGCGAGGCTCCCTTGGGGAACACTATGAGCCCTGGTGATATCCTATGATGCTATCACAGGCACTGTAGTTGACCTGTCTTCCTCAGGAAGGCACAGGTGAGGCGGATGACAGCGTGTTGCCTGCCGGGATGGGTGAATGACAGCCGCCGCCAGCCGGTTGGGCGGGTCAAAAGTGGCAACGTTCAGGGTGAGGAGTTGACAGTGTAGCACAGCACGGTGGGAGTGGAAGTGCGGACACTGCAGCAGAAAGTGTTCAATAGTCACAGAGACGTTCCTGCACCAGGGGCAGTGGGGATCAGGGGACTGACAGAGGCGGTGCAGGTGAACCGTGAGTGTCGTGTGCCCAAATGTAAACAATACGACCGCTGAGCATGCTGCACCTGGCGGAAGGCCAGCCGCCGCCAGCAGGAAGCAATGGGAGTAATGAAGAGAGAATGAAAATAGTAGAAATAACTAAGGTGTTTTTCAAGCAGGCTAGGGAAAAAAGATTGCGAGGGAATGTAGAAGACATATAGGAGGGTAGTTGATAGGAGGGACTTATGTCTATGTATATACTGCCCTGTTGTGCCCCTTCTCTCCCCACAGGTGGCAGGGAAAGAAAGGGCTGCAGAGGGGCAAAGAAGGAAGATATGTGTCAAGTTCGAGCTCGAGCTTGACAGATGACCTACAAAGCGATACTAAGCAGAAAAGGTCACAAGAAGAAGGAGAAGAAGGGTGGGCAGGTCAAAGGTGGCAACGTTCAGGGTGAGGAGTTGAGAGCGTAGCACTACACGGTGGGAGTGGAAGCGCGGACACTGCAGCAGAAAGTGTTCAATAGTCTCAGAGATGTTCCTGCACCAGGGGCAGTGGGGGTCAGGGGACTGATGGAGGCGATGCAGGTGAACCGTAAGTGTCTTGTGCCCAAATGTAAACAATACGACCGCTGAGCATGCTGCCACCTCACGGGAGGCTTGGACACTGACCAGGGGTGACAGGAGACGCTCGGACCGCCGGACAACTTTGTCGATTTACGGACTGGACCAGGCATTTGTCCGGGACTCTCAGACATATCCCCGGACCTCGGATTTTGACCGACAAATCCGATATCCGGGAAATGGAGGTCTGGGAAAACGAGGGTTGTGTGTATAATGAATGAACTTTGTTTGTTACATTAGATGAAAGTGCGCATACATACGTACATGCAGCTATCACAAATATTATAGTCTATTTTATTTAATATTGTCAAAATGCACTAAGGAGGCCCATGCCCCCTGCCTTTCCCCCCTTTTCAACGGAGCAGCTGATTGGTGCACTCAAAGTTCAACATGTGTACAGATTACTTATATTACCATCACTACCAAACACACCATCCTCACTACATAACAGCACGTGACCACTGGGCATTTTGACCATATTAAATAGAATAGACCATACACGCATACAAAGAAAAGAAAATAATACGTGGTGAGGCACGGGAGTACGTGAGAGGAGGTGTTTACAATCGGGCAGACAAAGCTAGACTGATCGGCGCACAGCCGCGCACAGCCCGGTCGGCTTTGTTTTCACTGCCACTGACTGACCTGTGTGAACATGTTCGGCCGGCCCACCACCGAACCAAACCCGGCATTTACTGTCCTTATTCGTTAAATCCCCGCATATATTGGACTGCCAGAAAATGTTTGTTAAAGCCAAAATTTGTTATATAGTGGTTTGTAAAAGCGATGGTTTACTGTATAGTGAGATGTGTGAATGTGAACATAAGGCAACTGTGGTGTAATTTTTTTCATTATTTGCTGTAATGTTCTTCATTACATTTATTTAGGTTTCAAGTATATTTCAATGTTAGTGCGTGCTTCTTTTTTCAAATGTAGGAAAAGTAAGTCGTACAGTATTAATATTCATATAACTATTTACATGGTCTGTTCCAGCAAACTACAAAACGTGGCCCACCTTTGCAGAAGGAGAAAGTTGCATGTTGGTGAGTATTTGGAAGAGATATTATGAAAAACTATCTAGAAATATCTTGAAATAGTTACAGCCATAGACCACTGTATACCTGGACTGCGCACAGAATATCGACCTGTCGCACAAGGGCCTGTAATCGGAGGGCCACTCGGATTCATATAAATATATATACGGATCATATAGACTGGTTTATCAGTATATATGATGTACTGTAATCTTCGTAAATGTTTGTTCTATAATATTATCAAATAAAAAACAGTAAAACACGGTAAAGAAATGCCATTACGAGACTCTGAAGAAATATGCATATTCACTTCAACTCTTCGCCATTTAAAACTTTGTGAGTCAACTTTTATCATGAAGGGTATCAATAGAAGTGCAATTTTATTAGCTTTCCATTGCTATATTTCGTTATCTGATAAATTAATTAGAACCATGCATAAATTAGCGTTAAATAAATAAATAAAATCATCAATCGTAATTTCCGATTAGTTTTTATCAGCATTATATACAATATANTTCGTAAGAGGTCTAGGCAATGGGCAGGTCGTGCCGGGGGCCCAAAGGGAAGTGCCCAAAAGGGGGGTAGGTCTGAAAATTGGGACCCATTTTTTTGTAACTGATACCATAGAAGCCAGAACTGCAAAAAAATCAATTTTAGCACAAAAATCCTACGGGAGCCCTTTCCTAACATACATACGCACTATAACTGACAACCAGTAGGGGGACCGTTTAGCTACATGATAGTTTATTTCATCAAGTCCACTAACTGTCGCCTCGTGGTGTAGTGGCTAGCGCGCCTAACTACGAATCTGCGGGTATCTGTTCGAATCCGGGCCAGGACAAGTCGGCGGCCAGCCCAACCAGCTGTTCTTCCTCCCTTTCGGGGTTGATTAATCGTTACCTGAGGAAACCTAGGGAAGGTAACTGGTAACCCGGATGTCACACTAGTCCTGTGTCCGGGGTAATGGGTTGTCACCCACCACAGGCTCAAAGGCTAATGTGACGGAGATGAGCACCGATTGCCACGCACAGCATAGTGTTTGCCCCCATCTCTAATATCGTTACTGACTGTGGCTGGAGGCTGGCACAAGGAGGCCCGACTGACTTTAGTGAGCAAGTGTTGATCAACTTGTTCATCAAGTACAACACAGCCATCCAATCCAGTGTTGCAATTTTAGGGATTATTTGGTGCTAGGTGCAATTTGAGTTGAAAATATTTTAAATACAAAGGGTCCTGACGCATGAACCTTTAACCCTTACATAGCGGGTGACTTTTCACTTCGCCGTGGACTCCATCCAGGCAAATTGCTCTAAATCGCTGTTTTCTACCAATAATAAAAATAAACTGCTGAAGCTATCAAGAATCATAGGAAATCATCGTTCAGTTTCATCTTTCGTCTACGTTACGCAATATCAACTAACTCTATTGCTATGGTTTCTTCACAGTGAGGTGAAAAAGTTAAGTATTTTTCTCTTTCGCGAGGCTGACGTGGTGACGTAGCAGATGTGGGTTCCAATGTTTGCGCTTGGTCAAAACTTAGGCTTCTCATTCTACCCATATACACTATTGATTCGTTTAACTGATCTTTGTATTATTATTATTATTATTACAGTGGTACCTTGACTTACGAGTTTAATTCGTTCATTGATCGAGCTCGTAACTCAATTTGCTCGTATATCAAATCAGTTTTCCCCATTGAAATTAATTGAAATACCATTAATCCATTCCAGCCCCCCAAAAAACACCCCAATTTTTTGACTGTACCTATATGACTGGACTGCACTCACCCTCCGCCATTTGCATTCGCCAGTGTTTATACTCTGTGTATCAGCTGTTGGAAACAGCTGTGGGTGGAACTGCCGCTAAACGTACTGCACTCACCCTCCGCCATTTGCATTCCCCTGTGTGAGCACAACACAACAGAGATGCTTCCACGGCGAGGTAACCACGTGAAGTGAACGAGTGAGATGAGGGATGCTGGGCGGATGTTGTGGCGTTCGCTGCGCCAACTAGCGGCGGCGTATCTGAAGCTCGCTCGTGGAACGACGAAGATTAACCCAAAAAAAAAAAAAAAAAAAAAAAAACGCTGTCTCCGCACTGATCACCTCGTCGATCGGTACCGATGTACGATCGACTACGGTTGATGTAGTACCGTACATGACAGATCGCAGGCGATCAAGGGATCGCCTGCGAGGCTCCCTTGGGGAACACTATGAGCCCTGGTGATATCCTATGATGCTATCACAGGCACTGTAGTTGACCTGTCTTCCTCAGGAAGGCACAGGTGAGGCGGATGACAGCGTGTTGCCTGCCGGGATGGGTGAACGACAGCCGCCGCCAGCCGGTTGGGCAGGTCAAAAGTGGCAACGTTTAGGGTGAGGAGTTGACAGTGTAGCACAGCACGGTGGGAGTGGAAAGTGCGGACACTGCAGCAGAAGTGTTTCAATAGTCACAGAGACGTTCCTGCACCATGGGCAGTGGGGATCAGGGGATGACAGAGGCGGTGCAGGTGAACCGTTGAGTGTCGTGTGCCCAATGTAAACAATACGACCGCTGAGCATGCTGCACCTGGCGGAAGGCCAGCCGCCGCCAGCAGGAAGCAATGGGAGAATGAAGAGAGAATGAAAATAGTAGAAATAACTAAGGTGTTTTTCAAGCAGGCTAGGGAAAAAAGATTGCGAGGGAATGTAGAAGACATATAGGAGGGTAGTGATAGGAGGGACTTATGTCTATGTATATACTGCCCTGTTGTGCCCTTCTCTCCCCACAGGTGGCAGGGAAAGAAAGGGCTGCAGAGGGGCAAAGAAGGAAGATATGTGTCAAGTTCGAGCTCGAGCTTGACAGATGACCTACAAAGCGATACTAAGCAGAAAAGGTCACAAGAAGAAGGAGAAGAAGGGTGGGCAGGTCAAAGGTGGCAAACGTTCAGGGTGAGGAGTTGAGAGCATAGCACTACACGGTGGGAGTGGAAGCGCGGACACTGCAGCAGAAAGTGTTCAATAGTCTCAGAGATGTTCCTGCAACAGGGGCAGTGGGGGTCAGGGGACTGATGGAGGCGAGGCAGGTGAACGTGAGTGTCTTGTGCCCAAATGTAAACAATACGACCGCTGAGCATGCTGCCACCTCACGGGAGGCGTGGACACTGACCAGGGGTGACAGGAGACGCTCGGACCGCCGGACAACTTTGTCGATTTACGGACTGGACCAGGCATTTGTCCGGGACTCTCAGACATATCCCCGGACTCGGATTTTGACCGACAAATCCGATATCCGGGAAATGGAGGTCTGGGAAAACGAGGGTTGTGTGTATAATGAACTTTGTTTGTTACATTAGATGAAAGTGCATACATACGTACATGCAGCTATCACAAATATATAGTCTATTTATTTAATATTGTCAAAATGCACTAAGGAGGCCATGCCCCCTGCCTTTCCCCCCTTTTCAACGGAGCAGCTGATTGGTGCACTCAAAGTTCAACATGTGTACAGATTACTTATATACCATCATACCAAAACACACCATCCTCACTACATAACAGCACGTGACCACTGGGCATTTTGGCCATATTAAATAGAATAGACCATACACGCATACAAAGAAAAGAAAAGAATACGTGGTGAGGCACGGGAGTACGTGAGAGGAGGTGTTTACAATCGGGCAGACAAAGCTAGATGATCGGCGCACAGCACGCACAGCCGGTCGGCTTGTTTTCACTGCACTGACTGACCTGTGTGAACATGTTGGCCGGCCACCACCGAACCAAACCCGGCATTACTGTCCTTATTCGTTAAATCCCGCATATATGGACTGCCAGAAATGTTGTTAAAGCAAAATTGTTATATAGTGGTTTGTAAAAGCGATGGTTTACTGTATAGTGAGATGTGTGAATGTGAACATAAGCAACTGTGGTGTAATTTTTTTCATTTTTTGCTGTAATGTTTTTCTTTACTTTTTATTTAGGTTTAAAGTATTTTTCAAGTTAGGGGCGGTTTCTTTTTTTCAAAGTGGAAAAGTAAGTCGTACCATATTAATACCCTAACAAATTTACATGGCTTTTCCCAGCAAACTAAAAAAACCGTGGCCCCCCTTTGCCAAAAGGAGAAAAGTTGCATGTTGGGGGAGTATTTGGAAGGAATTATAAAAAAACTATCAAAGAAAATCTTGAAATATTTTACAGCCATAAAACCTGTATCCCTGGACTGCGACGGAAAAACGGCCTGCCCGCAAAAGGGGGGCTGTAATGGGGGGCCCAACTCGGATTAATATATATAAATAGGGAAACAAAATAGATGGTTTTCAGTAAAAATATGATTTTACTGTAATCTTCGAAAATGTTTTTTCTAAATATTTTTAAAAAATAAAAAAACAAAAAAAAGGGAAAAGAAAGCCATTACGGGGAATCTGAAGAAAATACATATTCATTTCCCAAACTTTCCCCTTTTAAAAAACTTGTGAGTCAATTTTATCAAAAGGGTTTTCCCCAATAAAAGGGCCAATTTTTATTAGCTTTCCATTGTATATTTCGTTATTGAAAAATTTAATTTAAAAACCATGCATAAATTAGGTTAAATAAATAAATAAAAATTCAAGGGGAAATTTTTCCCGTTGGGGAAGTTTTTTAATTTAGTCAACCTAATTTTTTACAGGGTTTATAATTATTTATCAAAAAAACGAAATATATAAGTAAAAAAAATAACATCATCAATGGGGAAAAATTTACCCGATTATGATTTATTTATTTTTTTAACGCAAATTTTATGGGGGGGTTTAAATTCATTTATCAGAAAAACAAAAATATAGCAAGGGAAAAGCTAAAAAAATTGCGTTTTCTATGATATCTTCATGATAAAAGTTGACTATTTTCCCTTTAAAAAATTTCACCTACCCAAAATCCCCTTTTTTTATACCTTTATTTTTCAAAACCCCCCTTTCCCAAAAAAGGGCCTGGGGGTATATCAAAAACCCAGTTTTGGTAGGGAAGACCGATATTCCCCTGCAAACTCACTAAACACGCTTTTTTTGGTTTGAGAAAAAACCATTAAATATTGATTGCGAAACCCTCATGCCTGAAAACAGCATTTGAGTGAGATTTTTTTTTGGGCAAAGGGGCCCGGGCCCACTCAGTGAAAGGGCCCTTTAGAAAAGGTCGTGAAAAATGTACATAGTTAATACTTATTTTTCTGGAAAACAAAAATTTACATAAAAAAAAATACAATATGGGCCCGAAAAACCCCACCTTGCATGATATTTGTAAAAGACAACAAAAAACCTTGAAAGTGAAATGTTTTAAAGTGAGGGAAAAACTTTTTCTATTCATAACTTTGGTGTTGTGAAAAATATGTTCGGGGGTAGTTTTCATACTAAAAAACAGTAGGTAAGGTTATAAAAAAAAGAATTAACTATGTGTTTAGTTGTTACCCATTTCAATAAAACAAACTTAAAAAAACCAGTTTTCTTTCTATTCAAATTTAGTTTTCCCGACCGTTACCAATCCCCAAAAAAAACCAAGAGAATATTATTTAGATGCCATAGGGAACCAAGCCCGGTTTGGGGAAAGAATGGGCAAAAGATACAGTTTTTTTTCCAAAAAAAATTTCCCTGGTTAAAAAAAGGTTTTTTTTTAAAAGGGCACATCTAAAAAGGAAAAAAAAACCAAAACTTTTTCATTGAAAGTTATGCATTATTATTTGGATGAAGAGCAAGAACTTTCTATAGTTAATTCATAGTAATGGTCAATGTCTCTTCTTTAGTTCTCATGCAGATGATTCCAATCACAAGATAGAGGCAATAAAGGGCCCCCGGGGCTAAAAGCATCGTGAAAACCCAAAGCATCTCGTGGAAAAAGGAGAGCTCTTCAGTTTTGTCTTTTTGATTTCTGTCCCCAGAATTTTAACCGGAAACCAAGTTTTTTGTTCAGAACTCACGGGATAGGGAAACAACTCTTGAAAGCAGTAGATATGAGGAAGATTGCCCCAAAAAGGGCCGTGAAATGACGTGCCCTGGAACTAACAAGGTTTGTATTTTTGCACTTTTCAATCTTGTATTTACATCAGCATCATTGTGAAAGGCAGCAACTGTTTCATTATAAGCAAGTGATTTTTATTTATCTGTGTTATCTATAATAGTACCATAATTAACGTACCTGTATTTAAAGTTAATTGAAGAAATATTTTTTTCAGATTTTTCCAAAATTTTTGTGAATAAGTGGAATAAGTGAATAAGAAATGCGTAAGGAGAATAAGTGGCTCTGTTTGTGCACCTATCTTTTTCCTTAACTTCTCATATAATATCTTATAACATTCCTAACACATTTGTATTAGAGCTTTTCAATAACTTATTATTTACTTGCAAAAAGATATATTTTGGTATTACAGAATGCTTTATCACATTTGGCATATTTAGATTTGGCGAATTCGAAATTTGCGTCTGGGTTGGCTTGTGTCCACAGCTCTGATTTGGCGAATAAATGCTCACATTTGGCATTCTCAAGGAAATATCACAATTCAAAGAAAGTTTTTCCATTTTCAATAATCATAAATGATAAGGTTAAGTTATGTGAGTCCGTAAAACCACACAATAACAAAAAAGTTAATTTCTTTTTAAACAAATTATAGAGTAGGTATATTACCACCCGCCCTTTCAAATCATAACAAAAGCTTGAGGTTTCCAACACAATTCAAAGAGAGCATATCATGATAAAATGAGCAATATAATAATAAACTAATGAGAAAAACCTTTCTTTAGCTAAAACTACACTATTATTAGGAGGGGAAATTTTGTATTACACCATTGCATTCAGTGCCTCAAAATTTAAGGAACACTTAGGAAAATATATATTTTCTTGTTTTCTAATATCATTTTTGCTAAGCAAATGCTGTATTTGGACTAATGGAATAATGTATTTGTACAACCAAATACAATATTCCCTTGATATACAATGGGGTTATGTTCCTGAAAACCATATCGTGTAGTGAACCATCTTATATCAAAACTAGCTCCCATGGCTTTGATATCAGAGGCATTAAAGCTTGCAGGCTGCTTTGAAGAAATGACAGATAGCTCATGGGATTGTAAAAGCGAGCGAGAGCCATCGTTAAAAGAGAAAAGGGTACTAAAAGGGATCAATCATATAAGCCAGGCATAATATAATACTGAGGGAATACTATACAGTACCCTCCCGAGTCTCGCGCTTCCTTTCTTCACAAGGCATAGCGCTAAACTCGAGGATCATGAAATTCGGGTATTGAAAACACAAAAAATGCTTATGTAGTCCGGTGCGAGGCGTAGTACCATATTTTACGGCTTATAAGACTCACGTTTTCCCCAAAAAATACCCTGAAAAATACTAATGGTCTTCCAAGACGAATGTTGTAGTACTTCCTCAGTACTCAGTACCTCAGTACTTACCTGTTACAAGTATTTAAAATACCATAACACATTCAAATCAACTACGTAATCTTTCCTCACACTGGTATGTTTACATTTCCCCTTTTGGCGGCAGATTTTGAGGCAGATTTTGAGATTTTGAGGGCAAACAGGTATGAGGTAGTAAGAGGGTTGTGGAAAGGCATGGCAGTACCGAGCCTCATGTATGGGGCAGAGTGTATGAGGTGGACGGTAGGAGAGCTGGACAAGTAGAGGTAGTACCGAACCGGGAAAGGTAGACTTCCCACTAGAGGAAAAACAGGTATGTAGCAGTGGAGGCGATCAGGGAGAGGCAGGGTGGAGTACCTTTGCGGAGAGAATAGGAAGTCAGTGCTTAATTTACAAAATCAGGCTTAGAAAAATGGATGAAAACAGGTGGGCTCGAAAAGTTATGAGTGGATAGGACAGAGTAGTAATGGGATAGATCAAGCAGACGGGGGGAGAGGAAATGTGGGTTACAGGGTTTCACAGATGGGGATACACCAGTCTATGAGGGGGAGTTAAAAGCAAAAGGTGAAAGACCAAGTTCGAGGCAGGGCAGGGAGATGTGGAGACAGAGGATGGAGGGTAAGAGTTCTCTGACTTGGAACAAGGGAAGACCACACCAAAGTGTGAGGTTTTTTATGATGGTAGTTTGGGGAGTAGTTTAATATTTAAAGCAAGGACTAAATCTCTGGAGGTCAATAGTAAACATATAGATGGCAAACGAAGGAAGCAAGATATGTCAATGTGTATGGGTAGACTAGATGAAACTGTAGATCACTGTATTAATGGTCCAAGGTATGATGAGGAAAAGAGCGGCTTATAGCAATAGTGGCAAGGGAGGTAGGCGGGATCAGTGGGATAGAGTGGCAGAGGGGAACATAGATGGATAATAATTTCTTTTAGGTTTGAGTAGGGTACAGGATACCAATAGAAGAATCATCGAAGGGGTTAAAGTATTTTAGAAAAGGCTTGGAAAAAAGAGCAGAGAGTTAGGGCCTCATACAACCCTGAGGGAGCCAGCCGGAAATTAGGCTTTGAACCGGGTGAAAACCGCGGTTTAGCTCCTCACCTGAAAGAAGAAAGAAGAAGAAGATTGCCGCCAACAGCGCCATCTATCGTCTGCTAGTGTTGACGTATCATTTACCACTAGGCTGTCACACGTATCTTAAGCTCTTTTCAGTCCTGGAAATTATCACCTATGGCGAATTCATCAAAACTATTTACTAACACTATCGCATACAAGCTAAAAGTTATACGATACGCCAAAGAAAATGGAAACAGACCAACAGAAAGACACTTTTGGATCACCGCTGGTAGAGGCGGTGGCCGAGTGGTCCGCCCCGAGAACATGGCTGGCCGACAGTGGCCGTGCGGTGATGTAAACAAAGGGGATTACCTCCCCTATAAACGCGGTACACTCATGCTTACTAATCTCTTTTGAGGGCTGGGAAAGTGATTGATGGTGTTCATCTGTCAGACTATGTCCTCCAGATGTTGGACTCTGGATATATTCCTCTTTACATTGAAAAATGTAAGGAAATTGGGAATATAGATCCATATAACATACCGCGGCACAAATGGAAGGACATCACGACTCTGCTTTGGTGGCGATCTTCCAGGCTTATTATGCCAGTGATATATACCACTACCTTGTGAGCTTGAAAAGTATATTTAATCACTACCCATGTCTACAATTCTTAAAGACTAGTCAATGCGCACTGCAGTTTAATACACAGCTTAATCACTGCAAACGCAGTAATAATAATGAGCTGTAGCTGCTACTGTGTGCGTGAGAGGAACGGTGACTGTGGTGTGCGGGAGCGGAGGCCGTCGGAGAGAGCCTCGCCCAGTCGCTTACACAATCAGTGAGTACTGAGGGTGGCACGCTTGCTTATACCCCGATTGATGATGATATTTATTTAGTTAATGCTAATTTATGCATGGTGCTAATTCATTTATCAGAAAACGAAATATATCAATGGAAAGCAAGTCCAATTTTGCTTCTACTAATGCAGCCCATTAACTCTTATAAAAATCCTGCCTGCACCACCACGGGTGAGGGCCAACCAATACAGCCCTCGAGTACAGGGCCTACTATCCCACCCTTGGAGGTCACTGCCAAACGGCGCTGTAGGCAAAAAAAAAAAACTTGTACGAAGCAGCTCGAAACTCGGGGAGATAATGCGCCAAAGTTGAGATGGTAAGAATTTAGGACTCTGAGCGAAACTCGAGGATCCGCGAAACTTGCACAGCATGAAACTCTGGAGGAAACTCGCTATATGTTAAGTGAGCTACCCTCTAAGGCAGCGTTTCTTAACCTTTTAGAACATAAGAACATAAGAAAATAAGGAAGCTACAAGAGGCCGCGAGGCCTACACGTGGTAGTTCCTGTCACCTAACACTACCTACATCCATCTTTCATCCCCATCCATGAACCTATCCAGCCCCTCTTTAAAGCTCCCTAATGACTCCGCACTAACTACCTGTCTACTGAGTCCATTCCATTCATTCACCACCCTATTTGTGAACCAGTTTTTCCCTATTTCCTTTCTAAATCTACGCCCTTCCAGCTTGAATCCATTACTTCTTGTTCTACCCTGGTTAAAAGCCGTAAGAACTTTTCCTACCTCTCCTTTATTAAATCCCTTTATCCACTTAAAAACTTCTATCAGATCGCCCCTGACTCTGCGCCTCTCGAGTGAGTGTAACTTTAATAACTTTAATCTCTTCTCATAACTAAAGTTACGCATCCCTTGTATAATTTTGGTCATCCTTCTCTGCACTTTCTAACAAGGCTATATCCATCCTGCAATAGGAGACCAAAACTGACCGCATAGTCTAGGTGAGCCTGACTAGAGCCAAATAAAGCTTTAGAATAGCTTCCGCACTTCTACTTTTAACACTTTGGTAATGAATCCTAACACTATTAGCTCTATTTCTAGCCTCAATACAATTTTCCTGGGTTGTAGGTCTGGGCTCACCCTCACTCCAGATCTTTTCACCTTCTGATCTTTTCAGCGATACATTGCGTATGGTGTATCTATTACCAGGGTTTTTTCTACCAACATTCATAACGCTGCACTTATCAATATTAAATTCCATCTGCCATCTGACTGCCCACTCATTAAGTTTATCTAAGTCTCCCTGCAATATGTTTCATCAGACTGTGATCCAATAATCCTACCTACCTTAGTATCATCAGCAAACTTGCTGATATCACTGCTAATCCCACTATCCAAGTCGTTGATGTAATAAAAAATAGTAATGGACCCAAAACAGACCCTTGTGGAACTCCACTGGTCACAGTCCCCATTCAGATTTAGAACCATTAATTGTAACCCTTTGTTGCCTATTACTTAGCCAAGCTCTGATCCAACGAAGAACCTTCCCATCTATTCCATGAGCCTTAACCTTATTTAAGAGTCTCATGTGGTACTTTGTCAAATGCCTTACTAAAGTCCAGATATATTATATCATATCCTATCATTATCTGCCGTCTCATAAACTTTCCTATAAAAACTCAATAAATTGGTGAGACATGACCTACCCTTGGTGAATCCATGTCGTGATCATTGATCAACTATGTTTATCTAAGTGCTCTCTAATGTTTTTTGCAATAATAGATTCCAATAATTTACCTACAACTGACGTTAGACTTACGGGTCGATAATTTGACTTTAGTCCTCTGTCTCCCTTCTTAAATATGGGAACAACATTCCTTTCTTCCAATAATGGCACATCGCCTATCTCAACCGATTTCCTAAAAATGTGCACTAACGACTCACTAACAACCTCCTGCATTCCTTAATACCCTGGGTATACACTTCATCTGGTCCTGGCGATTTAAAATTCTTCATTTTATCTATACCCTCTTCCACCATTTCCCTAGTTATCACAATATCTATGAGTTTCTCCTCATTGCTTCCTTTGAACATCTGTTCACTATCATGTATTGTCTGTGTATCCTCTCTAGTAAAAACACTTAAGAAAAATCATTTAGACTTTTACACATATCCTCATCAGTATTTAAGACCTCACCCTGTCCTGACCTTAACGCCCCACTAATTGCCTTGTCTTGTTTATATACCTGATAGAACCCCTTTGGGTGACTTTTGCCTGTCCTGCTACTTTAATCTCATAATTGTTCTTAACTACTCGAGTTAATTTCTTCACTGTCCTCGCCATCACGTTATACTGTTCTTTGCTTACCTGACCAGCCTGAATCTATAATACATGTTTCTTTTTACTCCAATGTTGTGTTTTAAACTAATGGTCATCCATTTTGGTGTACTCTTTCTTGACCTTATTTCCTATAAGGAATATGTTTTTTCTGTCCATCAATTAAATTCTTTACAATAAGCTATAATCCCCCTCCGCCCCGACATCACCTTCAACGCTAATCTCCACCAGGTGTCTTTCCTAATCCTTCATAATTGGCCTTTCCAGCTTTCCACCCGCCCTGCCCTTGACTTCATTAACCTTGGAACCTTCTACCCCTCCATTCCACACCCCTTTTTAATCCCCTCTAAGTGTTTTCTTAATCCTGCATAATTGGCCTTTCTGAAATTAGTATTCTTTGTTTGTTGACTATTAATTTTCCAACTTCCATTTTAAGCAAAATTGATTCATAATGATCACTATTATCTAACCTTCCCACCAACCTCCACAATCTGTAACTAAATCTTCCCTATTTGTCAGTAATACATCTAGAATATATCTCCTCTAGTAGGCCCTTGATTGCTTGCTTAGGAAGTTATCCTGTATTATATTTACAATTCATCTGCTCGCTGTCTCCTATAATTAAACCAGTCTATATTCCTAAGATTAAAATCTCCACCAAGCATAGTCGATTATATCTGCAGGCCTTGTTTATTTCTTCCCATATAGGAGCTGAATCCTCTTTACATAAGTTTGGAGGCCTATACACTACACCCAAAACCTTTTCTCAGTTCCCTCCGTAACCTCTACCCATATAGACTATGCTGTCATCTGTTTTTTATAACATTATTAACACAACACTGCAATATATCCCTTGCATAAAGCGCAAACTCCTCCACCTCGTCTGCCTACTCTGTCCTTGTGAAATAACTTATACCCAGCTATCTCGACTTCCGGATCAAATACATTCCTGACATATCACCTGTTCTGTTAATGCTATTATGATCAAAATCCTCTACACTATTTATTCCTCTCAGGAAATCTATCTTGTTTAAAATACTCCTACAGTTTGTATAGTAAACCTTCAAGCAACTCCTCTTATTTATGTCCATTTTCCCTTTATCTTTAACTAAACCCCTCCTCACTCTTCTTACAATCACTTAGTTCCCGCCTTATGAAAACTCCTCCTAGTGTCGCAGTTTCCTGTTACCCCGACCCAGTGTCTACTCCCCGGTTCTCTATCTTAAACAAGCCTGCAGTGCACCTACCTCCCTTTCAAGGGATCAGACAACATCTGACTCCTTTCCTCGAAAAGTGCACCCGTCCCTGCGGTAGAGTGGTTATGCCCGAAAAAGAGTCCCAGCTGTCGACAAAGGCCCAACCATTGGCTTTGCAATGAAGTGCCAGTCGGCAATTCAAAGCATAGCCTGGAATACCACAAGTCGTCGACATAGCGTCTTGGAAGGACACCACACACCACAGGGGACCCACCCCTATCCCTAACCTACCTACAGATGTAGTTGCTACTCGTTTTCTTACTGCTCTCTTACCCACTCTCGCTATCTAACATGTCCCAAGATACAAACTGTTTCCACTTTCTATTACACCACCATTCACTTCTATAGTTTCTACCTTCGCCTCTTCTGGCAAGCCCCCTCTGTTGATTCTTCTTTTACACATTGGACAGCAAAAATCACCACCCATTCAGGTTCCTAGAACATCTTGTTGGCACCACTTGTCACATTCCTTGCATCGAAAGAGTTTACTCCTACTCCATACTGCACACTCCACAGGAAACCTTCCTACTTGTATATTTGCTCTATTTTTCTATGCCTGTTACCAGCATCTCGGTTGGGACATATTCACCTCAAACCTCTTTCTCCATTGCTTCTTCCAATCTATAATCTCCTCTCAACTTCTCCTTGTCTCAGCTGTCAAGACTAAATCATTGGCATATAGCAGCTCCAATATCTCCCACTCCATCCTATTCAATCTGATAATAAATATTTTCTGATCCATTAAAGTAGTACAGATATAAGTTTAATTTTTACCATTTCCTTAAGAAAATGGATATGTAGTGAATGAGTATCTCTGTCCTGTGCATTGCTTATGTATTATATATTACATCTTAGGAAACAGTTGAGCAGTTGCTGAACTTGATGGATGAGGATCTTGGGTCCAGTGTGACAAGTGCTGAAAGTGGCGCAAGTTGACAAACTTTCTTGATCCTGCCGTCTTCCTGAAAAGGGTATTGTACCATGGCAAAAGTATTCTGAAAAGGCTTCTTTTCCCCTAAAAATAGAAATTTATAAAATTCAATTTTTAAAATTTAAAAGGGAAAAACTATAAACGTAAAAAGTTTAAAATCAACTTCGAGTGATTGAAGAGTGAAAGTTAAGTGGGAGGCTAGGACCCCCAAAAAGTTAGGGGTGCATTGGGGAAAAAAGGGGAAGATAAAAAAGCATTCTTTGTGGATGAGTAGTGGTTGTTGGGAAGAAATAAAAATTTGATTTGCAGATTTTTGAGGTGGTTATTTTTAAAAGGGGAAAATTAAAAGTGGTTTTTGAAAAGGGAAACTTTTAAAAGTGTCTTCTAAGATAACGAAATCATATTCTAAAATGGAAATTTTGGTCCTGAGTATGGATTGGGGGAAAGGCGGTGCCGGGGGTTAGCGTCTTCAAATGATGAAATCGGCCCGAGTTTGAAGGGGCCGGGCAACTCTTTCGATCATTTTTAAACTCGATGCCGGGGGAATTAGACCTGGGCGGTGAAAAAGGTCCCCAGTTTCAAGTCCCCCAGGACGAACTGTTTCCTCCTCGCAGTGGCTGAAATACCCACATACACTAGGGTCCCACATAAAACGGAAATTGGTCGATAACAAGGTCGTTTTTATGTGAATTCACTCTAATGCGAAACACATAACCTATGGGAAAAATTTATATTGGTCGATTGGTCCTCCCGCCCGTACCCTACATTTATCATCATATCCACCCATGCATATCAAAACATACAAATGATAAATTATGCATAGAAATGATGAAATAGGCATATTTTTGCTTCACCTTAAACTAATAGGAATTATGTACTGGGGGCGAGGGGGTTCTGAGGCATCTTGGAGGTCACTCATTCGTCACTGGATGACGACACAGTGTGACCAGAGCTCGGAGTGGGGCGAGTGAGCGTTGGCCTGCATTTCTGCCACGTCCATCATAACCCTAAAACTGACAGGCTGGGCAAGGGTTCATTTGAAGGGCCAGGCTGTGACGAGCCAGCCTGTTGCTCGTCGCAGAGGCAGGCTGTGATGCGCTGGCAGGGTACTGTCGGCATGGGCAGGCTGTGGCGCATTGGCAGGGCGAATGTACCGAGTCATGATGGTCTGCCTACGTTCGTTTACTCTCTGGTTTACGTCAGGAGCGAATTTTGGTGAGCAACGTTGCCATAACCTGGCTTGATTCTCGCTTGCGTGCCTCGCCAGAACTGGTCGCGGCTTACCCGCTCACAGCTGATAACTTTTAAGATAACCCAACCGACGACGACACCAAACCAGAATGACGAGTGTACCTTCGAATGAAGCCATCAATAAATTACGATAACTGATGATATTGTGAATGGATCACACATATATCCTTCACAAAAATAAATTTTTTTTGGGAATAATGGATGAGGATTTCGCGGGTACCCCCTTCCCACCTCAGCCCCCGTTGGGGAAAACCCGTTGTCCACCCCTCTTGGGGCTTCCTTTTTTCTTTTTGTTTTGAGGAAAAAAAATTGGGTTGGGGGAAAAAACCAAAAAAGGGTTTTTTTTTTTAACCCCCCAAAAACCCTGCTTCCCCAAAAACCCGGCTTTTGAAAACCTTTGGACCCCTTTTTTTGGGGAATTTTTTAAAGAAAATTCCCTAAGAAATTTTGTTTTTTTTTAAAAAAAAATTAAAATTAAAAATTTTTTTTAAAATTTTCCTTTTTTTGGGGGGAAACATAAAAATTTTTTAAAATTTGGTTTCCCCCAAAAAATACCACGTCAAAAGTTGGGGGACCGGGGGTCCCATCCCCCAAAAAAAAATTGGGGGCACAAAAAAAACAGGCCTAACCAAAAATTTTTTTTTTTTCTACCCCCCCCCCAGCCTTCAGAATACGGAACACCCAGCCCCTAAAGAAGTTCCTCTAAGAAAAAAAAACCCTCGGGCTGGGCCCAAAAAAAAAAAAAAAAAAAAAAGTTTCACGTTCTAAGGGGCAGATGGAACTTAAAGGGGGAGGAGGAATTTTTTTGGGGGGTTTTTAAAAAGATATGGAAACCCCAAAATGTAAGGTTTGGGATTTTTGAAATTTTTTTCAGTTTTTTAAGGAAAGAAAAGAAAAATTTAAAGGGGGTTGTTTTTCAGTATAAAAAAAAAGATTAATATATTAATAAAATTTTTTAAAAATAATAGAAATAAATATATAAAAAATTTTTAAAAAAAAATAAAAGGATAATATATTTTAAAAAAAAAAAATAAATTTTTTAAAAATTTTAGGAGGAAAAATAGAAAGAAAAAATTTTTTAAAATTTTAAAAAAAAATAAATATTTTAAAAAAATAAAAATTTTAAAATTTAAAATTTATATAATTAACAAATTTAAAATTTAAAATTAAAATTTTTTTAAAAAAAAATTAAATTTCATGAGCCTGTAGGCGAGGCTATATCTCTTTTTAGAGTTACACGGCTCGGTGGTTGGCCTGCATTTCTGATGGCTGGTGGGTAGCCCTCACCGTGGTGGTGCAGGTGGATTTTATAGTGACACCTGTGATGATTTGATTGAGGCTCATGCGTACCTGGTGCCCTCCGCCATACTTGCAGTCACAGTCGAACGTGAGGTTGATGGGCAGTACACTAGGGTCCCGCATAAAACGTGTTCGCATAAACCGTTTCCCCTATAAAATGAACGAGCTAAAATATAAAAATTTATTAATTTATTAATTATTATTATTTTTTTTTTAATTACATAAAATTCAAAACTTTTCGTTAGGAAGGAATGTGATCATATAGAACAATTCCGCCATCAAAGTAGGGAAAATCCTAAGAGTTCTCATATAGAGCGGCGAAATATCGTACAGAACGTCAGGTGATGTGACGTAGATGCGCATTGTGACGTCACTGTCGTCTGAGTTGCTTGGCTTTTTTCGCCAAGCCAAGCTTTCTTTGCCTCAGAAGGACATAAGAAAATAAGGAAGCTACAAGAGGCCGTGAGACCTACACGAGGTAGTTCCCGTAACGTAGGGTAGTTCCTGCTTCAGTGACGAACCCACACATAAGGCGGCGAATTTTGGTGAACAAGCCGCCATAAGAAGGCTTGCAGCAGCTTGCCTTTTCTGTTAACTCGAGGCACTTTTTGTAAAACGGCTTGCCCAGCTGGCGCAAGCCGTGGCAAGGGTGAGTGAGGAGGGGCACGGCGGCTGCGTGTCGCCACGGAGATGGGGTGAGGGTGGCATGAGGTGGGGAAGGGGGGTAGCGACCGCGCAATCCTCATCCATTATTACCAAAAAAATATATTTTGTGAAGGATATATGTTGTGATCCATTCACAATATCATCAGTTATCGTAATTTATTGATGGCTTTCATTCGAAGGTACACTCGTCATTCTGGTTTGGTGTCGTCGTCGGTGTGGTTATCTTAAAAGTTATCAGCTGTGAGCGGGTAAGCCGCGACCAGTTCTGGCGAGGCACGCAAGCGAGAATCAAGCCAGGTTAATGGCAACTTGCTCACCAAAATTCGCTCCTGACGTAAACCAGAGAGTAAACGAACGTAGGCAGACCATCATGACTCGGTACATTCGCCCTGCCAATGCGCCACAGCCTGCCCATGCCGACAGTACCCCTGCCAGCGCATCACAGCCTGCCTCTGCCGACGAGCAACAGGCTGGCTCGTCACAGCCTGGCCCTTCAAATGAACCCTTGCCCAGCCTGTCAGTTTTAGGGGTTTATGATGGACGTGGCAGAAATGCCAGGCCAACGCTCACTCGCCCCACTCCGAGCTCTGGGTCACACTGTGTCGTCATCCAGTGACGAATGAGTGACCTCCAAGATGCCTCAGAACCCCCTCGCCCCCAGTACATAATTCCTATTAGATTTAAGGTAAGCAAAAATATGCCTATTTCATCATTTCTATGCATAATTTATCATTTGTATGTTTTGATATGCATGGGTGTGAATGAGTATAAATGTACGGGTACGGGCGGGAGGACCAATCGACCAATATAAATTTTTCCCATAGGTTATGTGTTTCGCATAGAGTGAATTCACATAAAACGACCTTGTTTATCGACCAATTTCTCGTTTTATGTGGGACCCTAGTGTATGTGGGTATCTTCAGCCACTCGACGATGGAAGAAACAGTTGCTCCTGGCGGGACTTGAACTGGGGACCTTGTGCTCACCGCTACCAGGTTCTAATCCTCCGGCCATCGAGTTAAAGATGATCGAAAGAGTTGCCCCGGCCGCATTCAAACTCGGGACATCGATTTCATCATTCGAAGACGCTAACCACTCGGCCACCGCCTCCCCAATCTGCACTACTACAGTTGATCCAATATTACCATTCAGAATTATGTCATTTCAGTTCATCTTAGAAGACACTTCACACAGTACCTTGTCAAAGCCACTTTTAATTTCCTTCTAAAATACACCACCTCAAAATCTGTCAAATCATAAGTTTCTTATTACTTTCTCCAACAACCACTACGTCATCCACAAAGAATGCTTAATTTATCTTCCAATTTCTCCATCATGCACCATACTTGCTGGATTCCTAGCCTCCTACTTAACTTTCATCTCTTCAATCACTCGAAGTTGATTTTAAACTTTTACTGTTTATAGATCTTCCCTTTTTCATTATTAAAAATTGACATTGTATCAATCTGCTATATATGGAAACTGAAGCCTTGCAGAATACTTACTAGGCAGCATTGTACAATACCACTTGTCAGGAAGTACGGCAGGATCAAGAATGTTCGTCAACTTGCGCCACTTGCAGCACTTGTCACACTGGACCCAAAGATCCTCATCCATCAAGTTCAGCAACTGCTCAACTGTTTCCTAAGATGTAATATATAATACATAAGCATATGCACAGGACAGTGATACTCATTCACTACATATCCATTTTCTTAAGGAAATGGTAAAAATTAAACTTATATCATGTACTACTTTAATGGATCAAGAAAATATTTATTATCAGATTGAATAGGATGGAGTGGGAGATATTGGAGCTGCTATATGCCAATGATTTAGTCTTGACAGCTGAGACAAAGGAAGAAGTTGAGAGGAGATTTATAGATTGGAAGCAAGCAATGGAGAAAGAGGTCTGAAGGTGAATATGTCCCAACCCGAAGATGCTGGTAACAGGCAAGAAAATAGAGCAAAATATACAAGTAGGAAGGTTTCCTTGTGGAGTGTGCAGTAGTGGAGTAGGAGTAAACTCTATTCGATGCAAGGAATGTGACAAGTGGTGCCATACAAGATGTTCTAGGAAACCTGAATGGGGTGGTAGATTTCTGCTGTCCAATGTGTAAAAGAAGAATCAACAGAGGGGGCTTGCCAGAAGAGGCAGAGGTAGAAACTATAGAAGTGAATGGTGGTGTAATAGAAGAAGTGAAACAGTTTTGTTATCTTGGTGACATGTTAGATAGCGAGAGTGGAGTAAAGAGAGCAGTAAGAAAACGAGTAGCAACTACATCTGTAGGTTAGGTTAGGGATAGGGGTGGGTCCCTGTGGTGTGTGGTGTCCTTCCAAGACGCTATGTCGACGACTTGTGGTATTCCAGGGCTATTGCTTTGAATTGCCGACTGGCACTTCATTGCAAAGCCAATGGTTGGGCCTTTGTCGACAGCTGGGACCTCTTTTTCGGGCATAACCACCTCTACCGCAGGGACGGGGTGCACTTTTCGAGGAAAGGAGTTCAGATGTTGTCTGAATCCCTTGAAAGGGAGGTAGGTGCACTGCAGGCTTTTTTAAGATAGAGAACCGGGGAGTAGACACTAGGGTCGGGGTAAAGGAAACTTGCGACACTAGGAGGAGTTTCATAAGGCAGGGAACTAAAGTGATTTGTAAGAAGAGTGAGGAGGGGTTTAGTTAAAGATAAAGGGAAAATGGACATAAATAAGAGGAGTTGCTTGAAGGTTTACTATACAAACTGTAGGAGTATTTTAAACAAGATAGATTTCCTGAGAGGAATAAATAGTGTAGAGGATTTTGATATAATAGCATTAACAGAAACATGGTTGGATATGTCAGGAAATGTATTTGATCCGGAAGTCGAGATAGCTGGATATAAGTTATTTCACAAGGACAGAGTAGGCAGACGAGGTGGAGGAGTTGCGCTTTATGCAAGGGATATATTGCAGTGTTGTGTTAATAATGTTATAAAAACAGATGACAGCATAGTCTATATGGGTAGAGGTTACGGAGGGAATGAGAAAAATGGTTTGGGTGTAGTGTATAGGCCTCCAAACTTATGTAAAGAGGATTCAGCTCCTATATGGGAAGAAATAAACAAGGCCTGCAGATATAATCGACTATGCTTGGTGGGAGATTTTAATCTTAGGAATATAGACTGGTTTAATTATAGGAGACAGCGATGCAGATGAATTGTTAAATATAATACAGGATAACTTCCTAAGCCAAGCAATCAAGGGGCCTACTAGAGGAGATAATATTCTAGATGTATTACTGACAAATAGGGAAGATTTAGTTACAGATGTGGAGGTTGGTGGGAAGTTAGATAATAGTGATCATTATGAAATCAGATTTTGCTTAAAATGGGAAGTTGGAAAATTAATAGTCAACAAACAAAGAATACCTAATTTCAGAAAGGCCAATTATGCAGGATTAAGAAAACACTTAGAGGGGATTAAAAAGGGGTGTGGAATGGAGGGGATGAAAGGTTCCAAGGTTAATGAAGTCAAGGGCAGGGCGGTGACAGCTGGAAAGGCCAATTATGAAGGATTAGGAAGACACCTGGTGGAGATTAGCGTTGAAGGTGATGTCGGGGCGGAGGGGGATTATAGCTTATTTGTAAAGAATTTAATTGATGGACAGAAAAAACATATTCCTTATAGGGAAATAAGGTCAAGAAAGAGTAACCCAAAATGGATGACCATTAGTTTAAAACACAACATTGGAGTAAAAAGAAACATGTATTTAAGATTCAAGGCTGGTCAGGTAAGCAAAGAACAGTATAACGTGATGGCGAGGACAGTGAAGAAATTAACTCGAGTAGTTAAGAACAATTATGAGATTAAAGTAGCAGGACAGGCAAAAAGTCACCCAAAGGGGTTCTATCAGGTATATAAAACCAAGACAAGGCAATTAGTGGGGCCGTTAAGGTCAGGACAGGGTGAGGTCTTAAATACTGATGAGGATATGTGTAAAAGTCTAAATGATTATTTCTTAAGTGTTTTTACTGAGGAGGATACACAGACAATACATGATAGTGAACAGATGTTCAAAGGAAGCAATGAGGAGAAACTCATAGATATTGTGATAACTAGGGAAATGGTGGAAGAGGGTATAGATAAAATGAAGAATTTTAAATCGCCAGGACCAGATGAAGTGTATCCCAGGGTATTAAAGGAATGCAAGGAGGTTGTTAGTGAGTCGTTAGTGCACATTTTTAGGAAATCGGTTGAGATAGGCGATGTGCCATTATTGTGGAAGAAAGGAAATGTTGTTCCCATATTTAAGAAGGGAGACAGAGGACTAAAGTCAAATTATCGACCCGTAAGTCTAACGTCAGTTGTAGGTAAATTATTGGAATCTATTATTGCAAAAAACATTAGAGAGCACTTAGATAAACATAGTTTGATCAATGATTCACGACATGGATTCACCAAGGGTAGGTCATGTCTCACCATTATTGAGTTTTATAGGAAAGTTGTATGAGGACGGCAGATAATGATAAGGATTATGATATAATATATCTGGACTTTAGTAAGGCATTTGACAAAGTACCACATGAGACTCTTAAATAAGGTTAAGGCTCATGGAATAGATGGGAAGGTTCTTCGTTGGATCAGAGCTTGGCTAAGTAATAGGCAACAAAGGGTTACAATTAATGGTTCTAAATCTGAATGGGGACTGCTGACCAGTGGAGTTCCACAAGGGTCTGTTTTGGGTCCATTACTATTTTTTATTTACATCAACGACTTGGATAGTGGGATTAGCAGTGATATCAGCAAGTTTGCTGATGATACTAAGGTAGGTAGGATTATTGGATCACAGTCTGATGTAAACATATTGCAGGGAGACTTAGATAAACTTAATGAGTGGGCAGTCAGATGGCAGATGGAATTTAATATTGATAAGTGCAGCGTTATGAATGTTGGTAGAAAAAACCCTGGTAATAGATACACCATACGCAATGTATCGCTGAAAAGATCAGAAGGTGAAAAAGATCTTGGAGTGAGGGTGAGCCCAGACCTACAACCCAGGAAAAATTGTATTGAGGCTAGAAATAGAGCTAATAGTGTTAGGATTCATTACCAGAAGTGTTAAAAGTAGAAGTGCGGAAGCTATTCTAAAGCTTTATTTGGCTCTAGTCAGGCCTCACCTAGACTATGCGGTTCAGTTTTGGTCTCCATATTGCAGGATGGATATAGCCTTGTTAGAAACAGTGCAGAGAAGGATGACCAAAATTATACAAGGGATGCGTAACTTTAGTTATGAGAAGAGATTAAAGTTATTAAAGTTACACTCACTCGAGAGGCGCAGAGTCAGGGGCGATCTGATAGAAGTTTTTAAGTGGATAAAGGGATTTAATAAAGGAGAGGTAGGAAAAGTTCTTACGGCTTTTAACCAGGATAGAACAAGAAGTAATGGATTCAAGCTGGAGGGGCGTAGATTTAGAAAGGAAATAGGGAAAAACTGGTTCACAAATAGGGTGGTGAATGAATGGAATGGACTCAGTAGACAGGTAGTTAGTGCGGAGTCATTAGGGAGCTTTAAAGAGGGGCTGGATAGGTTCATGGATGGGGATGAAAGATGGATGTAGGTAGTGTTAGGTGACAGGAATAATACACGTGTAGGCCTCGCGGCCTCTTGTAGCTTCCTTATTTCTTATGTTCTTATGTCTAAAAGGTTTAAGAAACGCTGCCTTAGAGGGTAGCTCACTTAACATATAGCGAGTTTCCTCCAGAGTTTCATGCTGTGCAAGTTTCGCGGATCCTCGAGTTTCGCTCAGAGTCCTAAATTCTTACCATCTCAACTTTGGCGCATTATCTCCCCGAGTTTCGAGCTGCTTCGTACAAGTTTTTTTTTTTTGCCTACAGCGCCGTTTGGCAGTGACCTCCAAGGGTGGGATAGTAGGCCCTGTACTCGAGGGCTGTATTGGTTGGCCCTCACCCGTGGGGGTGCAGGCAGGATTTTTATAAGAGTTAATGGGCGGCATTAGTAGAAGCAAAATTGGACTTGCTTCCATTGATATATTTCGTTTTGATAAATGAATTAGCCCATGCATAAATTAGCATTAACTAAATAAAATATCATCACAATCGGGGTATAAGCAAGCGTGCCACCCTCAGTACTCACTGATTGTGTAAGCGAACTGGGCGAGGCCTCTCCCGACGGCCTCCCCCCCCGCCCCACCAAGTCACCGTTCCTCTCACGCACACAGTAGCAGCTACAGCTCATTATTATTACTGCGTTTGCAGTGTTTAAAGCTGTGTATTAAACTGCAGTGCGCATTGACTAGTCTTTAAGAATTGTAGACATGGGTAGTGATTAAATATACTTTTCAAGCTCACAAGGTAGTGGTATATATCACTGGCATAATAAGCCTGGAAGATCGCCACCCAAAACAGAGTCTGATGTCCTTCCATTTGTGCCGCGGTATGTTATATGGATCTATATTCCCAATTCCTTACATTTTTCAAAGTAAAGAGGAATTATCCAGAGTCCCAACATCTGGAGGACATAAAGTCTGACAGATGAACACCATCAATCACTTTCCAGCCCTCAAAGAGATTTGTAAGCATGAGTGTACCGCGTTTATAGGGGAGGTAATCCCCTTTGTTTACATCACCGCACGGCCACTGTCGGCCAGCCATGTTCTCGGGGCGGACCACTCGGCCACCGCCTCTACCAGCGGTGATCCAAAAGTGTCTTTCTGTTGGTCTGTTTCCATTTCTTTGGGTATCGTATAACTTTTAGCTTGTATGCGATAGTGTTAGTAAATAGTTTTGATGAATTCGCCATAGGTGATAATTTCCAGGACTGAAAAGAGCTTAAGATACGTTGGACAGCTAGTGGGAAATGATACGTCAACACAGCAGACGATAGATGGCGCTGTTGGCGGCAATCTTCTTCTTCTTTCTTCTTCAGGTGAGGAGCTAAACCCCGGTTTTCACCCGGTTCAAAGCCTAATTCCGGCTGGCTCCTCAGGGCTTGTATGAGGCCCCAACTCTCTGCTCTTTTTTCCAAGCCTTTTCTAAAAATACTTTAAACCCTTCGATGATTCTTCTATTGGTATCCTGTACCCTATCAAACCCAAAAGAAATCCATATCCATTAGGGCCCTTGCCATCTATCCCGATCCCGCCACCTCCCTGCCACTATTTCTATAACCCTCTTCTATATACCTTTGGCACATAATACCAGTGATCTACAGTTCACTAGTTACCCCTACACATTGACAATCTGCTTCCTCGTTGCCCTTATTTTTTACTATGACCCCCAGAGATTTAGCCTTGTTAAATATTAAACTATCCCCAAGCTACCATCAAAAGACCTCCACTTTGGTGTGGTTTCCCCTTGTTTCCAAGTCGGAGGGAAATCTTTAACCCTCCCTTTTGTCTCCCATCTCCCGCCCTGT
>JACEEZ010018517.1:0-28625 GCA_016584305.1 Chionoecetes opilio
TTCTACAATATATTTAACTTAAATTTAATAAGGTAAAAATATGTATTATTCATGAAATTTAAGTATCGATTTTAATCTTAAAAACAACGTTTTTGCAAGTGTTTTAATGTGTTTTTGAAGTGCTAAAAAATGTAGAAAATTGACATTCGTGTTCTTTTCAATGACTTTAGCTAGTTATCGGTGAAATATAGCTTTTTTCATGACATATAAGTTCCAATTTTAATCCTAAAAATAACGTTTTTTCAGGTGTTTTAATGTATTTTTGAAGTGCTAAAAATTTTCGAAAATTGACATTATTCAGCTATTTTTTCATAGAGATCTTCAAAATTTGGTGTTATTGTTGTTTTCGTTAGAAAATGCTATTTTAAACCACTGTAAGCTTATAAAAGGAGTTTGAGGCTATATATTGTGATACAATTGTGTATTACAAGTGTTTTTCATGATTTCTTGTAAAATGTGGTGTTATATCATTAATGAAAGGAATTTACCTCATGATAATGCTTTATACCCACAAAATGTGTTATTTTCAATGATTTTAACTAGTTATCGGTGAAATATAGCTTTTTTCCTACAAATTGAAGTATAGAATCCTCTTTTTAGATTAATTTGCACCTATAAAAAATATCTTACGTTACATTAAGCTAATATATAGAAGGGTAACAGGTTATTTATTGTGATATAACGGTATATTGCAAGCGTTTTCCTAGTTTCTTGTAAACTGTAGAGTTATTGTATATATACAAGTAGTTTTACTTATTATATTGCTTGCTATATACCCATAAAATGTAGTGTTTTCATTGATTTTAGCTATTTATCAGTGAAGAGTTATTTGTTTCTACAAATTGAAGTATATTCCTGTAACTGTAGCTATATAGTTATCGATATTTGGTACAAATATATTTTATCAAAATTAATAGCTAAAAATATGTATTTTTTCATGAAATTTAGGTATCAATTTTAATCTTAAAAACAACATTTTTTCAAGTGTTTTAATGTATTTTTGAAGTGCTGAAAAATGTCGAAAATTGACATTATTCACCAACCATTTTGAAAGAGAAATTCAAAATGTGGTTTTATAGTTGTTTTCGTTAGCAAATGCTATTTTAAACTATTGAAAGCTTATAAATGGTTTTTGAGGATATATATTGTGATACAATTGTATATTTCAAGTGTTTTTCATAGTTTCTTGTAAATTGTAGTGTTATATCATAAATAAAAGGAATTTGCCTTATTACAATGCATCATACCTTCATAATGTGTTCTTTTCAATAATTTTAGCTAGTTATCGGTGAAATATAGCTTTTTTCATGAAATTTATGTATCAATTTTAATCTTAAAAATAACGTTATTTCAATTTTTTTAATGTATTTTTGAAGTGCTACAAATTGTCGAAAATTGACATTATACAGCTCTTTTTTGATAGAGATATTCAAAATTTGGTATTATTGTTGTATTCGTTAGAAAAAGCTATTTTAAACTACTGTAAGCTTTTAAAAGGAGTTTAAGGCTATATATTGTGATACAATTGTATATTACAAGTGTTTTTCATAGTTTTGTGTAAATTGTAGTATTATATCATTAATAAAAGGAATTTACCTCATGATAATGCTTTAAACCCTCAAAATGTGTTCTTTTTAATGATTTTAGCTAGTTCACCGTGAAATATAGCTTTTTTCCTACAAATTGAAGTATACAATCCTCTTTTTAGAATAATTTGCACCTATAAATAGCTTACGTTACATTAAGCTAATACATAGAAGAGTAAGAGGTTATTTAATGTGATATAACGGTATATTGCAAGCGTTTTCCTAGTTTCTTGTAAACTGTAGTGGTATTGTATATATACAAGTAGTTTTACTTATCATATTGCTATATACCCATAAAATGTAGTGTTTTTATTGATTTTAGCTAGTTATCTGTGAAGAGTTGTTTGTTTCTACAAATTGAAGTATATTCCTATATATCTGTAGCTATATAGTTTTCGATATTTGCTTACAAATATATTTTACAAAATTAATAGCTAAAAATATGTATTTTTCATGAAATTTAAGTATCAATTTTAATCTTAAAAACAACGTTTTTTCAATGTTTTAATGTATTTTTGAAGTGCTAAAAAATGTCGAAAATTGACATTATTCACCAACTTTTTTGAAAGAGAAATTCAAAATGTGGTTTTATAGTTGTTTTCGTTAGCAAATGCTTTTTTAAACTACTGAAAGCTTATAAAAGGTGTTTGAGGCTATATATTGTGATACAATTGTATATTTCAAGTGTTTTTCATAGTTTCTTGTAAATTGTGGTGTTATTTCATTAATAAAAGGAATTTACCTCATGATAATGCTTTATACCCTAAAAATGTGTTCTTTTCAATGATTTTAGCTAGTTATCGGTGAGATGTAGCTTTTTTCATGAAATTTAAGTATCAATTTTAATCTTAAAAATAACATTTTTTCAAGTGTTTTAATGTATTTTTGAAGTGCTAAAAATTGTCGAAAATTGACATTATTCAGCTCTTTTTTTATAGAGATATATAGGTGAGTTACAAATAACATGGTCATATAAAAAGCTTCCCACATTAAATTTTGTTTAATATCAATTAACTTTTTCTTTATCTTCAAATGATGTTTATGTTTCACTTAATGTGATACTTGCTGCTGACTTCTAGCAATGATGTTATCAATGCGTGGGGGTATTCTTGATAAACTGACACGCATGTCATCTTCGATCCTTAATCTTGACCTATATTTAGTGTTCAGTGCTGTCATGGCTGAAAAGCTTGACTCACATAGGTAGGTGGTGGTGAAAGGTAACAACACTTTCATAGCTGCTCCATGAGAAATCGGGAACACATGAAAACATTGAGCTCAGAAGGTTTCTAGTGGCACTGCACTGAATCGAGTCTTCATGGTACCATCAGATGATAGGTCAATGAGCTCCTCTAATAATTTTGACTGTGAGGCTTCTTAGAGCTTCATCTCAATATTCTCAATGAAGGGGTTTTCTCTCCTCTGGTAAGAAGCAGCCTGCTCCTCAGTTAGCTCAGGGAAATAGCTGTTGAATTTCTCCAACAACTTTGACATGTGCATTGTTACCTGTGCTTTGACTACATTGAAACTAATGCCTCTGTCTTGAATGAATGCATGCCTATTTTCAAACATATCAGTGATTCCTGACGAGGTACGAACAGTCGAACACGCCACAACTTGAGCTTTCTTTTGAAAGCCTCAACTTTATGATAATGAGAAATGTTGTTTGTGTTTGCACCTTGCATTGCTTTGTTCAGCTTATTTACTTCGCTGAATATGTCTGCCAGGTAGCTCAGCTGAAGAAGCCATTTATCATCATTAAAGAAATCTGCAAGCTCAGGCTTCTTCTCTGAGAGGAATGTACACAGCTCCTCCCTTAGGCTGAATAAGCGTGTGAGCATCCGCTCGCGGGACAACCATCTCACCTCTGTAAGCATAAGTAGAGATATATAGTCTGCACCTACTTCCTCACAGAGTGCAGCAAACAGTCTGGAATTTGTGGCCCTTGCTTTAACGATGCTTACAATTTCTACAGCAATGTTCATAACTGCGTGAAGCCCAGGCTCCAAGTATTTTGCAGCGAGCATTTCTCTGTGCAAAAAATAGTGAGTTGCAATGGTACGGGGAGCAGCTTCTAATATTCTGGTCACGACTCCTTTATGCCTGCCAGTCATGGCTGCGGCGCCATCAGTACATATTCCGATGCAATTAGTCCAACTGATTCCATTATCCTTCATAAAATCATCCAGAGTTTGAAACACGTCCATTCCTGTAGTTGTTGTTCTCATGTCTTTGCAAAACAAAAATTTCTCTCGTAATTCATTCTCCCACATATAGCGCACAAACGCCAGTAGATGTGATATTTTGGACACATCTGTTGATTCATCCAGCTGGATGGCAAAGTCATTGTTACGGAGACGTGCAGTGCATTGTTCCAGTATGTCTTCAGACATTGATGAGATGCGGCGTTTCACAGTGTCATTTGATAATGGAATTTTTGTTAATGCCTTAGCTTTTTCATCCCCTTGCATTTCCCTGACAATTTCATTTGCACAAGGCATGATCAATTTTTCCCCAATTGTTTGAGGCATTTTCTGTTGGCAAATTTTCTGAACCACAATATATGAGATCTTAAGCAGTTTTTTATCCATAGTGGTAGTGGCTTTTAACCCGACTTGTGCACTGCGCAGTTCTTTAGTTTTGCGCTCAAAAATTCCCGATATCGCGATAAATTTTCGCGATAATTTATCACAATAACAATATCGGGTTATCGGTTATCCGAATTTTTTTCTCACGCGTTATCGATTCATCGGTATCACCGATACTTTTGGCTCCAAACTAGCGATAATCGATCATTTTATTTTTTGGTTCTTGGTTAAACTTTCAAATGTAGTTATTTTACTTAAAAACAGTACTTTCCATTAGTGAAGAGACAGGATAAACATTGAATTTAGAAGATATTAGTGTGCAAAAGGTAATTGAAGGGTTTTCTAACAGTTTACTGATAGCATTTAAGATTTTTTATTTAAAATATCAATATAGTTATCGTCAGTATCGGAATTTTGGATTTATCGATTTATCGGTTATCGCCTTATCGGGCGATAAATTTATCGACAGCTATCGATTATCGGTTATCGCCGATAAGGTTATCGTTATCGATGTATCGGTTATCGTGATAATTTTTTTCGTTATCGCGCCCACCTATGTTCATACTCTCATTGGACAGTACTCTGCAGCAAAGGACGCACTGTGGCTGTTCAACACCTTCACTTGTACTTACTACAAAGCCATAGTTAAGGTAAATATCATCATATTTCCTATCTTTTGAATCCATAACATGACCAGAACTAATCTTCCTCTTCCTCTCAACGGATGTGACCTCTGACTCATCATCTGAAGATTTTAGCTTATCACTCTGTTTGTTTGATAGTTCTTGTTTTGATGAGGACGTTCTAATAACATATTTGTCCATTTTCTTCACAGACAGGTAAACATCAGTCTGGAAAAAGAAAGAAAGAAAAAAAATTTAAGGTGAAGAAGACCTACATATTTGTTGCACAATGTCAGTATTATAAGGCGTTTTATGCGGGGGATTTCGCTTGCAAGCGAAAAAAATTCGCTTGCAAGCGGTCACTTCCCCCCGCAGAAATCGTTTCCTTCGCTTGCTCCTGAGATGGCAGGGCGGCGGCTGAGATGTAAACAAAACATGGCGGCGGACCAAAGTTTCTCGAGTGATTTTATGCTGGATCAGTTCTATGTTCTTACCTAAAAGTGACGCTCATATTGTCAATAAAGCAGCACAGAAGCTTGAAACAGAGGAATCCACAAGTGGACAGGATGATGGAAGATGGCCGACAGAGGCTGTTCACAGTGTTGTGTGTGTAAAGACTGTTTGAATGCATATATAGAAATATGTAAAGATGTGCCGGTTATTTTATCCTTAATTACACGCCGCAACCTCACTTACCTGATTCAAGATTATAGACTAAGATATTAAAATAAGAAGGAGTGATTGATTTTAACTAAAGTACACTACTGTCATATTTTATTGAAGCACAAACCACCGATAGCGACAGTGCCCAAACAAACATTTCGCTTGCTGCCGCAACAACAACAACAACAAATTCTTGCGGGTCGGGCAATCATCTTCCCTGGATGATTGAACAGCAAGCAAAATTTGAGCAATCGAAAAAATTTCGATTGCAAGCGAAATCCCCCGCAGAAAACGCCTATAGTGTGGTCAAATGAAAACAAGCACACAAACAAATTAAACAACATTATGCGAAAACTTACAATCCACAAGGACAGCCAGTCACACCACGTGTTCAGTCAGCAGCAGTCGTCAGTAGAATGAATACAGCTCTCGGTTCTGGGCAAGGCGCTGTGTAGCTATTGCATCATGCTATGCCACCCCGGAAGCAACGTTACCAGCAAATACAACTTCCTCACTTTTTTACAGCATTTAGTGATAGGAACATTATAATATATTATACAAATCATCGCCACATTCTGAGAGACGCAACTAGCCAGGGAAAAACTAGAAAAAAAACTGGACATCTTGATTAAGACACATTGTGTAATCATGAATTATAAAAAACTGAGCCATGACAGGATTAACTTTAATATGCTGAATTCCCCGTCCTGCGGACCCCTTGATAGGTTTCTGCGGCCCCCTAGGGGTCCGCGGACCCCTGGTTGAGAAACACTGCTCTAGGTAAAACTATGTTCAGTAGCCTTGATTTGGTTAGTGGCTACTGGCAGGTGCCGATGGCTCCTGCATCTAGGAAAGTTACTGCCTTTAGCACTCCTAGTGGACACTAAGAGTGGCTCAGAATGCCATTTGGTTTAAAATCAGCCCCTATTACTTTTCAAAGAATGATTAATAATTTATTTTCCGATATGCTAGGCAAAAATGTCTATGCTTACCTTGATGATCTTATAATTTGCAGCAAAGACTCGGAGTCTCATTTTGCTAATTTAGAAGCAATACTCCTGAAATTGAAAGATGGCTAAACTGCCATACACTCAAGGCTAAACTGACTAAATGTGAATTACTTAAGTCTAAAATCACCTTTTTAGGCCATGTGGTAGATGGTGATGGGCTTCATACAATGTCAGATAAAATAACTGCAGTTACAAATTTCCCGCGACCTCAGAATGTAGACAATGTGTTCTTTCATTGGGTTGTGTGGTTACTATAGATCATTTATATCCAATTTTGCAACGGTTGCATCGCCCTTAACAAACCTATTAAAAAAGGACGTGCACTTTAATTGGAACGCTGTACATGAAAACTCTTTTCAAAATCTAAAAGTCGCCCTAACTACGGCCCTTGTCTTGGCATTCCCAGAATAAAAGGTTCCTTTTGTTCTTTACACGGATGCCTCTGCATTAGGGCTAGGTGCTGTATTGATGCAGACTGACGCACGCGGAAAAAATCGCGCTGTTGCGTTCGCAAGTAGAACTTTACTTCCGGCAGAGCCTAATTTCTCAGTAACTCACCTGGAATCACTCGCAGTTGTCTGGGCTCTGAAATTTTTTAGAGATTATGTCCTAGGTTATGATATAACCGTATATACTGATCACGCAGCTGTCACTGAACTTTTTAAAGGGAAAAACCTTTCAGGAAGACTCGCGCGTTGGTTTTTGACAATACAGGAATTCAATCCAACTTTTAAGTACTTGCCGGGTCGAGCCACTATTGTGGCTGATGCGCTTTCTAGAAATTTACATGTTAGACTAGTGATGGACAAGTCCCCTGTAGTTCAAAATGTTTCACTTCATGAACTAGCTGTTGCCCAACGTCAACATGACATGTGGAGTAAAGTGATATATGCTCTGGAATCGGGTGACCAGTCAACATTACCTAAAATGCCCATTCCTTTTTCACAATTTTTCTTATCACCAGATCCGTTGTAGATTTTGGCCAAATAAGCGGACCCAGGTGAGCCAATTTGTGATACCTGAGTCATTTGTACCTGTGGTACTGCAACTAGTTCATGATGCTGTAATGGCCGGTCACCCGGGAAAGGAGCGTACTCTTTCTACGGCTCGCACTAGTAATTTTTGGCCTAAAATGCGGTTAGATATTGACGCATATGTAGCTAAGTGCGTGAAATGTGCTATTCATAAGGGTACGGTGCCAAAGCCAGCACCAATTTTGGAATATCCAAATCCTGAGCGTCCTTGGGACATTGTTGCTATTGATCTATTACAGCTTCCTTCTAGTCGTCAAGGGTCTAAATACCTGTTAGTATGTGTTGATCACTTCTCAAGGTATGTTGTTTTGGCCCCTGTGAAAGATAAAATTGCCAAAGCGATTGCACACGCATTGATCGCAAACTTATTTTGTCCATACTCGACTCCCCGAGTTTTAATGAGTGACAATGGCGCGGAATTTAAAAATGCGCTTCTTAATTAAATCTGTGGGCAGTTCAACATCAAACAAACATTCACAGTAACTTATCACCCTGCCAGAAACGGTTTAGTTGAGCGTGCGAACAGGAAAGTCCTGGAAGCTTTGCGCCCAGTTGTTGGTGGCTTGCTTGATAGTTGGGAAGATTGGTTACCCCATGTTGCTGCATGCGTTAATTGCAATATTTGTGAGTCGACAGGTCAAACTCCTTATTTTATTATTTTTGGTATGGAGAAACGACTCCCATATGACTTGCTTAGTTGCCCTCAAAAACCTGTGTACAATGTTGATGATTATGCTAAATGTCAACTTAAAGTTTTTTCAGACTTATATTCCGATGTCAGAGATTAATTACAGGCTTCCAAGACTGCTATGTGCTCACAACAACACCAGCGCTCTTCACCCGTTCAAATCCGGGTTGGTGACTCTGTCATGATTCGAGTCCCGGAATGGAACTCTAAATTAGCTCAAAATTTGTGGGTCCGCGTCTGGTAGTTAAGCAACTCCATGGAAATAAGTTTGATATTTTGGATCCGTGGTTAAATACATTAGAAGTAATTCACAGTGATCGACTTAAACGGACCAATGCCAAGCCTGATTTATGCTTAGTAGAAACTGCTAAACTTAGCGATGCTACGCGGCTTGAAACTAACAAATCTAATGCTCCTACTGACCAAGCTCATGCTTATAATTTACTCCCGCGTAATTGATTCCTTGTCATTTCATTGCCTTTCTTGGACAGCTTTCGTGCATGTTATTTGGTTGGGAATAACTGCATGAGTTCTGGAAGAACTTAGGTAAAGGTACTTTCATCTAACCTCCTTTGCTTCCTTTATTGATAAACTCATCCATTTAAATTGCATGGATATTAACAAACTTGAATTTAACCTTCATGTAAAAGATCTTGCCTCTTTTATTGATACAATGAGGAAGATCATCAGTTAGAACTAACAATCAAATACTAACAAATATGGTTGACGAGGCGCGAGGAAGAGGAACTGCTTCACTCTTTCCTTTTATTGATTTTTATGCATGCGTAGGAAGTAGCGAAGTGGAATCGCAAGTTGACACCATTGTTTTAAATTGTATTCAACACTATTACCCTCTCCTTGAATCAGTGCTAACGTCAGATACCGTTGTTAAAAATGTTCTTTTTTAGCCGAACATGTGTGTGAAGTTCACAAAGTAAAAATAATAATAATAGTAAATACATAAATAAAGGAAAAGGTTCATAATGGAAATATTTTTATAGCTAATGGGAATGGTAATTTTAATCATAATCGATTTTTCTTTTTTTTTCTTTCAGTAAACGAATCTGTTATGATACTGAATCAACCAAGTACTGTGGTGTTGATTAATAATAGATATAACCAGTATGCTACTGGAAGCATGTCTGATTTGGATAGGTGCCGTACAGATTATTTGAAGCTGTATTTTTGCCCCGCATCTCTCTTTGCCTTCTTACCTATATGTGACGGTATATGTGACGGTTTTTGTGAGGTGGTGCTAACTCAGGCAAATGCTTCTCAGGCCTTATCGTTATGTCCTTACACCCACTTGATTTCACGACCATTCTTGCACAAAAGTTTCTTCGGACAACACTATTTCTTCTTTACACAAACATTCTATGTGTCTGTAGTATGTCCCGAAGGTGCAGTGTATCAGAAAGTTTCCGGTCATTTCGTAATTCTTATGGCTTGCTATTTGCGCTCTGACTATTTGAATACCTTTCCTGAAAAACTGCACGAAGGATTTGTAGCTAATTTCACTGCTCGACTTTTCCCTATTGACAGCTTGAATTATATAAACTTATCAAGCATTAAATATGTCACTAATACCATTTCTGAGCTTACATTCTCTAATTTATCAGAATTGGAAACAGCCGTACAGGACTCTTTACCTGTCTACCTTAACCCAGCTGTTCATTTTCCTTCAATGATTGTGCCAATCATAATAATAATCATCATCATCATAGTAATTCCACTTTGCCTTGTTGTTAGGAAGGCCCAATCATTGTATGTTCTCCTGAAGGGCAAAATCCGACAAAATCAGGTAAATACATAATTGTAACATGGTTAGGTACATATCTCTCGGACGGCGCGAAGACGCGCCACGTAGGTGACCGAGCGATGTTGGCCCTTATAGGCACATATGTTATCCCTACATTTATATTTCATGCATGCACCTTTTCTGCTAGGCATGTAATTATTTTACAAGTTATTGATATGACATGTCACGCCCATGACAACGCCAGTGTCCCATCGTCTACAGCACATGCCGGCAGAGGACAGCACTTACTGGAGAGGGCAACACCTTTGTTAACGGAGAGTGGGCATCCCCTAACTCGCCCGCTGGTATGCGACTTGAAGACGCGTCAGAGAGAGATAAACATTCGTATGATGTGGACGTGTGTGTGATACATCATACTTGAACATTTTGTTGCGGTGAATACCTTTTGTGCATTGATAATAACAGAGGACTTTAATTACCACGTGCTGTATTCGCCGGGAGCGCGGTAATCGCGCCCCCGATCCGGTTTTGCCGGGGGGCCCGACCATGCAGACACCTCCAATGCCGATGCAGGGGAGGGGTCTGCCTATGATGAGTGCGGGGCAAAGCCCTCGGGAATCCCGCACTCTAAATCAAGTGGTAGGGCCCCCTAGCCCAACTTTTTCTTATGGGGGTGGCCGGGGCGGTGCAGAAGCGGCGCCTGCCCGTCGAATCACTCCTGGGATCAACCTGCGGAGGGTTCTTCGTGTGGGCTCGTGGAACGTTCTGAGCCTCTCAGACGATCATCGACTACCTCTCCTATCGGGCGAGCTCAGTAGGCTGAGGGTGGATATAGTGGGACTCTCTGAGACGAGGAGGCCTGACAGTGGCGAGACTAGCAGTGGGGGCTACACCTACTACTGGTCCGGCATGAGCAATGGTCACCGTGTACGGGGAGTAGCTATAGGCATCTCCAGCAAACTGCAGCCGTCAGTTGTTGAGGTTACTCCGGGTGATGAGCGTATAATGCGGGTGAGGATGAAACACACTCTGGGTTTCATGTCTCTTGTTGCAGTGTACGCTCCTACCGAGATGCGTAAAACTGAAGAGAAGGAGATGTTCTACGCCAAACTCGACTCTGTTTTAGACCAGTGTCCACCTCGGGACACACTCATTGTCTTGGGCGACTTCAATGCTACTACTGGCACTGTGAGAGATAGCTACGAGCTATGTGTTGGTCCCTATGGCTCCGGTACCAGAAACACCAACAGTTCTCTGCTTCTGAACTTTGCAAGATCCAGAAGGTTGAGAATTGCAGGTTCTTGGTATCAGAGGCCAGAGCTGCACCGCTGGACATGGTATAGTAATGCCGGAGGGGTAGCTAAGGAGATCGACCACATCCTCGTTAGTACTCGTTGGAGGATCCTCCAGAACTGCAAGGTTTACCGGAGTGCTGAGTTCTTTGGAACAGATCACAGACTTGTTGTTGCTACACTTAAGCTTCATGTCAAGTCCAGAAGAATCTCAAGAGGTAACCATACTGTGTTTCATCTTGAGAAACTTAAGGACTTGACATGTGCTCATGAGTATGAGGTGGCAGTCTCAAATCGGTTTGATGTGCTCGGTGCTCTCGGGGACCCTGTAGAACTGTGGGATACCTTCAAACGTGAAACTCTACAGGCTGCCAAGGACTGAGCTTACAGAACTGTATTGTTCTGTATTGGGGAGCGCCCGAGTTCAAGGCGTGGTTTTGTCTCGACGGAGACGCTGGAGAAAATCGAGGAGAGTCGCGCTGCCAGGCTGGCTGGGAACCGGGACCAGCACAGGGCTCTGTCACGCCGGACTAGAACCCTCCTGAGGAGAGACAAGGAGAGGTATGTCAGGAGTCTCGCTGAGGATGTCGAGGGTCATTTGAACGCTAATGACCTCCGACCCGCCTACCGAGCCCTGAAGAAGCTCCGTTCCAAGTCTCCTTCTCGGGCGAGTGCTATTCGAACAGCAGATGGGCGCCTCGTGTCGGACATGGATGGGCAGATGGCTCGTTGGGCTGAGTACTTTGGGCAGTTGTTCACGGTGGACCCTCCAACTGAGCAGCTTCACACCACTGGGTTACAGGCAGTGGATGCCGATCCTCCCATTGACGAAACCGCACCCTCTCTTGACGAAGTCAGAGAGGCTGTAGCAAAGTTGAGGGGTGGAAAGGCAGCTGGTGTTTGTAATATCAGTGCGGAGCTCCTCAAAGCGGGGGGTGAGGCCATGATCCGCGGGTTGCATGCTGTCCTGACTGCCGTGTGGCAATCAGGTACCATTCCTCCTGACTGGAAAAGGGGGCTGGTCGTCCCTATCTAGAAAGGGAAAGGGGACCGTCAGGACTGCAACAATTACCGCGGTATTACACTGCTCAGCGTACCAGGCAAGGTGCTTGCCCATCTATTGCTGACACGGATTCGCAGTCATCTGGTGAAGCATCAGAGACCTCAGCAGTCTGGGTTCACGCCTGGTAAGTCAACAACGGACCGTATCCTAGCGCTTCGTGTCCTGGTGGAACGCCGACGTGAGTTTCGACAGGGGATGCGTGCAGCCTATGTTGATCTCAAGAAGGCATTTAACTCAGTGCATCGTGAGTCACTTTGGGATCTTCTGCGACTTCGAGGGATTCCTGCAAGGACTATTGGTTTGATAACTAGTCTGTATTCTGGGACTGGGAGTGCTGTGAAGTGTGGGGCAGGTGTATCCAGCTTCTTCCCTGTGAATACAGGAGTGAGGCAAGGGTGCGTCCTTGCCCCATCACTTTTCAACGCTTGTATGGACTGGGTATTGGACAAGGTTGTAGATCAAAGTGATTGTGGAGCATCCGTCGGCAACACCAAGATCACTGATCTTGTTTTTGCCGATGATGCAGTAATCTTTGCTGAGTCGCTGGAGGTCCTGGTGATGGCTCTCGAGGCGCTGCACGAGGAGGCAAAGCCTTTGGGACTAGAGATCTCCTTGCTTAAGACCAAGGTCCAGGTGTTTGGAGACTTACTAGATGAAGCAGTACAGTCTGTTCATGCGTGTGGCGAGGACATTGAGATCTTGGAAAGTTTTACATACCTTGGTAGCGCAGTCCATAATGATGGCGGGTCTCGTCAAGAAGTCTTACGGCGGATTGGCATAGCCCACGGTGTTATGGACTCGCTCAGCGGGAGTATTTGGCATTGTCGGTACCTGTGCAGAAGGACAAAGATCCGGATCTTCAAGTCGCTTGTGATCCCTGTCTTACTCTATGGTTGTGAGACATGGACACTAAATAGTGACTTGAAGAGACGAATCAATGCCTTTGGTAATAAGTGTCTTCGCAGAATCATGGGGTATCGCTGGGAGGATTACGTGTCAAATCAGCGACTGCACCGTGAGACTGAATCGAGGCCTATTACCTGCATAGTCCGTCAGCGCCAACTTCGGCTATATGGGCATGTGGCACGCTACCCTGAAACCGATCCTTCCCATCGGGTTGTATCTGTAAGAGACAATCCGGCGTGGAGGAGGCCAAGGGGGCGCCCACAAGGCTCGTGGCACGGGCAAGTTGATGTTTCTTGTCGAGAGCTGCTTGGTATGGGAAAGGAGCCTGCATGGGAACTCGCGCGTGGTGACCCCCGGGAGTGGCGTCGTAGGGTGGGCGAGGCGACGCGCCCCCCGGCGTATGCCCCCAATGATTGATTGATTGTATTCGCCCGATTCACTCTGTTCATAATAATAATAATAATAATTACAATACCACCTTGTGTTTTGATTAGCCCCCCCGCTCGGCTACTTCTCCACTCTTACCAAAAAGTATGTGTTTGTTACCTCGTATATAGTGACACATATGGAACTAACAACCTTACCTACTCTAACTGGTGGGTGAAAAAGGGGTATTTAGATTAAGGGGTATAAAGTATTTCTGTATAATGAAAAGGTATAAATAATTGAAATCACAGCAAAAGAAATGATAAATATGCCTTTCCAACCAATACTCCCTATTGACCAATAATACTCTTGTGAAATAACTGGCGGGGATACACCCCCTAGACCTAAACTAACCTAGCTAGCCTGGGCAGACATTCTGAGAGAGTTAAAGGCCACGGTTGTTCGCTCAACAACATCCCTCTATTTCTACACCCCGGCGCTAGTGGGTATTTCGGTACGAGACATGGCAGTGGCGGCACATGGTTGCTATCGGCACCGATAATTGATTGGCTGAGCGACTACAATGATGTCACAGCCTCGCCAGCGAATCACAATTGTGTAAAAACAAACGTGCCAGCCAATCATGTTTGTGTCTCAAACGTGTCAGCCAATCACAAGGCAGCAGCCGTGGCCTGCATTTTCAAGGTCGTTGTACTTATTTATATTTTCTAGCTTATTCCATCATTCTTCCATCCCCTGTGTCACCTCCGTCGCTACAACACTTGTTTCTACCTCCACATAACGCGGGTAACACGCCGGTGGCTTGTACTTCCTTGTATTCTAGCTATTAATTATTCCTTCCGAGTAATAGGGCGCTCTTCTTCTTCTTGTGATCTTTTTCGCTTGATATCTATTCGTAGCTCGCCTTCCTTTAGTGTTGGGGGAAGCCACCACCCCGGGAGCCGGGTCACAAACCCCCGGCTAACACCCGGTACCCATTCACTGCTGGGTGGACAAGGGCTCGGGACAAGGAAAAGTGACAAGACACATACCTTCAGTCTGCCACGGAGCCGTGCGTGGTGGTGTCTGGCATCGCTAGTCGCTACCCGCGCGGGTGAGATGCCGCCGCTCACCCCTCTTGTCCCATCACCCCAAAACAATATCACCACAAGCGGCTGGGTCTGTTATATGGCCTAATTTCGTTTGTATACTTGCCCTGTTCAGTTCTTGAGTCAGAAAACATCATATATACTCAATGTATGAGTATTTTTATGTATGTTGCGTCCTCAACACCACCCTATAGGCAGTTGCCTTGTTTTAACAACTTAACGTCCACTGGTACGTCATCAATCTCCCCGCGTAATACCAAAACAGCTGATGATAGTTGCTAAGTTGTTAAGCATGGACGTTAGCGTCTCGGAATGTGCCCCCTGGGCATTGATTACATAGCCTTAGCTCACTGAGGGGGTTTCGCCCACCCCCAGACCCCCCGTGTTATTTTTTTTTTTTTATTCCTGCCGGCGGTAAATATGCAGTTTCAACCAATACTCTCCTGACATAACTGGGGGAGCTGCTCTCTCCCAGAACCCCCCACTAGTTAACTAACCTAATCTGGGCATTGATTTCGTAACCTAACCTCACTGCGGGGGTTTCACCCCCCCAGACCACCTTGTGTTATTTTTTTTATTGGTTATAAATATTCCTTAGCGATGAGAACGAAGTGTTCAGGATGCTTAACCAGCGATCGTGTATTGGTTTAAACTGCACATATACCCTGCCGACTATTGTAGGGGTTAAAAATACTCCTTATGATGAGAATGAAACGTTCAGGCTATCTAAAACCACCGATCTTGTATTGGTTTAAACAGCAAATATATAAAAAAAATACTAGGAAATACCTAATGCTTATATAAGAAGTTGTATTGTGAACTTGCATAAATTTATCTCCCTCCACTATTCATTGGACTACTATAATATTGAAAATGATCTCTCCTATTTACTGTATTTTCATTGTTAAATATAAGTAGGCTCCAGTACATGGGGCGCTCCATAGCTCAGTGGTAAAGTGTTGCTGTTTCTATGCAAAACACTTGGGTTCGAATCCCCCACACTACACTGCAAACACACGAGCCGTGGAGAGAGTCAGAACTCTGAGTTCTAACAATAATCATACTAACTCCCATCTACACTGCATGCCGTCTGACCAACAGACTGCCTTTACTTGGAGTGTTTATAGTTTGCCATTCCACAATTCAACACCGCAGTGAAATGTATATCTCCTGCCGATAACATCACAAGACATTAACGATACATAAGATGAAAAATATCACCATGGGATTTAGGTGAAGGTACAGCATACGCTATGCTGCGCGTGGCCTCCGTGCTCATTTCCGTGGGTGGCATCAGTTTTTGAGCCTGTGGTGCATGATAGCCCTTTACCCCGGGACACAGGGCTAGTGTGACATCTGGGTTACCACAGTTACATTCCCCAGGTTTTCCCAGGTACCCATTTATCAACCCCGAAAGGGAGGATGAACAGGATTCGAACCAGGGCTCGCAGATTCGTAGCCAGGCGCGCTAGCCACTACACCACGGAGGCGACGATATAACGATACCATAATTCCTAAGCCTTAACAGGATCCTCGTATCCATACCTGTAGTTCTCCTGATAATTTCCAGTAGCCAGTCAGGCCAAACTGCATGCCGATAACCATGTGGCGTCGCGTTTGCGCGTTCAGCGTTCACTTCTGTATCGTAAGTGTTTGTGACTGTACTTTGGTGTCGTATAGGGAATTTAAATTTAGGTATATGTGTGTGTGTGTGTGTGTGTGTGTGTGTGTGTGTGTGTGTGTGTGTGTGTGTGGTGTGTGTGTGTGTGTGTGTGTGTGTGTGTGTGTGTGTGTGTGGTGTGTGTGTGTGTGTGTGTGTGTGTGTGTGTGTGTGTGTATGTATGTGTGTTGCCGTTAACTTGGGTTCGTTTGAGATTAATTTACTCCTCCAATGAACCCAGCAGTGTTACAACAAAAAGAAATGTAAGATTATATTATGAGTATGCTGCCACCAGTTCAAGATTTATCCCTAAAGAGTCTAACTCTTGAACAGAATTTTAATATTTATCGACTAGCAAGTAACGTGAACTTTATATTTCAAATGAATATTTTACCGAGTTAACACGTAATTAGGATCGAAGGACTGTGAATAAGTATTTCCTTAACACACTTTGCATGTCACCTGGGTTGATTAACCTACCTAAGAATCAGTCACCTCAGAATTAAGGTTTATTAATACCAAACACTCGTCTCCACGAAGGTTGACACTATATACTAATGGAACATTGAAGAATTACTGAGGGCGTATTACATGAAGATAAATACACTAAGTTAATTGACACATTTTGAAGAGACTTATATGATAGCCGGGAACGACACGCACATTCGAGAAAACTTTACCAACTCCGCCGTTTCATTTATTAAGTCTTCCTACATAAGAAGAGTGGACACGGATGGACACACTGTCGTCTTCAGAGTTAGTTCTGAGTCACCTGTGGCTTCTGGTGGACACCCCGTATCGCCCCCAACACTCACTACGAAAAACTACTTAACCTATTATGGCGGTCTAGCTCCTATTCTTTCCAATGTAACCAAAACAAAAACATAACAGAATGAATAGTGAGAAATGGGAAGGAAGTGTAAGCGTAGTGTATGTTTGTGTTCACATGTGGCAGACGAGAAGAGTTGTAGAGAGATTCAACCTGATTGGGATGAGAGCCAAGAGTAGAATCCTTAGTTAACACGGCAAGGACTGATACACGAGTATATTAATAAACAAGTAAATGTTCTAGTATTGGAAATTTCTATCGAACGGGGGAGAGAAACTATGTACCTGATTGGGATGAGAGCCAAGAGTAGAATGAGGTCTCGTGGCGTGGGGTGGCGTGGGCTGAGCCTCTCGCGCGGGAAAACAGAGTGTGTTCGTTGATACATCCATGGCTTAAATAACATTGACGTTGAATGATTAACAACCATGTTAGGATATGTGAGTAAAAAGAATACTTTATGAGCTACAGTGTAATAAACTATGTTCAACGATGATGAAAATTTGGCGGTAAAAATAGTTTAATTTTTCCCTATACTACAATCGAAGCTGTGTTAAGCCTTCGCAGAATTCTCCCACGAGGAGACCACGAGGAGAGGTCGTGTCTTCCTGCGATTTCCCGAAATGATAATAATTTAGCGTACCACGGACACTTATTGATGTCATGGATTTCCTAAAGCAATTTACTATATACTCAAAATACCTGAAGATGAAGTGATTGTTGTTAATTCTAGAGCGTTTTAATCTATGGGGATTAAAATTTGCTAATTTAAGTGATCGCATAAATAACCGGTTTGAAGTGGATTTACAGGAGAGGGAGGCAAAGGAGAGAGAGAATGATGGAAGGGGGGAAAGGGAAGAAAAGGAAGGAAGGAAAGAAGTTAATGATATGTTACAAGGAACAATGCTTATCATCTACATAAGTTTACATAAGAACATAAAAACATAAGAAAATAAGGAAGCTACAAGAGGCCGCGAGGCCTACACGTGGTAGTTCCTGCCACCTAACACTACCTACATCCACCTTTCATCCCCATCCATGAACCTATCCAGCTCTTCTTTAAAGCTCCCTAATGACTCCGCACTAACTACCTGTCTACTGAGACCATTCCATTCATTCACCACCCTATTTGTGAACCAGTTTTTCCCTATTTCCTTTCTAAATCTACGCTTTTCAAGCTTGAATCCGTTACTTCTTGTTTCTTCTACCCTGGTTTAAAGCCGTAAAAACTTTTCCTAGCTCTCCTTTATTAAATCCCTTTATCCACTTAAAAACTTCTATCAGATCGCCCCTTACTCTGCGTCTCTCGAGTGAGTGTAATTTTAATAACTTCAATCTCCTCTCATAACTAAAGTTACGCATCCCTTGTATCATTTTGGTCATCCTTCTCTGCACTGTTTCTAACAAGGTTATATCCATCCTGTAATATGGAGACCAAAACTGAACCGCATAGTCTAGGTGAGGCCTGACTAGAGCCAGATAAAGCTTTAGAATAACTTCCGCACTTCTACTTTTAACACTTCTGGTAATTTGAATCCTAATACTCTATTAGCTCTATTTCTGGCCTCGATACATTTTTTTCCTAGGTCGGAGGTCTGGGTTCACCCCCCACTCCAAGATCTTTTTCACCTTCTGATCTTTTCAGCGATACATTGCTTATGGTGTATCTATTACCAGGTTTTTTTTTACCAACATTCATAACGCTGCATTTATCAATATTAAATTCCATCTGCCATCTGACTGCCCACTCGTTAAGTTTATTTAAGTCTCCCTGCAATATGTTTACATCAGACTGTGATCCAATAATCCTACCTAACTTAGTATCATCAGCAAACTTGCTGATATCACTGCTAATCCCACTATCCAAGTCGTTGATGTAAATCAAAAATAGTAATGGACCCAAAACAGACCCTTGTGGAACTCTACTTGTCACCAGTCCCCATTCAGATTTAGAACCATTAATTGTAACCCTTTGTTGCCTATTACTTAGCCAAGCTCTGATCCAATGAAGAACCTTCCCATCTATTCCATAAGCCTTAACCTTATTTAAGAGTCGCTCGTGTGGTACTTTGTCAAATGCCTTACTAAAGTCCAGATATATTATATCATAATCCTTATCATTATCTGCCGTCTCATAAACTTTCCTATAAAAACTCAATAAATTGGTGAGACATGACCTACCCTTGGTGAATCCATGTTGTGAATCATTGATCAAACTATGTTTATCTAAGTGCTCTCTAATGTTTTTTACAATAATAGATTCCAATAATTTACCCACCACTGATGACTTACAATAGACTTACGGGTCTATAATTTGACTTTAGTCCTCTGTCTCCCTTCTTAAATATGGGAACAACATTTCCTTTCCTCCACAATAATGGCACATCGCCTATCTCAACCGATTTCCTAAAAATGTGCACTAACGACTCACTAACAACCTCCTTGCATTCCTTTAATACCCTGGGATACACTTCATCTGGTCCTGGCGATTTAAATTTTTTCATTTTATCTATACCTTCTTCCACCATTTCCCTAGTTATCACCATATCTTTGAGTTTCTCCTCATCGCTTCCTTTGAACATCTGTTCACTATCAGGTATCGTCTGTGTATCCTCCTCCGTAAAAACACTTAAGAAATAATCATTTAGACTCTTACACATATCCTCATCCGTATTTAAGACCTCACCCTGTCCTTACCTTAACGGCCCAATCAAATCCCTTGTCTTGGTTTTATATACCTGATAGAACCCCTTTGGGTCCCTTTTCGCCTGTCCTGCGGCTGTCCTACATATGCTCATTAAACCTAGAATGAAAATAAGTTGATCTTAATCTACTACGGATATCAAAATCCTGGCATTACATATGTGTGTGTGTGTGTGTGTGTGTGTGTGTGTGTGTGTGTGTGTGTGTGTGTGTGTGTGTGTGTGTGTGTGTGTGTGTGTGTGTGTGTGTGTGTTGTGTGGTGTGTGTTGTGTGTGGTGTTGTGTGTGTGTGTGTGTGTGTGTGTGTGTGTATGCTCTTGAGCCCTGATCAAGCCTCGAATATTTTCTTTGAAAACGTGAGTAGTTACTGTCCTTCTTAAGCAAGGGATGGAGTGTGCGGTGTGGCAGGTTTTAGCTGTACCCATAGATCGGTCGCTATGAAATCTAAGACCTTTCTGGAAGGGTAATGGTTGGCGGTCGTGGGTCCAGCATGTAATCAAAAGGGTGAGAGATTAACACCCCTGCACGCACACACACTCCACCACCACCACCATAACCAGTGTCATCACCGCAACGGCATTATATCTCCAGCCTCCCTCTTCCTCTTCCCCTGCCTCCATCTGCGACTTACCGCCTACGGGAAATTGAAGGTAGAAGGAAAAAAGCGAATGGAAAGTGAGTGGACACGTAGCCAGGGTAAAATTGGTGGTTGTTTTGATGTTGTAGGCAAGGGAGGATCAGCCTCGGTTGCAGCAAGGCAGCAACACATGTCGTGGCAGCAAGGCAGTGATCGAGGGAGGTCATGACTAGAGGTGGACCGGATAGCCGCATCCATTTTAACATCCGCATCCGCATGTTATGCGGATATCTTACATAACACTGTCCTTATGTACTTATGTAATACTGACATGTCGGTTGGAGAGAGAGAGAAGAGAGAGAGAGAGAGAGAGAGAGAAAGAGATGAGAGGAGAGAGAGGAAGAGAGAGGAGAAAAGGAAGGAGAGGAGGAGGAAGAAGAGAGAAGAGAGAAAGGGAGAGAGAGGAGAGAGGAGAAGGGAGAGAGAGAGAGGGGGGAGGACCAAAAAAGGAAACCCAAAAAAAATTTTTNTATATAATATATATATAAAAATATATAAAAATTTTAATATATATAAAAATTTATTATATATTATATATTTTAAATTATATTATATATATATATATATATATATATTATATATATATATATTATATATATATATATAATAACTACTACACAGATGTCACAGTTTATCCTCCAACTGGTTTGCCTTCGATAATGAAATTAAATTCCTTACTAATATTTTCCAAAATAATGGTTATCTCCTTAAATTGATAGAAAAAACAATTTCTAGTTTCGTAGATGAAAAGTTCGACCCTAAGCTGAATCAATTCGAACCTATATTAGACACACATTATATTAAACTTCCATTTTATGGCCATCTTAGTTATATCATTCGTAAAAAACTCAATAATCTACTCAAGTTACACTTTCCTAACTCAAAATGTGTATTTGTTTTCACTAATCCATTTACTTTAAGAACACATTTCAAATATAAAGATCCTATACCTAAAAATTTTATCTCCAATATAATTTATGAATTTGAGTGTTCGAGTTCTAAGGCTCGATACATCGGTGAGACGTCGAGAAACTTAACCCTTAGGTTCGCAGAACATAAAGGTGTTTCTGCTCGTACTGGCCCACCTATTTTTTCCCCTTCTCAATCTGCAATACGTTCCCACTCCCATGATCTTGATCACCCATTCTCTATTAATGATTTTAGAATCTTATCAAAGGCAAACTTCTCTAGTGATACTAAATTATTAGAATCCATACACATCAAGCACTTGTCTCCTGATCTTAATAATCAAGTCACCTCATACCAATTACATATACTCAAATGATTATCCCACTGTTTCGATCGTCCGACTCTCGTTTCGATCGCTCCATAGGAACCGAAATGCTACCTGTAATATCATTGTTCATTCAGTCCTCTGCAAACCTAGACAGCATACACATCAAGGTTTGTTAAAGTATAAATTATGTTTTTAGTTTTTAGATAATATAGGATTATTTTATTGCTTAAAATTTTTTGATGTCTGCTTTTAGCAGTTTTTAGTATCTTAACTTATATAAACCATTTTAGCCTGATGATGCCAAGTGTTTTGGCGAAACGTTGCACGCACATAAAGAACCCGAAGAAATTACGAGAGTGTTTTTGCCGCCCTAAAAATCTTCATGTATCAACCTAAGAATATCAACTATATATATATATATATATAATATATATATGATATTATATATATAATATATATATAATATATATATATATATATATATATATAAAATATATATATATATATATATATTTTATATATATATATATATATATATATATATATATATATATGTTATATATATATGTATATATATATGTAATATATATTTTATATATATATATATATATATATATATATTTATATATATTTATATATTTATATATATATATATATATATATATATATATATATATATATATATATATATATATATATATATATATATATATATATATATATATATATATATATATATATATATATATACCGAGTTCAAGTCCCACCAAGGAGCAACTGTATATCCATTGTCGAGTGGCCGAAGCAACCCGTATGCTGCATTCCGGATCCCTTCGACTGCGACTTCAAGTGTGGCGGAGGGGCAATAGGTAGAAGCGTGTGCCTACAAAAACAGAGGGTAGACCATCGCAGAAAAACGGACCTTCAGCTATAACATCACAGGTGTCACTATGAAAATCCAGTTTGCGCCACCAACGGGCGGAGTACCAATCATCATCGACCTCCAAGATTGATAATAAAGAATAGCCTACAGGCGATATAGGCTTCAAGGTGAAGAAAAAAAACCATACATACGTACATACATACATACATACATAGTTTACATACATGAATGCATACAAACATACATTATATATATATAATTATTATATATATATATATATATATATATATATATATATATATATATATATATATATATATATATATATATATATATATATATATATTTTATATATATATATATTTTTTACATCCAAAGAACTGGCCAAGGGCACAACAAAAATGGGTAACACAAAGCCCGCATAGTTGCCAGTCCCTATAAAGAAGACAGTAAGGGAATAAAATAAAAAAGAGGGGTGAGCCAATTTCGTTCGGGAGGTGTCTTGTTACTCTTCTTTTGAAAAGATTTAAGTCATAGGAAAGTGGAAAAATAGAAACAGGAAGAGAGTTCCAGAGTTTACCAGTGAAAGTGATGAAAGAGTAAAGATACTGATTAACCCTTGCATTAGGAAGATGGACAGAATAGGGATGAGAATGAGTAGAAATTCTTGTGCAGCGAGGCCACGGGAGGGGGGGAGGCATGCAGTTAGCAAGTTCAGAAGAGCAGTGAGCATGAAAATAACGGTAGAAGAGAGCAAGAGAAGCAACATTGCGGCGGTTATTTAAAGATTGAAGACATTCAGTTTGAGGAGAGGAGTTGATGAGACGAAAAGCTTTTGACTCAACCCTGTTTAGGAGAGCTGTATGAGTGGATCCTCCCCAAACATGTGAGACATACTCCATACATGGGCGGATAAGGCCCCTGTAGAGAGCAAGCAATTGGGAGGGAGAAAAAAAAGGACGCAGACGCCACAGAACACCTAACTTCTTAGAAGCTGCTTTAGCATGAGATGAGATGTGAGATTTCCAGTTCAGATTTTTAGTAAAGGATAGTCTTAGAATGTTCATTGTAGAAGAAGGAGACAGTTGAGTGTCATTGAAGAAGAGGGGATAGTTATCTGGTAGGTTTTGTCGAGTAGATAGGTGAAGAAACTGGGTTTTTGAGGCATTGAACAAAACAAGGTTTGCTTTGCCCCAATCATAAATTATAGAAAGATCAGAAGTTAGGCGCTCGGTGGCATCTCTCCGTGAATCACTTAGTTCCTGTTGAGTTGGACGTCTAATAAACGACATTGAAAAATGCAGGGTAGAATCATCAGCGTAGGAGTGGATAGGGCTTTGAGTTAGATTTAGAAGATCATTAATGAATAATAGAAAGAGAGTGGGTGATAGGACAGAACACTGGGGAACACCACTATTGATAGATTTAGGAGAAGAACAGTGTCCTTCTACAGTAGCTGCAATAGAACGGTTTGAAAGGAAACTTAAGATGCAAGTACAGAGAGAAGGACAGAAACCGAATGAGGGTTGTTTGGAAATTAAAGATTTGTGCCAGACTCTATCAAAAGCTTTTGATATGTCAAGGGCAACAGCAAAAGTTTCATCGAAACCACTAAAGGAGGATGACCAGGATTCAATTAGGAAAGCTAGAAGATCGCCAGTAGATCGCCCTTTACGGAAACCGTATTGACGATCAGATAGAAGATTGTGAGCAGATAGATGCTTAAGAATCTTCTTATTAAGTATAGATTCAAAAACTTTAGAAAGGCAGGAAGTCAAAGCTATAGGACTGTATATATATGTATATATATGTATATATATATAATATATATGTAAAATATAGTTATATATATATATGTAAATATATATATATATATATATATTCATATATATATATATATATATACATATATATATATTATATATATATATATATATATATATAGATATATATAATATATATAGTATATGATAATATATGTATATATATATATATATATATATATATATATGTATATGATATATGTATATATATATATATATATATATATATATATGTATATGATATATGTATATATATATATATATATATATATTATATATATATGTATATGATATTGTATATATATTATTATATATATATATATATATATATATATATATTATATATATGATATATTATATATATATATATATGATATATATATGATATATGATATATTATATATGATATATGTATATAATATATATATATATATATATATATATTATATATATAATATATATATATTATATATATATTATATATATATATATATATATATATATATATATATATATATATATATATATATATATATATAATATATAATATATATATATATATATATTGTAACACCTGCGGTGGGCCTGCTGGTATGTGTCCTCGGGTGAGTGAAGAGGAGGAGAAAGAGGAGAGAGAAGAGAGAAAGTGCCCCCCCACCCTGGTGGGCCCCTCAGTCACGCGTGGTAGAGCGGCGCCCGAGTGAGTAGAGGTCTGGCCATAATAGCGAACACACGTGCCGCTCTGCTCCGCGCCTCTTTCTATCCATCGGGCGTTGAGTTGCTGCGTTTTGGTAGTTGTTCAGTTTTTGTGTAGGAAATTGCCCTGCTTTCATTGAGTCAGTGAATAGCTAGAGGGTGTCTGAAGTTGTAGTATTTCTTGCGTAGTGTTGAAAACACGTGGGTTCCACCATTTGGGTGAGGCTTTCAGGCTGACCACGTGCTAAGTTTAGTATTAACGGACGGAAGGCGGGAAAAGAATGGTTACCGTTTTTTTTGAGTTCTGGCTAGCACAGGAGACACTGACACACACACACATCGCCTTACACTAAGTAACCTTTGTTCTGCCAGGCCAGCTCATAACACGAATACCAGTTTCCCGTCCTTCTGGGCAGTAGGATGAGAAAGGTGGGAGGTGCACTCCAGTAATAACGTAACAGGGAGGAACTTTCCATCACCACTGTTTAACCGCCCATAGATACAATCGCGGTAGCAATTTGAAGCGTTACGTAGCATATTTCTTCAAGTATCACTTAGAGTGGAGGTGAGAGCAGAGGGTGCTCTCACTCGTGTTTGTTTAGTGATACAGCCGGGCCTGTCAGTAGCCTGGGCTGTAATCGGTAGTATACTTTTGTATTTGAGCAGGAGAGTAGAAGGGAGGGTTACGGCCCCTCTCTTTCTCTGGATAGAATCTGGAGGGCTTCTATCGGTTCACAGTTAGTGAACAGTGCAATGGCTAGACTTATTTTTAGCCATTCAAGTGCTCGTATTTCCATACCTGCGCGTAGCGCCAGGCTTTTGTTCCCGCTGGCGGATGCCAGTTAATGTTTTTCTGGTGGCGGGAAAGGATTCCAGTCTGTGGGAAGGTGTTTAGGCTCAATTGCCTAAACAATAGGCTTTTAGACGCAGAAGCCAGAGGACCCATGTACTGATATGTTTACATTTTTACCGTTTTCCCGTACGGGCAACATGGGTGACTATTCATTTTTCGTAAATAGTTTTTTTTCGTTTACCCCACATAAGAGCCCCTCTCAGTAATGAAGTTACTTTCATAGTATCATGAATTACTCACATACATATCACATACACTTCAATCTCCATGTTAATCACAATCTTCGTATATATGAATGAATATCTGTAGTACTTGTATATGTCTTATACATGATTAATATGAACGTGATAAATATGAGGTACATCAGTATTGTTGTTCAAGTGAAGTATGACTGTAAGAAAGTTACGGATCCAAGTGCCATAGCATTATGTATATTGAAATCTTCGAAAACTGTATCAGAAAGATACGCTGCCAGACGTACAAACGCACGGGAGGCTACCAAGGGAGGGAGAGGGTGCTTGGGATTAAACCCACGTGTGGTAGTTGATAGAAAGTGTCGTACCTCAGGCATTAACACAATGTTGTACACATTTATATTTCTTATATACTTTGCTGGTATTCGTCAGTTGCATTTACATATATGTATATATCAAGAAAGTTCTCTCTGTGTAGGAAAAGTTGTATATTTCTGGCCCTTCATACTATAATAATCAGGAATAGTGGGCGCGCAGTGAATCATTTAACAAATGCTTATTCTACGATTAATATGTCCCATCTTCATTAAAAACATGCGATAAAACTACCTACACATATTAATGTAACGAAACAGCAACAGAAAAGGTCTTATAGTAATGCCCGCAATAGTACTTTTTTCCCATGAAAAAATAGAGATACTGGCGATGTGTGGCAACCCCAGCTTTATATGTCTATTCACGTATTGAGTAGCCGGGTACGTTACCAGAAACGCCCGAAGTAAATTGCATGTGGTGACTGATAGGAAATCAGGCATGCATGATAGAAAAAAGGTATAGAAAATATGTTTAAGATGAGCGGAAGTGGCAACTCGCCACCAACCGCCATCTTGGAGCAGCCAGGACGACCTGGCTTGGCAATTCTGTTTCAGGAACTCGCGAAGGTAACAGCTGCTCCAGCCGCCGGACGTCTTCGGGACCTCTCGCCACCTCCTTCCAGTCCCTCGCTTGTCTGGAGCTTGTCCTTGCTGTCGTACGCAGAGGGCGAGTCATACGGCGAGGAGAAGGAGGGCTTGGTTGAGGCAGACGCGAGCTGGGAGCGAGGAGCGAGTCGCCAGACAGGAGGACGATCACGTGTGTACACCGCGACGAGGACAAGGCTACAGGTTCCTCGGTGAAAGTGTGAGATAACCCATAACCCCTTATATCAATTCCCCAGCCAGATAACCAGAAGCGGTAGGCTATCTTAGGCATATGTAGGGAAGATATTTAGGGCGTGAGTGAGTGGATGAATCTTGTGCTGATGTGCTTTTTTGCTGTGTGTAGATTTATTATAAATAAACTAGTTAAGGTAGTTCTAACCTAGTTACCATGTGCTCATTGTTACCCTGTGCCCTGGACTGTAGCTTCATATTGAGTTTCAAACAAAGAACCTGAAGGTAATTTAATTCAGGAGAGGTAAAGTGAAGTATTCTAAGCTCACATAACCCCCATTACAGTCTAAACCTTTACACTGGAGCCCACACAGGGACTCATTCTTGCTAGTCCAGGATTACACAGGGTAATTTATTCTAGGCAGCAAATAGCCCCGCCAGCATGATTGTTCAGATATATAGGGAAAAGGTGGAGTTGATAGGCCTCCTGGAGCCAAAAGAAATACAAGAGTATGTTCTCCGTAGGCAACGCGAGGATAAAGAAGAAAGAGAGAGAGAGAGAAAGAGTGAATGAAAGAGAGAGAAGATAGGGAGAAAGAGTTGGAGGAGAGGAAGAAGGAAAGAGAGGAGGAGAGAGAAAGAGAAAGAGAAGATAGGGAGGGAGAGAGACAGGAGAAGGAAAGAGAGAGACAATATATGCAGTAGGAGAGGGAACATGAGTTGGAAGTGTTACGAGCAAGTAACAACGGGGGAAACGCGCCGACAGTTATGAACCGGCCTAAATTAAAACTTCCGATGTTCAAGGAAAGCGATAGGATTGAACACTTCATAGGAAGGTTCGAGGATGCGGCAGACCTTTTGGAATATGACGAGATCACGCGTAGACTTCAGTTTATGACCTTGTTTGAGGGCAAGGCACTCGAGGTTCTCTATAGATTGTATAAACATAGCCGTGACTATTACCAAATGAAACATACTCTCTTAAAAACATATGGGCTGAGCACTGAGCGCCTTAAGCAGCAGTATTTTGAAGCTCAGCTGCAAGAGAACGAAACCGCCTCACAGTTTGCCGTGAGAATCGCCGGGTATTTTCGCGACTAGCGCGAAAGTGATGGAGCTGAGGAGACTGTCGAGGGCATCAAAGATTTAATTTTGCGCGCTCATTTCTTAAAATCATGCCCGGAACGCTAATCGCGAGTTGTTGAAAATCTGATCGGGTCCATCATTGCCTGAAACGACGTAGAGTCGCCGATGCGTATTTTGAGGCCCTTTTTTA
>JACEEZ010018517.1:29237-66737 GCA_016584305.1 Chionoecetes opilio
AAAACGCTGGCCGATAGTTTTGCGATGGGTGCATCAACTGCGAAGTATCGGAAAACCAGACAGCGACATAGAGCTGTATGATGTCCTCACGAGTTAAATGAGGAACAGATGGGTGTTTGGAGGGTATATGAGCCCACTCCTCGTAGAGTTAGGAGAGAGGCCTTGGTAGTCCCGTTTGAAGAAACATGCAGTTCGTCATTTTTTTTCCGAACCGGGACTAGATTGCCGAGTAGCCGACTCGGAGCTAGACTTAGGAAGAGGACTCCAGGGCAGTGTCCACCTGAGGCCACCCTAGCGGATCTTCCACGGCGGCATGTTAGACTGGATTAACAATTGCATAATCCACTAATATCTCCCTAGCATGGCATGAGCGCATGTATTTATTATTATAGGCAGGTAGACAGGATTGAAATTTTGTAACACTATTGTATACGTACCATGTTACATACACCTGTACCACCTACACGATGTATATACATACCCTACGCCACATAACCCTTGTTGGTAATTAAATGTGACGCGTCTTGACGTCCAGATTGGGTCCGATACAGGGTTTGCTGGAAACTATGGAGTTTTTATCCCCTAGATTTGAAACTTAACGTAAATGCGGGGTTTTTTCCGCTCATTGGTTACAAGCAAAACCCCTGTAAACGGTTTTAAAGTACACACACCACAGAGTGCCTGGATGTGTAACTGCCTTATTTAGGTCGGATCCAATGTATTAGATAATTTACATTTAACCTGCATGATGCTATAACATGTTCGGTAGTCAGTTACATTCTTTCTGCGGAAGAATTTTATCTAGGTGGGGCGAATGTAATGACTAGACCTATTTTTAGCTATTCAAGTGCTTGTATCCCCATGGCTGTGCGTAGCGCCAGGCTTTCGTTCCCGCTGGCGGATGCCAGTTAATGTTTTTCTGGTGGCGGGAAAGGATTCCAGTCTGTGGGAAGGTGTTTAGGCTCAATTACTTAAACAATTGAGTAACCGGGTACGTTACCAGAAACGCCCGAGGTAAATTGCATGTGGTGTCTGATAGGAAATCAGGCATGCATGATAGAAAAAAGGTATAGAAAATATGTTTAAGATGAGCCGAAGTGGCAACTCGCCACCAGCCGCCATCTTGGAGCAGCCAGGACGACCTGGCTTGGGCATTCTGTTTCAGGAACTCGCAAAGGTAACAGCTGCTCTAGCCGCCAGACGTCTTCGGGACCTCTCGCCACCTCCTTCCAGTTCCTCGCCTGTCTGGAGCTTGTCCATGCTGTCGCATGCTGGGTGAGTCATACGGTGAGGAGAAGGAGGTCTTGGATGAGCTCTAGGACGTAGGCTGGGGGCGTTGAGCGAGTCGAAGGAAGAGGAGGAGTGCGTGGAGCGACCACGTGTGTGCACCGCGACGAGAACAAGGCTACAGGTTCCTCGGTGAAAGCGTGAGATAACCCATAACCCCTTATATCTATTGCCAAGCCAGATATCCAGAAGCGGTAGGCTATCATAAGCATATGTAGGGAAGATATTTATGGCGTGAGTGAGTGGATGAATCTTGTATTGGTGTGCTATTTTGCTGTGTGTAGATTTGTTGTAAATAAACTAGTTAAGGTGTTTACCATGTGTTTATTGTTACCCTGTGCCCTGGACTGATAGCTTCATAGTGAGTCAGAAACAAAGAACCTGAAGGTAATTTAATTCAGGAGAGGTAAAGTGAAGTATTCTAAACTCACAAAACCCCCATTAAAATCTAAAGCTTTACAATCAGATACCATAGTTATGGACCAATAGGTCTCCTGGTGTCTGTTATTCCTATATATTCCCATGTATTCCTCCTCCTCCTCCTCCTCCTCCTCCTCCTCCTCCTCCTCCTCCTCCTCCTCCTCCTTCAAGCAGGACATGGTCAGTCTGGTATTCAAAATGACTGCACAAGTTTAATTGAGTATTTCTAAAGTCCACCAAGGTTTATAATTTACCTTTAAAGGGAAGTAGTATAGGGGGGATGAGGAAGAAATAGGGGTAAGGGTGGCTTCTTTGGGTGTTGTGTTTGTTTATTTGTTTATATGTCATATTTATTGATTATGATTTTGTCAGGTTAGGCATTTTGACAGCAGGTTCTGTAACAGAGTAGGGATGCGCATGAAGTCGGTGAGTTACCCAAGGAAGTGGATAGGTTATGTTAGTGACAAGATAGTTGAGTGCATGGCGGACCAAGGGAAAAAGCCCATCGTCTGCCTGAGCGCTGGGGATATGATGTTGATTTTGTAAGAGTGAGGAATTGCTAACGGCGGTTCAAGGAAGCTGTAGGTAAAATTAGGGACAGGGGTGGGTTCCCTGTGTGGTGTGTGGTGTCCTTCCAAGACGCTTTGTTGACGACATGTGGTACTCCAGGGCTATTGCTGTGAATTGCCGGCTGGCACTTCATTGCAAAGCCAATGGTTGGGCCTTTGTCGACAGCTGGGACCTCTTTTTCGGGCATAACCACCTCTACCGCAGGGACGGGGTGCACTTTTCGAGGAAAGGAGTTCAGATCTTGTCTGAATCCCTTGAAAGGGAGGTAGATGCACTGCAGGCTTTTTTAAGATAGAGAACCAGGGTTTAGACACGGGGGTCTGGGTATAGGAAACTTGCGACACTAGGAGGAGTTTCAGAAGGCAGGGAACTAAAGTGATTCGTAAGAAGAGAGAGAGATGGGGTTTCGTTAAAGATAAAGGGAAAATTGACAAAAAAAGAGGAGTTGCTTGAAGGTTTACTATACAAACTATAGGAGTATTTAAAAAAAGATAGATTTCCTGATAGGGAATAAATAGTGTAGAGGATTTTGATATAACAGTATTAACAGAAACATGGTTGGATATGTCAGGAAAGGTATTCGATCCGGAAGTCGAGATAGCTGGGTATAAGTAATTTCAAAAGGCAAGTAGGCAGACGAAGGGGATTTCCCGCCTATGCAAGAATCATTGCTTTGTTGTTTAAAAATTTTTAAAAAACAGTGACAGCTAAGCTATAGGGTGGGGTTTTACGGAGGGAACTGAAAAAAATGGTTTTGGGTGTATGATGGGCCTCCTAACTTATGTAAAGAGGGATTCGCTCATATATGGGAAGAAAAAAACAAGGCCTGCATAAAATCGATTATGCGTGGGGGGATTTAACGTAGGAATATAACGGGGTTTTTCTAGGTGACAGCGATGCAGATAAATTGTTAATAAATCCGGATAACTTCCAAAGTAAAGAAATCAAGGACCACTAGAGGAGAAAATTTCTAGATCTATGTAAAAACATAGAGAGTTTTAGTTAAAAATGTGGAGGTGGGGGGGGAATTTTGATAATAGCGACCATTAGAGATCAATTTAGTTTTAAAATGGGAAGTTGGAATATTTGGCAATAGGCTCGAATACCAAATTTCAGAAAGCATTATGCGGGATTAAAGACCCCGGGGAGGTTATTAACAAGGGGTGTGGGATGGGGGAGATAAATTCTCCCAGGACAGTGCATGACAGCTGGGAAAGGCCTATTATAAAGATTGGGAAGGCCCGGGAGGATTGGCGGGGGTCAGATATGGTATGAGGTCGAGGCTAAAAAGATGTTTAAGCGGTTAACAGGGAAGTGAGGTCGGGCTGAGGGGAAATTGAGGGGTTAAAAGGGGAAAAGTGGGGTCGGAGCTAAAGGGATTATTCCTCATTTGAAAGGGAATTTTTTTTACGACAAAAAAAAATATTCCTTATAGGGATATAAGGTCCAGAAAGAGTGATTCAAAATGGATGACCACCAAGTTAAAACAAAACTTGGAGAAAAAAAAAACATTTATTTAATTTCAAGGCGGTTTGGTAAACAAAAAACAGTAAAACTGTTCGCGAGGACATCAAAAAAAATTAATCTAGTTGCTAAGAAAAATTTATAAATTTAAATAGCAGAACAGGCAAAGGGCCCTAGGGGTTCTATCGGTTTTAAAAAAAACAGGGATTAGTTGGGCCTTTAAAGGGTCAACGGGTGGGTCTTAAATACGATAGGTTGGAGGATCTAAATGTTATTTCTTTTTTTTTACGGGGGAAGATACACAGACGATCCCTGATGTGAACAGATTTTTTAAAAGAAGCGATGATGAAAAACTCAAAGATATTGTGAAAAACAGGGAAAAGGTGGGGAGGGGATGAAAAAAAAAAAACATTTTAAAACGCCAGGACCAGATGAAATGTATCCCCGGGGATTAAAGGAAAGCAAGGGGTTGTTGTGGTCGTTTTGCAATTTTTAGGAAATCGGTTTGGGTAGGGTTACCATTATTTTGGGGGAAGGGAAATTTGTTCCCCTATTTTTTTAAAGGGAGACGAGGACTAAAATCAAATTATCGACCCTAAACTAACAAAAGTGGGGGGTAATTTTGGAACTATTTTTCAAAAAAATTAAGGCATTAGATAAACAAGTTTGATCAAAATTCACAACAGGGTTTACCAAAAGTAGTCATGTCTCACCAATTTTTTTGATTTTTTAGGAAAGTTTTTGAGACGCAGTAAAATGAGGATTATGATATAATTATCAGGGCTTTAGTAAGGCATTTGACAAGTATCCCGGGGGGACTCTTAATAAGGTTTTGGGCTCAAAAGGTTGATGGAAAGGGTTTTTCTTGGATCGAGCTTGGCTAAGTAATGCACAAAGGGTTCAATTAGTGGTTTTCCAATCTAAAAGGGACTGGGGAAAATGGAGCCCACAAGGGTTTTTTTGGGCCCATTACTATTTTTTTATTTTCATCAACGCTTGGTATGGGATTAGCAGTGATATCACAAATTTTGATGATACTAGGGTTGGTAGATTATTTATCACGTCTGACGTAAACATATTGCGGGGGAAATTAGATAAACTTAACGATGGGCAGTCAGATGGCTTGGAATTTAAAATTGATAATGTAGCGTTATAATTTTGATAAAAACCCTGGTAATAGATCATCTAAGCAATGTTCGCTGAAAGATCAGAAGGTGAAAAATCTTTATGAGGGGGAGCCCAGACCTCCGACCTAAAAAAACAATGTATTGAGGGCCCGAAAAAAGCTAATAGAGAATTATAATTCATTACCAAAGTGTTAAAAATAAAGTCGGGAATTTCTAAAGCTTTATCTGGCTCTAGTCAGGCCCTACCCAGACTATGCATTTTATTTTTGTCTCCATATTACAGTTGGATCATTGGGTATGGGTTTTTTTAGAAAAAGTGCAGAGAAGGATGACCAAAATTATACAAGGGATGCGTAACTTTTTTATGGGAGATTGAATTTTAAAATTACACTCACCGAGAGCGCAGAGTAAGGGGCGATCTGATAAAGTTTTTTTATTGAAAAGGGGGAATAAAAGGGGAGGGAGGGAAAAGTTCTTACGGCTTTTAACCAAGTAGAACAAAAATAAAGGTTCAAGCTAGAAACGTAGATTTGAAGGAAAAAGGGAAAAAATGGGTTTACAAAAAGGGGGGTGAAAGAATGGGGAAAGGGGCTCAGTAGCATAGTTATGCTGGTCATTGGGGGGCTTTAAAGGGGGGGGTGGATAGGTTCATGGATGGGTGAAAGGTGGATGTGGTAGTGTTAGGTGACGGAAAATACCACTTTTAGGCTCGCGGGGGTCTTGTACTTTCCCTTTTCTTCTTTTGTTTTATGTTCTTTTGTTCTATTTTCTCTCCTTTCCTTCGTCTTCCTCCTCTTCAATCATTCCCTCTTTCTCTTCCTCCCCTTTAACAAATTTTTCTTGCTTAATGTTCCTCCCCTTTTTTCCATCTTAATTATTTTCTAGCTTTTTTACTCCTACTTTCTTTTTATCTATCTCTTTCTACCTTTTTTTCTTCCCTCCTTATATTTGTACTGTTTTTTTTTTTTTCTTTTTCCTCTTCTTACTATTATTTTTTCATAACCTGGTACGATAGGAGGCGAGGCGGGGAAGGGGAATAGGACTAGATTCAGGAGAAAAAAGGGGGAAGAAGAAAGACTGGAGAAGGATGGATGGGGACTGGAAGAGGGGGTGATTTTAACAAAAAAACAAAAGAGGAAAAAAAACAAAAAAAAGGGGGGGGTTAAAAAAGGGGAGAAAGAGAGAAGGGAAAGGAGAAAAAGAGAGAGAGAGAAGAAGAGAGAGAGAGGAGAGAGAGAGAGGAGAGAGAGAGAGGAGAGAGAGAGAGAGAGAGAGAGAGAGAGAGAGAGAGAGAGAGAGAGAGAGAGGGGAGAGAGAGAGAGAGAGAGAGAGAGGGGGAGAGAGGGAAAAGGAGGAGAGAGAGAGAGAGAGAGGGGAGAGAGAGAGAGAGAGAGAGGAGAGAGAGGAGAGAGAGAGAGAGAGAAAAGAGGAGAGAGAGAGAGACAGACAGACAGACAGACACAGACAGACAGACAGACAGACAGACAGCAGACAGACAGACAGACAGACAGACAGACAGACAGACAGACAGACAGACAGAAAAAAAGAAAGAATATATGGAAATGAAGGGACGAGTAAATTAAAATGAATGGGTATGAAATATATGGACTGAGGGGCCCTCTAGGTGGGAGATGCTGAGGCCAAGGCACGCTCCCTTACCTCTAAGCTCCTTGTTCTCCAGCAGCAGCATATCCCCAGCCGGAAGAAACCTCACCAGGCCCGGTGATCCTGCCTGGTTTAGCTACCGATGCAGGGTTGCTGCCGAGGCTAAACATGCAACCTGGATGAGGTACGAGCGACGCCCATCACACCAAAAACAAGGCTATACATCGGGAGGCGTTCATGCAGATGACAGACACTGCAAATGGGCGAGGAAATCACCAAAGAGGGACCTGAGCAAAAACTTTGTTGCTTAGGGTTGGCAACAAGACATGGTGGATTGTGGTCAAGGACAGCAGGGGATGAGTCACCGTGACGCTGTCCCTCCACTCACCAGGCCCCGACGGATCAACCGCCACGAGCAGTGACGATAAGGCCTCTTTTCCTCGTTGATTTATTTACCTAGAATATGATGGTTGATGATCCGGGAGGGGTCTCCACCTCACCTGCCTCAGGAAACGGACCGCACTGTCACCTCTGTTCTGGTTTACGTCAGAGCAAGTTGAGCGGCTGATCAGTGCGGTGGATGTGTGTAAGGCCACTGGGCCCGATGAAGTCAGCCCACGGCTCCTCATACACTTCGCCAAGCAGCTGTCGGACCTATCTCCACTGTCTTCAAGTCATGGCCTGAGGGAAAACAAGTGGCCGTCAATATGGAAGGAGCCGCGTATGGTTTCCGGTCCACAAGAAACACTCGAGGTCAGAGCCCAGCCATTACAGGCCCATATCCTTACCCTGTGGTGGGCAAGCTGCTGGAGCAAATAGTGGCTGCAGTAATATATCAACCCTGAGTGAAAACAATCTCCTCTCATACAGACAGTTTGGCTTCAGGCCCGGCCGCTCCACTACAGACCTCCTCATGCTTCTTTCCAAAGACTGGCAGGACGCCCTAGATGAACCCCTGGATACACTTGTGGTGGCCCTGGATTTGTGGAGCCTTTGATAGGGTCTGGCCCGGGGGTTATTAAAAGCTTCGCCCCAAAGGTACCAGGGGGCCTAAAACGCTGCCAAGGATTCCCTCCAGGGAAGGGACCCTTCAGTGGGATAACGGGCAGTCTCAGGCCTTCCCCCCATGAAAGGGCCTCAGTTCCACAGGGTTCCGTGCTGGGCCCAATCCTGTAGAACATATAATTGATGACCTCCTCCACAGCTACCAACAGTGGCGGGATATGCTGACGACTGACACTTTTCCGTTCTTACGGGCCGCCCCGACAGCCAGCGCGCGGTCAGTGGCTGAACAGGCAGCTCAGACTGTTGAGGAGTAGGAGAGTGGGGCAAGTCATTTGTTTCGGGAAGACACAACGATGGTATCTCACTTCCACACTGCCCCAAAAACCCGTCTCGGACGCTCCAGGATCATTAAATTAGGGGAGGTATGTAGACCACCGTGGCCTGTGCTTCTCCCCCGTTGCTCTGCTGTCCCCAGGTCTTTCTCCGTGTCTGCCTGGGGGAGAGTGGGGGGAAAACCTCGACTACGAGGCATCCTCCCCTGTAAAGGGCCCCCAGATAGGGCCGTGTAGGAGTATGGTGTTTCGTCATGGATGTCCAGTGCAGCCCCCCCTTGCGAGAGGGATGCAGTACGCGCCGTGCCCTTCGCTGATGGGGAAAAAAAGAGGACCAACATTCGCTTCTGTCGGCATCGCTGGAGCACCGGGGGGACGTGTCAGCGCTGGTGGTGTTCCTAACTCAGGTGCGGAGGTCCCTCATCTCAGCTCACTCAGGCTTCCCCACGAGCTGGCGAATATCGGGATACACCCTAGAGTGACGGTTGTGAAGGGGGCTGCGATCACACTCGGGCAGCACTACCCCTACACAGCCATACATCGAGCTATGGAACATTTTCCATATTGGGAGGGAGTGGCAGTAGACAGCTGCCGCCATGGTGAAATCTCCGGGGGGAATTAGGGGTTTGAGGGGGTTTGCTGCAGACTTATCATTGAAATCTCCCGTGTCCCTCTTTCCATATCCCTTAGTGTCTCAGATACAAAAAGAATACTGCAGCCTCACTCTAAAGACAATTCCTCTTACTACTCCCCTTAACTACATGCATTACATCCCACCCCTATCTTCATAAAATTTTATTATGCCCTTAATCGCCCGCCTGGGTCTCTAATTGGGGAGGGGACCAGAAATACCCCGGGGGGGGGGGGGCGGACAGTCTTCAAGATGTCGACCCGAGGTGTCTTGATCTTCTTTTACCCTTCTTTTCTTAAACTTTCAACTTCGGGTTTAATCTTTTTCCTCTGTCGAACACCATCTCTCCTCCTCAAAAACCTCATCTTTTTTCCCCTCCCCCCCCAAAACCCAGTTGTCTGGACATATAGAAACCCTTTTTTTCTGTCTCCTCTTATGTCTCTATTTCTAATTTTAAACCCAAAGTGGCTTTTGCGTATATTGCGCAATGACTCACTTCTCTCGTGCCTACCCCTTGAATCTTTGAATTATCTACCATCTGGCTTCGATTTAAATGTACTCTTTTACTAAATTTATCTGTTGCTGTATACTCTCATTAACTTCTCTGACTAGTAGGATTCTTCGACTTTTTAACTTTCAAAAGTGGATCACATCTCATCTCATTTTTCCTTTACTGAAATTTCCATTCTTGGGGACTTCAATGTTCACCCCCCTTTTTTGGCTTCATTTTTTTTCACTGAAAACCCGGGGTGAAAAGCCGCAACTTTTCTACCCTCCAAGATAACACTGGGCAGCCCCTACCAGTTTTCCCCTGACCCCCGGGAAACACGCCCAACTTTCTTGACTTTTCCTAACTACAAACCCTTCTGCTTACTCTGTGAAATATTCTCTCCGTTGGGTTCCCCGATCACAATCTTTTTTCGTAACCTGCCCTATCGTGGGGTACCGTCTGGGGGACCCACCTAAACGGAGGGGCTTCTGGCACTTCAACTCAGTGGGTGGGAAGACCAAAGGGCAGTACTCCGATTTTCCATGGAATGATTACTGCTTCCTGTCAAAGACCCATCTCTTTGTCAAGGCAAAACTGAGGTCATAGTCTCTGGCTGGGGGGCGTACATTCCACATATTTTCTCTAATCCTAAAGCCCGTCAACCTTGGTTTAAATCTGTTTTCTCATCTGTCCAGATAGAGGTGGCTCACAAACGGGGCCTAAAAACATCCATCCCTGAACTCATGCCCTTTTTATTTTTACCGTAATCATGCCAAATCTTTACTTTGCCCCCCAAAAACTCTTTCATTTCATAGAAAATGTCCAAAAAACTTTCTGAATCAAATTCCCCTGTGACTTCTGGCATCTATAATAACATCTCTAACAATTTTTTTTTCTCACTTTCCCTCCTATGCTTTACCCAGATGGGTCACAGCTGTCCATCTACTTCTAAAGCTGAACTCTTCGCTCAAACTTTTTCTAAAAACTCCACTTGGGTGATGAAAGCTTGTTCCTCCTTCTCCTCCACCCAAGATTTTTTGGGGAAAGAGGGGGAAGGGGGGGGGGGGGCCCCCCAGAGGGGGGGGAGGTTTTCGGATCCCTTATTGTTTAAAAACCCCTTTTTGGCCTGCACCTTGCCTTCAAAATTTTTCGCTTGCTAAACTACTTTACCTTTTCCTTTTTGCGGAAATTTGCTCAATCCAAAATTTCCTAAAAAGGGGTTTTACCGTTTTTATTTCCTTCAAACTACCGTCCCTATACTTTATTTTCCTGCCTTTTTCTAAAATTTTGAATCTATACTTAAAAAGAAGATTCTTAAGATCATCCTCACAATCTTCTTCTGATCGTCAGTACGGTTTTTGTAAAGGGCATCTACTGGCATCTTCTAGCTTTCCCAATGAATCTTGGTTTCACCTCCTTTACGGGTTTGGTGAACTTTTGCTGTTTCCCTTGACATATCAAAAGCTTTTGATAGATCTGGGACAAAACTTTAAATTTTCCCAAATTACCCTCATTCGGTTTTTACCTTCTCTCTGTACCTTCTTTTAAATTTCCTTTCAAACCGTTCTATTGCAGCTATGTCGACGGACATTGTTTTCTCCTAAATCTATCAATATGGTGTTCCCCAGGGTTCTGTCCTATCACCCACTCTCTTTCTATTTTACATTAAAGATCTTCTATTCTAATTCAAAGCCCCATCCACTCCACGCTGATATTCTTCCTGCATTTTTTTAACGGTTTATTAACGCCCCAAATCCAGGAACTAATGATTCAGAAGAGAGGGGCCACCCAGCGCCTAACTTCTGATTTTCTATTATTCTGATTGGGGCAAAGCAAACCTTGTTTGTTCAATGCCCCAAAAACCCAATTTTTTCACCTTCTACTCGACAAAACCACCAGATAACATCCCCTCTTCTTTTAATGACATTTTCCCAAATGTCTCCTTCTTCTAAAATGAAAATTCTAGGGGCTATCTTTTCTAAAAACTGACGAAATTCACTCTATCTCTTGCTAAAAAAGCTTATAAAAAATTGGGTGCTGTGGGGGTCTGGTCCTTTTTTTTTTCCTCCCAATTTCTTGCTCTCTACAGGGGCCTTATCCGCCCCCCCCCCCCCCCTGTATGGATAAATGTCTCACAGTTTGGGGAAAACCCTATACGCTCTCCTAAACAGGGTTGAGTCCCCAAAAACTTTTCGCTCATCAAATCCTCTCCTCTGACTGACTGTCTTCAAACATTAAATCCCCCGCAATGTTTTCTTCTCTTGCTCTCTTCTACGTATTTTCATTCACTGCTTTCTGAAAATTTCTAAATGCATGCCTCCCCCACTCCCGCGGGCCTCGCTACGCAAGACTTTCTATCATTCCCATCCCTTTTTCTGTCCATCTTCCCAATGAAGATTAAATAAATATCTTTTCTTTTTCCCCTTTTATGGTAAACTCTGGAACTCTCTTCATGTTTTATTTTTCCACTTTCCCATGACTTAACTTTTCAAAAAAAGATAAAAAGACACCTCCAAAAAATTGGCCCACCCCTTTGTTTTTATTTATTTTCTTACTGCTTCTTTATAGGGCTGGGACTAAAAAGGGGGTTTGTGTTATCCATTTGTTTTTCCCTTGGCCCAAACCCTGGATGTAAAAAAAAAAAAAAAAAAAAGTTCGCAGCAGCCACACCTGACGTACAAAACATGTCCACATACCAAGTGAAATTGGCTGCCCACAGGTGGCGTGAAACACAAATGTCGCCGATAGTGATGTGATGATTAAAATGACACTTTAGAATATTTAAGTAAATTTAGCACGAAATATTCCTTGTATATATGGTATATTATGATCTTATTGTATATATCTTATTATATGTAGACTTTTATAATAATTGCACATACAATGTGTAGCTTTTTGGCCTTATTGTAATTTTTGTTTAAATAAAATATATAAAAAAATAAAAAAAGGAAGCAAAACAAGGAAATGGAATGCATTAATGAAAGGAAACGTAGATAAAAAGTAGGTGCATATATACATCTTTAACAAGGAGAGAGAGAGAGAGAGAGAGGGAGGAGAGAGAGGAGAGAAGAGAGAGAGAGGAGAGAGAGAGAGAGAGAGAGAGAGAGAAGAGAGAGAGAGAGAGAGAGAGAGAGAGTGGAGAGAGAGAAGAGGAGAGAGAGAGAGAGAGAGAGAGAGAGAGAGAGAGGAGAGAGAGAGAGGAGAGAGAGAGAGAGAGGAGGAGAGGAGAGGAAGAGGGGAGAGAGAGAGAGAGAGAGAGAGAGGGGAGAGAGAGAAGAGAGAGAGAGAGAGAGAGAGAGAGAGAGAGGAGAGGAGGGGAGAGGGAGAGAGAGAGAGAGAGAGGAGAGAGAAGAGAGAGAGAGAAAGAGAAGAGAGGAGGAGGAGAAGAGAGAGAGAGAAGAGAAGAGAGAGAGAAGAGAGAAGGAGAGAGAGAGAGAGAGAGAGAGAGAAGGAGAGAGATGAGAGAGGGGAGAGAGAATGGAAACAATGGAAACAAACATACTCATCAAATGCTCTCTACCTCCTACTGTTCTCTTCCATCTTCTTTCCATTACCTCTCCTCGTTATCCAATACTCATCTTCCTCTTTCTCTTCTATTGAATAATGTAGGCAATATAGGGTTAAACTTAATTCAAAGACTCACTTCAAAAGTTGTTTAGGCTTGGCAGGTGGCACATACAACAGACGCGAGGAACGACGTACAAGGGAGCTCATGAAATGTTTGAACTTCACCCCTGCGAGTTGCGAGCAATATTTTTCAAAGAAGTCTGCCTCTTACCTGGAAAAATAACCCGTCAGCCTCCAACCGTGGAAACATTCAACAGCAAGTTGGGTGAAGCTTTGCACAGACACACCCGTGTTATCGCACCAAACATGTCCCCACGGTACAAATAACAGCAGCCATGATTCTCCCTTATATCATGGGCAGAGAAGAGAATATAGAGACAGTCAAAATGATAAACAAGATCACTAATAGAATACCATAACTTACCTCATAGTCCGTCAGGTGATCCCCCATTTTTAGCCAACCGGTACACTCAAGATGGCAAAGACTCATTGGTATCATTGGAAAGCTAGGGTATTCAGGAACTCATTTTGCCCTGGTAGCAGTCTGGATTTAGCAGCTTCATATTTTTATCGCCTATGAACAGACCACCTATGGCGAACAAATCCCGCCAAATGCGGTAAAACCTGTAAGGGGTACATTCATGTTAGGACTGCATGTCATGGTTCTACAGTGGTATGCCAAGTGCCATTTGTTTTTTTAGCTTTAAATATGTTCATTTAATGCCATTGTAGTAACAAGCTTGGTCAAATCAAAATATTTGTACTTTTGAGCCAAAATCTTATAATGCCGATAATATACGCATTGCTATATCTTTGCAATCAGATAAGTTATTGATATTTATAAGTATTGTTTTCATATTCAATACCTCCATATTCAGACAGAGGGATCGTATGTAGCCATTATTAGTCAGCATATAATTATGACTGTATAGTATAGGTGACCATGGTGACACATATATACCAAAATAAGATTGCAAAAACTGACTGTATTCTAGTCAGATCTCACGATAAGCTGAGTTGATATCTTGAATGCTTACAATTTATGAGGTTTGAATGAATGAACTAAACACCATCTTTTAGTTGAGTATTTAATTGTTTCATTGCACTAGACACTTCAATCTAGAAACAGTATTAAAATGTACAAACAGTCTACGTAATGTTCTCAGTAATTCTTGTCATTTGCTTTACTTATAGAGTTAATCAAAGTCAAGTTCTTTCATTTCAACATCATCGTCCATCATTTGTGGGTCATCGTCTTCATCATCCTGTGGCTGGTTGTCACAGTTCCTCAACTTACATAGTTCGGAGCCCTTCATGTTATTAACCATGCACGTACATTGTGGGAGGCGACATGACCTTGAACAGTTGCAGGCCAGGAGTTCCAATACAGAATCGGGTGCGGGAGCGCCATCCAGCCAGTCAATTTTCAATTCCTCTTTGCCATCTGTTATTTCAACTTTCCAACCTCGACCTCTAGGTGATGGTACTTCTGGGTAAGCTTCCAGACTTCTTCGCCAAACACCAGCCTGGTAGTTGGCCCTACATGCATGTTTATGAAGGGCGTCTGCACATGGTGGAAGCTGTTGCGGTTCAACACAGCCTTTCTTACTGCTGAAAAGATGATACCGCAGTTAATTTACTTTACGAACGCTCGTTTCGGTTGCATACATTTGACATGGAAATGCCTCCAACTTGATGAGAAGTGATTCTGAGACATCCCACATAGCTCCAAGATCTGCGAATGTGGACTGAAGCTCTGCGTCCTGCTTTAGCAGCTTGAGAGAAGCTATCTTTCTTGGGCCTGCAAGGGAGCTCACGCTGTCACATCCAGTGTATGCATGCATCCCAAGTAAAGCTTTGCATACCGATGGTCCTAGTGTAGTGGACACTTTCTGTACATCTATGTAAGATACCCTGGCCAGAGTTCCACACATGAGATACAGGTGTGTATCTATGTCGTCACAGAATGCAAGTGCCAACAAAAACACATCTGTATCATCAGCTACAAGTACAACTGAATCAAATCCTGCACCTGCTGCATGTGCAGAGTGCAAGATAAGGCGGGTGTCTGCCTCCTCTTGTGTTGAACATAGTTCTGGTACAAGGACACAGCCTTCATCATGCATAATTTTGTAGCAGTTTTCCCCTCATGTGACATACACACTTTTGTTTCCGAGTCGTTCGGTGTACTTTGCTTGTTTCCATTCTTATATGAGAAAGTGAATGAAACTGGTCTTGTTTGGTGAAGCAGAAAGAAATTTTTGCCATTGTACAACCGTTTGTTTTGCAGTGATGTTTTTCAGCTGAATCACACCGACATTGGATCCTCGGATTTCTCTCTCAACATCCTTGATCGATTCTTCCTTGTACACATCGAAGACAATGTCAACACGGGATGCATGTGATGCCTCATTGAGAGCTTTCGCGAGAACCAGAGAGGCGATATCACCAGAGGTCTTGTGTTCACCTTTCACTGTGTGTACCAAAGCCATCCCATCTATGAGACACGCAGAATGAGGCTGAATGTCTTCTGCAGGTCCTAAATTCTTCTTCAGTTCCTTTGCAAGAGATGACTTGCTGGTTTTCCTTGTTACACCATCGGCAGTGGCTAAAGCCCAAGGGAGAGGGGCCAAGTGGATGCTCCAAAACCTCACGCATATCGAGTTGTCGTGTCTGAGCCATCATCAGCATATTGCCAAATAAGGCAGTAGTCGTTCGTAGAATGAGTTCCTTGCCAGTTCCAGACTTTACATGCTTTTTCTTGTTTGCATCTATGAATGTATTTAACTTCAACTTGGGTAGCCGGTCATTAAATTTTCTGATGGGGGGATCAGTTTCAAGGCGTTCTGACTGGAATGTTTCATAGGCTGATTCACCACGAGCCCTTGCTGATGCCAAATTCTGTGCAATTTCAGTTCAAACTACAGTGGCATTGGAGATATTGAGCAGGTCTTTTGGATCACTGAATGAATTGACTAGGTCTTCGATGACCTCCACTATGGCAGATACGGCCTGCTCATCTTTAGTCACTCGTGACTTTTGCAGCTCGGCATGATGCTGGTTCCTATTCATTTGAAGGATTTCTCGTAAAAGTCTGACGTACCCACTTCTGTACTCTGCTGTCAGGTAGTAGCGTGTCACAGCACTCGTGTTCAGACTAAAACGGCAGGTGCCTCCTGGAGTGTTTGTGTCTTGTTAACTGTTTCCTCAATGGTTTGGTCAACAGGTATTCTCTAAATGTGTTGGTTGATCCAATTTGTACTGAAAATTTTCTTCCATGAATTGTTCGTGAATCTTAGGATGATTGTTGGACAACTGTGACATTTGGGATAGTATGCACTGAGATACCGGGCATAGTTTACTTTGTCATAAGCAAAGGCCCACGCGATGTACTCACGAATGCATGCCATATGTAATAGGGTACGCCGTAGGTCCAATGAAAAATGAAATATAGATTATTTCGAATTTGACAGGGTGTATTCTTATGTTAAATCGAATTTTAAGGGTAGTTTGTCCTCTTCAACTTTATGGTTTGAGCACTTCTTGCTTTGCAAAAATTGACTTTTATATTCATATGCAAAACATAGCTTAGGCCCGCTAAAGTAACGGCTTCACTTGCACCTATCATCAATTCTTGATCGTCTTTTTCAGGATGGCTTCTCCTTGTAAACCAGGTGGGTCGAAGCCCGCAACTAGACAGAGCTCTGGATCCAAGTTGGCCGTCTTTGTTGGCGGTGGACGAGAGTTTACTGAGAGTGAGGTGCCTACGTATCGCGGCGTGATGAAGAGGGGAATCCTTCTCAAGAACTCAGCGGCATCCGGGAGGGTGTTGACAAGCGGGGGTACCCAGTGAGAGACATTGCGAAGGATCTGACCCCCATGGTGCTTGCCCAGTGGAAGAAATCAAACGCCCAGTTTGCACCTCCAGTGGTTGTTATTGACCGGTCCTTGAACAGAAGGATAGATAATTTTTGGAAGAAGGTTAGTGAAGTGGTGATGAGAGACAGAGCAACTAAAGCAGTAAAGGAATTCGTGGAGAAGAATATGGACATGCTGTTTGACATAACGGCCTGCCCTCACACGATCTTCCTCTGCAAGGACCAGGAATCCCACTGCTCCAACCCCCAGCTGTGCCACGCGAGAGCACACGTGCAGTGTGACTGCCCCCTGGCCAGCAAAGTCCTTACTTTAGACCTGGAGTGGCTGTACTACCAGAGGATCAAAGTTGGGGAAGAGAGTGCAATGATTATGACAGGGGTAGACAAGAATGAGACGCATAGAAAAGTGAAAGCAGCAAAGAGAAAGCAGTTGGAAGAGGAGACTAAGCTGAAGAAGCAGAAGCAGAAAGATGAAAAGGTCAGACGTCTTGAGCTGCAGGAGCAGATGTTCCTGGGCCAGGCTGAAGAAATCCAGGATTCTGAGGATGGGACGGAGGAGTCGTTCACCCTGCCACTCAGAGGAAAGAGGCAGGAGCAACAGGAGGCTGCCATACTGGTAGACCGACTTCTCAGGGCTGGGGTCCCTGGCACCCCTTGTGATGCAGTATTTGGACAGGCCAGCTGCAAGAAGAAACACAATGCCAGTCCGGAACCTGGCGCTGGCAAGCATTCGGTTCGACGTTCCGCCCACTGCTGCTGCTGCCTTGGCTTCTGGATTCCTCCAGGACCTTATCGCTGACGGCCACCTCTCTCCAGATATGTCGTACCTGGTCTGCGATCCTAACAAGCTGAGGAGGGCCAGGCAGGATGCCATGGCATCGGCCAGGGACCTTGACCAGGGGAAGCACCAGGGTACCAAAATAGTTGGATTGGGTTACGATGGGAGGAAGGACAAGACCAGTAGTGGAGCGGCCAAGAGCCAAACATTTTGCTTGACCCCTCCACACTTTAGAACAAGGCAAATTAGGTATCGTTGGATTCGTTAGGATGTCTACTTTGTGAAAAACGATGTTTTACAGTCAGATTCTAATTCAAACATTGCCATTTAACCCATTTCACCCAAACAAAATTGAGAATTTTTGACTATCTTAATTCTTTTATATTGGCACTTACAAAGATTGAAAACTTGGTAACATCACATTAATTCCTTTCTGCCAAGTATACTCTCACAATATATGGGGTTGAAACCCACGTTAATGGTGTTTTGGACCCCCAAATACCTTAAAATTAGGGGTTTTACCCATTTTTTGGCCATTTTTTACTCGTACTTTGTCTTCAGTTATACAAAGAAACCCTTCCGCAAAACGTTACACTCATTGTTTCTCTATCACTTTCTAATTGTGTATGTTTTTTCCTTGCAAGTTGAAGAAAGTATGGAACCACCAGAAGAACCCACTCAGAAGAGGAGAAGAACGAGTCTTTGCGAATGCTGCGTATTCTGCGAGACTTCATTATCCAAAACCAAAGCTGATAACCCAGTTGTCCAGAATCCTGGAGTCGAAGGATTGAAATCCATTCTGAAAGCTGCTGAGCTTCGTAAAGATGGTGTCTGTGATCGGCTGTTTCCAGTGAAAAACGACATCCTAAAAGGAGATACTGTTATCAAATTCCACCTAAAGTGCAGAGCAAATTATACGAACAAGAGGAATATCCAGATAGCCCTAAGAAACACGGTACATGTGCTGACGCTGACGATGGCGCAACAGGTAGTGGGCCTACGGTTGGACTGTCTCGTCTCCGGCGATATGACACGTCGCAATTTGACATTCGATCAGGCTGTTTCATATGTGGGAAATCACATAGCTGGAAGGAGAAACTGTCGAACGTCTCAACTGGGACGGGGTCCACCACACGACAAAGACTGCTTGATGCAGCCATTCAGAGAAACGACTATGAGATTCAAATGCGAATGCTGTCAAACACTGCCTTGTTTGCAATGGATGCAAAATATCATCGCTCTTGCTATTCGCATTACATCTCGCTTACCAATATTAAAGCTGCTAGTGCTAGGACTAAGGTTGATAAATCTGACAATGCGGTGCCTTCAAAAGTTTTGTGTAAGGAGATTGAAGAGACTGTCCTGTCCAAAACCATCTCTATCACAACCTTGTCTGTCCTGAATGAACGATTGGTCGCTATATCAGCAGAGGTCAACTCTAAAACCATCGAGTCTTGTACTACATGGAGATTGAAGGAGAAATTACAGAAGAATTTCGGAGACAGGACTTCATTCATCGTCAGGCTGGGAAGTCTGATCTTGTATGCTCAGGGGATATTACAGTTGCCGAGGCCTTGAAACATGTTGTGAGGCTACAAGTGCATGTAAATGAAATTGGTGAATGTGAACTCGAATCCTCTGATGATGTCAATTCAGAAGAGGACGCTGTGTCTTGCATAAGGCAGCTGGTATCATCAGGAAATGTATCGGTGACATTACATTTCAATCTGATCGTTATGATTCTAGTGGGAATATGGAGACAAAGAAGTGCAAGGACTTTGTTCCGAATCCTTTGTATGATTTCGTTGCATGGTGTTTTTAAAAAAAAGATTTTGACAGCGCTACAAGCTATGAATCTGAGACTCACATGGGAAACTTTAAAAATGGAGTTCTTGAAAATATGTACAACAGATTTCTCTAGTTGTAAAATCTTCCCCCAATAACACTTTGGTTTGGGGTTAAAGCTGCACCACGACCATGGTAGTCGAGAATAATAGATCCCTTTCCCTCTCTTGGACACAGCATCCTTATGAGAAGTGCGAGATTCCTCACTCCCATGCTTTGGCCCAGTGTCAACCAAGTCTGACGTTCATATCCCAGGTGACTTTTCTGTCTATGTCCTGAGAAGTTTTAAGACCCTTGGGGATCCGAAAAATTAACAATTTCGAAAAAATAACAGCTTTGACGGAAAAAAACCTCAATAATTCTGTGGGTTGTAAAGGGGTCCTCCCAAAAAACACCGCATTAAGATCAAAAAAAACCCCTAGATGACAAGCTTAAAGGGGGAAATCCGAAAAAAAATCCCCCTAAACCAGAACCTGTGTTAAATGGGAAAGTAAAAAACTGAAAAAGTCCTAAGGATTGGGGTCTAAAACTTGTTTGGGTGGGGGGGGTTTGGGGTTTTTTTGGTTTTTTTTTTTTGGGGGGGGGGGGTGGGGGGGGGGGGGGGGGGGGGGGGGGGGAAAATTTTGCTAAAATTTGGGTTGAATTGAAAAATGCAGGGGACAAGAAATGTTCTGGTCACGCTGCCCGGGGGAATATATAGAAAGGGCAAAAACATTTTCTCGGACTGAGCCAGTCCCTGGGGTCGAGTGCCCGTGAGGTTTGGTGGGAGCATCTCATTTGGTTTCTACCAGATGGGAAGTGTTTGGTGGTGGTCTCCAAAATGCTGACAGTACCTGAAATGTATGCTCATGCGTCCGTGAGTAGGGTTTTTTCAAGGGAAGCATTTCCCAGAGGTCTAAAAAGAATCAAAAGGTACACGAAGCACGTTTCACTTTTTTCTATCGCTGCCGAAACCTTTCAATGAAAAACAAGTTGCCCGGGTTGGATGATGAACCACGCACTTAATTGCAGATCTGGGAAAATCCCTTTTCAAAATGAACCCCCGGGAAAGCCTGCACTGTGTGGTCAGGAGTTTGAAATGCGTTTGTATTCTCTCTTTCAGTAAAATTAAAAATTTCAAAGACACAGGAAGAGAACAATCAGAAAATTTCCCTTTATGGATTAGTTTCTGGATGCTGGTGACACCCTCTGAAAAAGTTACTTTGGGCGACCTGGGGGGTGTTTGAAATGCACCTTACCCCGTCCTTGAAGTCATACGTACTTCTTCCTGGCAGGCCGCAGAAAACATGCACGATACCCCCGTCTATGTTGCGGAAATGCGTCATTGGAGGTGTCGGCTCCACGAAAAGTTTCAGCACGTCGGAAGGGGGTTTTGTTTGAAAAAGCTCAGAAAGGACTTTCAACTGCGTTTTACGAATCAGGGCCCCCGAACAGATATCAACGCGAGGGTAAAAGCCAAGGTGGCGTATGATTACATACTGCAAAAGGAGCCTTTGTTTGCTGGCTGCTGACCCCCCAATAAAACCCGGGGGGAACCAGAACGATTCAAAAATGTGTACACCTACCAAATCCAAGAATACACATGAAGAACATGGGGCATGCTCGAGTGACCCAAAGGGCCAAATGATGTTTAAAACCAAAAAAATACATCAAGGAACAAGCCAACATCCATTTTACCTGGGAAAATGTTGCAAAATCCCCAGTTAATAAATAGTGGTCAGGTGGCACAGAAGAAGCGAAGAGACGAGAAGGGAGTGCCACAAAAAGGGCGGGAAATGTTCAATCAGTTTAGAAAAAAAAGGCTTTGGGGGCGAAAGAAAAGGAATTTCTGGGGGTCCAATCCCATAGACATGTCAAAACGGTTTTTGCTTAAGAAGTGTCTTTTCCCGTGATAAGGGGAAGGGGAAAATAATGACGATACGGAGGGACTCTTCAAAGACTGTTGCAGTGTCAAAGAACCGTGATGTGGATATGCGAAAGGTCCCTTACAATGGCAGCTGTTTCCCCCTTCAATGTTCCCCCGACGAGGTTCGTGAGGGGAAAACCAACAAAGCAGATCTTGCCAAAAAAACTGGAAGCAAATAAGGATGAAATTCTTGCCCTTTTTAGCAGAATTCCCCCACGTCTCGCAGTCTGCTGCATACCTCTTGGGCATGGCAATGTGTAGGCCCTGAAAGGAAACATTACAAACTTCAATGATCTTGGAAAGGGTTCGGGCCCAAATTGTGCGTCTTCTGAAAAAAAAGTGCCATGGTCCCTTCATTGACGTTGTGAGTTGGGCTTTTACCGGACACAAGAACATCAATTAGTCACGAACGACACAGACGGGAATGATGGATTCCCCCGGATTCAAAATACCCCGATAAAGGGAACAGGGACTCCGAATCAGGGAAATTCCCCAAAAAACCCGTACCCAAAGGTATTTTATTTTATTCAACGTCAGTAATCTGCGACAATGGACAAGATCTCCTGCCTGCAGATAAATTTTGGTAGTACTGGCAGGTGGATTTAAGATGGAAAGTGGGCAAAATTTGAATGAAGTGGGGTGTCCAGTCTTTAGGGGTTGTAAGCAAAAGAGGAGGGGGGACACGCGTCTGGTATTGATGCAATATGTTATCGAGAGACACCAAGGATAATATTTGGTGGACACACGGAGTCCTGTCTTGTTGGTGTATTTCTGGGGGAAAGGGGAGCACTGGCCGGGAAGTATATAGCTGGGGCACTAGGGAAATTTGTCTCAAAGGAAAAGATTATACCTGTTCACCATATCAGTACCAAAAACGGCCAAAAGCCGCATGCAAATATTCCAAACCGGCATGCTCTGCGGATGTGACACGACAAATGCCTTACAAACTTGGAAACGAACGGCATATTAGCTCTCCCAAAAATTTAGATACCCACAGGGGTGGAAGCTTTCCCGGATTTCCTACTTTTTCCCAGATACCGCAAAGGGGTTTGTCCTTCTCATGATGGTAAAAAAAAAAATAAAAAAACTCAGTTTATTTAATGAAAATTCTTTTGTACTCGCCCCCACAAGAAAGCCCCCACCTTTTCTGCCCCCAACAGATGATGCCTTCGAAAAAAAATGTATTGCGGGCCCAATACCAAGTAGCAGTGTGGTGTCAGAGTCACATCGCAAAACCTGAGAACATGAGGAGTGCCAGATGAAGATCTGGTGATACCGGAGTATATCCTGGTCAATATGTCCACTGACCAGCAGGTCTCCTATCAGCTGGTCCAGGCTGTGAAGCGGGGCGTTCTCCCGTCCGAGCTGCAGGAGATCAAGTGTGGCAAGGTGTCCCACTCCAGATGACTCACCACAGCCCAGTCGCTCGTGTACATGTGGACCGAAAGCATGGACTGACTGGCAAAGAACTGAACACAATGGAAATCCTAGTCAAGTACTGCCTGCAGGTGTACTTCAAACTCTACTACGACATCAAGGTTCACCAGACTAGAGGACGGCCCCAAGCACATCCTCACGCAGCTCAGAGTGATGAGGTTGTAGCCCAAGAAGGTCCAAACAGCTGTGACCTTCTACGTGCGGACAGGAGCATGGTTCGCACACTCAGAATGTGTCCTCCTCTCGCTGATGGCGAGTCAGAGTGAGGACGAACGCAGGTTCGCCGTGACCCAGATTTTGAAGCTGAGGGCTGGCGAGGAGTATGGGGACACCAGTGTAAGACCTCGCATCACACCCAAGCTAAACTTGTCAGCCACCAACTTGCAGACACTGATCAGCTGGCAGCCTGGCCAGGTGCACGAGCCGACATTCACCTGTTCACTGTCCGGGGATCAGATCCAGGAGATCCTGGTCAAGCCGTACGAAGTTCCGGAGTTCTCTATCCACACTCAGAGGACCGAAAGAGTCGTGAAGCAGGTGACAGAGGCTGCGGCAGCAGTGGTGGGCAGCAGGCCAGAGACGGGTTCATCCGGGATCGGGCCCACCACGGGAGACCATGCCCTGCTTCAGGTCTAAGGACACGTGCTAGGCCAACGTAGAGGCTGTGACACTGTGATGTAGTGCCTGATGAACCAACTGATCAGAAAGAGCTTACCACGCTAGTCATTTGGAACTCATATTGGTGCATGATGCAATAAACAGGACCAACCGGACACTGCGTACTCATTTAAGCATTATTCGATAAGGGTGCAATATAAAAGTGCGATTTTGCATAGTAAGAATTGCTCAAATGCAAAAATGAAATTAGATAAAATCGTCTTAGAATTATTTTTCCATAGGAAATTGGCATGCCAAAGTTGAGAAAAAGAATTTTTGTTATACGGCGTACCGTAATCTACATTTCTGGTGAACGGGTTGGCCCGCAACACTTCAAGACCATCGATATCGACAGCACAAGTGTAATGAAAACAGCACTACAAAAAGACCTTGTGTGGTTTCTGGCCCGACAGATCGACCCCGCAAACCAACACATCATGGGATGGACAGGGTTCAATATCGTCACTAGGAATGACATACAGCTCGCCCAGGACGTTGTTGGCTATCTACCTACCATTAATGAGCCTTCCAGATGGTTCCTCTGTCACTGACACATGCTCCTCCCTGATCAACCTTGGGTGCAGTTTCCCATAGCTGTCGGGCACCATCGCCCTGGTCTTGTCCTTCCTCCCATCGTAACCCAATCCAACTATTTTGGTACCCTGGTGCTTCCCCTGGTCAAGGTCACTGGCCGATGCCATGGCATCCTGCCTGGCCCTCCTCTGCTTGTTAGGATCGCAGACCAGGTACGACATGTCTGGAGAGAGGTGGCCGTCAGCGATAAGGTCCTGGAGGAATCCAGAAGCCAAGGCTGCAGCAGCAGTGGGCGGAACGTCGAACCGGATGCTTGCCAGCGCCAGGTTCCGGACTGGCATTGTGTTTCTTCTTGCAGCTGGCCTGTCCAAGTATTGCATCACAAGGGGTGCCAGGGACCCCAGCCTCTCCCTGAGCAGTCGGTCTACCAGTATGGCAGCCTCCTGTTGCTCCTGCCTCTTTCCTCTGAGTGGTAGGGTGAACGACTCCTCCGTCCCATCCTCAGAATCCTGGAGATCTTCAGCCTGGCCCAGGAACATCTGCTCCTGCAGCTCAAGACGTCTGACCTTTTCATCTTTCTGCTTCTGCTTCTTAAGCTTAGCCTCCTCTTCCAACTGCTTTCTCTTTGCTGCTTTCACTTGTCTATGCGTCTCATTCTTGTCTACCCCTGTCATAATCATTGCACTCTCCTCCCCAACTTTGATCCTCTGGTAGTACAGCCACTCCAGGTCTAAAGTAGGGACTTTGCTGGCCAGGGGGCAGTCACACTGCATGTGTGCTCTCGCGTGGCACAGCTGGGGGTTGGAGCAGTGGGATTCCTGGTCCTTGCAGAGGAAGATCGTGTGAGGGCAGGCCGTTATGTCAAACAGCCTTTCCATATTCTTCTCCACGAATTCCTTCATTGCTTTAGTTGCTCTGTCTCTCATCACTTCACTAACCTTCTTCCAAAAATTATCTATCCTTCTGTTCAAGGACCTGTCAATAACAACCACTGGAGGTGCAAACTAGCCGTTTGATTTCCTCCACTGGGCAAGCACCATGGGGGTCAGATCCTTCGCAATGTCTCTCACTGGGTACCCCCGCTTGTCAACACCCTCCCGGATGCCGCTGAGTTCTTGGAGAAGGATTCCCCTCTTCATCACGCCGCGATACGTAGGCACCTCACTCTCAGCAAACTCTCGTCCACCGCCAACAAAGGCGGCCAATTTGGATGCAGAGCTCTGTCTAGTTGCGGGCTTCGACCCACCTGGTTTACAAAGAGAAGCCATCCTGAAAAAGACGATCAAGAATTGATGATAGGTGCAAATGAAGCCGTTACTTTAGCGGGGCTAAGCTATGTTTTGCACATAAATATAAAAGTCCATTTTTGCATCGCAAGAAGTGCTCAAACGAAAAAGTTGAAGCCGCCAAACTACCCTTAAAATTCAATTTTACATAAGAAAACACCCTGCCAAATTCGAAATATTCTATATTTCACTTTTCATTGGACCTACGGCGTACCCTATTTTTTAGATTGGTAATGGAACATCTGAGATAGTTAAGCTTCTCTTCTTTGCGTTCGCAATATCGGTTTGTTGAGGCTTCAGTGGCTGTGGTCCAAATACCCTTGGTTGGACTGCAATACCATTCACTCTATGTGAGGTGCCCTCTCCAGTCAGTGTTTCTTCAAGTCTATCAATGTTATCCCAGGCCAGTGTAGTATTGACATGGGCTTTGATAGTTTCTGGCAGGACAACATCATCATCAGTTGCAGCAAGTTTTCCAAGGCATAGTGCCGTCGCATTCTCCTCAATGACGGTGTATGACACATCATGTCCTAAGCGATTCAACATCTGAATAATCTCGACGTTTCCAGTCAAAGCCTTAACGCCGCAGGGTAACAGGATGTGCTTTGGTGGAACTTGCGACCCACTACTCACAGCGTAGACTAGGTCCTGGGAAAAGGAGTCAACGAGCATCATGGTACGCTGTGATGGGTTCTTAGGTGTCATATCTCCACAAAGTAGTCCATACAAGAACTGCCTTACAGATTATGTTGCAGTGGTGGTAGGCTCATTCATTGCTGAAGGTAAAAATGGCCATTGCTTTGTATGCTCTTAGGACTTGATAGCAGATCTCAGATGTGAAGCCGTCTTGTTTATTACAGATGTAATTTCAGATAACAAAATCTGTGCTGACTCAAGTTCTTTCTTTAGTTGATGGCTCTCTTTGGCTAAATCGTATATCGTCAGAGTATATGGGAAGACCAATATCTTTCCTTTATCATCAGGACACATATGGAGTGTATCGTTGAACTCCGCTTCCAGCTTTCTCCGTATGTGTTTCCTTGTCGAGTCCCTCACAGCAGTTATTCCTTCAGAATGCATGTACGTTGATAGCAGATAAGCAAGATAAGTCAATGTGACAACCTATGGATATTGAAACAGCTCTTGCCTGATATACTGGAAAAGATGCAAGTAGGCTCCTGTTTCAGCAATCTTGTATTTAGCATCAGGGTCATCATTTGCATCATCTTTGGTATGGTCAATGATGGCATCTTTCACACTGGTATACGATCGGTAACAAGATCTATGATACCATGCTTCAGCAGCAACTATGTTTCTTGATGTGACAGCGAGGATGTGCTCATCTTGTCTCTTTGTTGCTATATCTCGTAAAGTATTATCTGCTCTCAACTCAGTACACTGTGTTAACTTCTCTCTTGTGTTCGTGCCTTTGATATACTTGGATCGTCCAGGTGGCCAGAATATACATGTTTTCTCCAATACTCTTGAACTGCTTGAAGGTAGTCTTCTAAATGTTCTTCGCTTAGTAGCAACTTCACCTTCAGTAGTCATTTCAAGTTTATCCAAGTCCGTTTCATCGTGAACAGTTTACGGCACTGGAGATGATACGGAATCTGTGGCAGTTCTCCCTCTCTCAGGTTTTCTACAACTGTCAAGATAGCTTGATGCTGCCTGAGTCTGGCTGCCCTTAGTAGTGTGTTCCAGGAGTCGAGATCCCGAGGTGATGTAAGGCCAGCGTGAGGATCTTCATCAGTTGTGTGGATAATACAAACAGGAATTGTCTCATCCATGGCCGATTAGCTTTTCATTCACAAGTGTTACATGCAGAGATAAGAGATTAACTTAAGAACACTTGCAATTATTGGCAATTAGCTGATATTTTTTCTAAACATATTATATGCTGCTGTTGATTTGCTACAAAATTCAAAATATTATGGAAGGATCAATAGTGGCTGCATTCGATTCCTTGTATCTGAAAATGTATACCAAAATATTATATTTATGTCATTATTACGTATGGCTGCTAAAATATGACGATAAGTCGATTTTCAATATTTATCTGGTGGCCATCCTGGATTTTGGCTCAAAAAGTACAAAATCTTTTGATTTGACCAATCTTGTTGCTACAATGGCTTTATATGAACATAATTAAAGCTAAAAAAGAAAAATGCACTTGGCATACCATGTAGAATCATGACATGCAGTTGTAACATACATGTACCCCGTACAGGTTTTACCGCATTTGGCACGATTTGTTTGCTGATAGGTGGTCTGTTCATTAGGCGATAAAAATATGAAAGCTGCTAAATTCAGACTGCTACCAGGGCAAAATGAGTTCCTGAATAATATACCTTTCAAATGATACCAATGAGCCCTTGCCATCTTTTTGGTACCGACAGCCCCTATACCTGACGGACTATCAGTACAGCAGGATGAAGGCAGTGCATGAGTGGCGTGCAGTGTTCCCAGTGGGAAAAACAAAACGTACCATTACCAACGCTCAAAACGTAAAAAGGTACCACATGACAGAAAAAAAGTATGAAAAAGTATCCATTACTGATTTTATAAGATACTAGCCGCAAAGCCGCCCTCCGGGCGGACTTTTTGGCTAGCTCCTGCGGAGGGCTATTGGTGGGACTTCGGCCCACCACCTGTGTTTGGTGGGCCGAAGGCCCACCAAACACAGACTCTCCAACTACAACGCAAACATAGCCCCTTCTAACTTTCCTGAAATCATGGATGTAGAAATGTATGTATTAACGCCAACCCCTTCACATCACCTCCAACCCATTCACTCACCCATTACCCATCACCCCCCTCCCATCCACTCACCCATTACCCATCACTCCCCACCCATTCACTCACCCATTACCCATCACCACACACCAATTCACTCACCCATTACCCATCACCCCCCATCTATTCCCTCGCCCATCACCCATCACCCCCCACCCATTCACTCACCCATCACCCCACACCCATTACCCATCACCCCACCCATTCACTCACCCATTACCCATCACCCTACATCAAGGCTTCCTCAATTCTCGCAACCCACTTTTTTTCACAATTATCGCTTAGAGGCTGCTAAAAAAGAAAAAAAAAAAAGTGATGGGATCATCTCATAAGTGCTTAAAACCCTCCCCTGGTCAACCTGGTTCCAAAAATGTGGTATATGATGGGATTCCGCCACGGGGGGCGGAACCTATACCACACACACACACACACACACACAAGACACACACACACACACACACACACACCCCACACACACACACACACACCACACACACCACACACACACACACACACACACACACACAACACACACACACACACACATACACACACACTTTCGCTTTTATTAATATAGATATTTTATAATGAAGAAGTTACTAAATATTATGAAATCCTTGATATCATAATTAAATTTAAGACAACATCTTACGCCTGGCAGCGACGAAGAGTGTCTACAGTCTGCTGCAGCATGTTTGTGTGCTAACAGAGGGACTCAGAGAGAGAGAGAGAGGGGAGAGAAGAGAGAGAGAGAGAGAGAGAGAGAGGAGAGAGAGAGAGAGAGAGAGAGAGAGAGAGAGAGAGAGAGAGAGAGAGAGAGAGAGAGAGAGAGAGAGAGAGAGAGAGGAGAGAGAGAGAGAAAGAGAGAGAGAAAAGAGAGAGAGAGAGAGAGAGAGAGAGAGAGAGAGAGAGAGAGAGAGAGAGAGAGAGAGAGAGAGAGAGAGGAGAGAGAGAGAGAGAGAGAGAGAGAGAGAGAGAGAGAGAGAGAAAAGAGAGAGAGAGAGAGAGAGAGAGAGAGGGGAGAGAGAGAGAGAGAGAGAGAGAGAGAGAGAGAGAGAGAGAGAAGAGAGAGAGAGAGAGAGAGAGAGAGAGAGAGAGAGAGAGAGAGAGAGAGAGAGGGGAGAGAGAGAGAGAGAGAGAGAGAGAGAGAGAGAGTTCCCAAAATAATAATTATATACGAAAAAACACATTGAGAGAACTCCCTACTTTTATAATCTTAGTTATACTTACATCTGCTTTTTATATTTTAAACCACATAATATGCATGTATCACAAAAATATATGGAAAAAAAAATCTTCCTATAGGACTTTACTACCTTGAAAAGAAAGACTATGTTAGGAACTCTGTAATGTTAAAAAAAAAATACCTGCCTTTGGCATACTATCACATAATATATCGCAAGAATATATAGAGATCATTCTTTACATTTTTAGCATATCCAAGACTATATTAGGAGTAATATAACCCTGGTAAATACATAGACATGGTGACAAAAACATTTCCTTTTGGTATTGATGCTCTGCACATGTAAATAAATTAATAAGCAGAAGCGATCATCCTTTGTACATTACAATACAGGAGATATGAAGTCCTTATCTACGTCATAAATAATGTATTTGGCATTTGGCAATACAATAAATAATTCTCCCGGCCATTACTGAGCATGTTTTCTGTTCTGTTCTGAGTCTACGTGCCATGAATACAGCCCAAATATTGGCTCATCGATTCCCCCAGTTGATTTACGGTTGATAAAACAATAAGCATATTTGTTATACATATAAACCGTGTCAGTTACGATAACCTCGCTTCTATGACGCAGTAACTGAACTTTACTAAATAACTGTTACGTAGGCTTATCACGAAATGCGTAAAAAATAGAAATATCGCACACAAATTATTGTTCTTTGATATATAAAAATCGAGGAAAATTTGAGTTAAGTAAATAAATGTCCCGAAAATCAAAGTTTACACGTTTAAAAAGCTATGAAATTCAGAGTTAGCAAAAAAATATTGTACTGAAAATATCCGCAACGCTTAAAAAATATAAATATCGCCCAAATATTTCTTTAATATAATAAAAATCAATGAAATTTTGAGTTACACAAAAAATATTGTATCAAAAAATTTCTAGAAACGTCAAATATACTAATTATCGGACAAAATTCTTCTAAGATATATAAAAATTATTGGGGAAATATGCTTCACTCGACGTATTTTTCACAACGCATTATTTTCCGTGAACGTAATTTGTGTGTTAAATAAGAAATGAAACGTAATGTGTGTGTTAAATAAGAAATGAAACGTAATTTGTGTGTTAAATAAGAAATGAAACGTAATTTGTGTGTTAAATAAGAAATGAAACGTAATTTGTGTGTTAAATAAGAAATGAAACGTAATTTGTGTGTTAATAAGAAATGAGTTTGTTGATATGAATGACTGATGAAAATATATCTGTAAGAATTATTATTGGAAGGAAAAATTTGACGCAATGATAATAACTTAGGATAATAATATGATAATGACTTAGGAGATTTATGTTTATTATGATTTAAGAATGGCTTATAGATGACTTAATGACTAATAGATGACTTTTATAATGACTAAGTTAATTGTGACTAAAAATAATTATTGGAGAAATAAATGTGTTTAATGGAATCGTAAATATTGACTTGCGAAAAAAATTATGAAAAGAATGACAAAATTGGTGAAAAGAATGACAAAAATTTTGAAATGAATGACAACAATTATGAAAAGAATGACAGAAATGATGAAAAGAATGACAAAAATGGTGAAAAGAATGACAAAAATGATGAAAAGTTACAAAAAATATGCAAAGAATGACAAAAATGATGAAAAGAATGACAACATTTTTGAAAAGAATGACAAAAATTATGAAAAGTGACAAAAATCATGAAAAAAATGACAAAATATTAATAGAATGACAAAAATTATGAAAAGAATGACAAAGCTTATGAAAAGAATGACAAATATTATGAAAAGAATGACAAAAAATATGAAAAGAATGACAAAAATTAGGAACAAAATGACAAATTAAAGAAACAAATGACAAAAATTATTGAAAAAATTACAAAATTATGAAAAAAATGACAAAAATTATGGAAAGAATGACATAAAACTATGAAAAGAATGACAATAATTATTACAAGAATGACATAAATGATGAAAAGAATGACAGAAATGATGAAAAAAATGACAAAAATCATGACAAAAATTAAGTGACAAAAATTTTGAAAAGTAATAAAAAAGATGAGATAATTACATATATGATGAAAAGAATGACAAAAATTATGAAGTGACAAATTTTTTGAGAAAAATGACAAAAATTATGAAAAGAATTAAATAAATATGAAAAGAATGGCAATGAATGATTCTAGTCACTAATTAGATATATAATTACATACTATATCAAAGAAATATATAATAGCTACTTTTACTGTATATAATTATGAAAAACCGTAATATATTTCATTTTTATAATATAAGAAAAAACTACTCGATTTCTTCCTTTTTGTTATTGTATGTAAGAAAAACTGTACTACTAGATATTTTTTATAGTGTTATTTGTCAAGATTTTTGATTTTTTTAGTGTATATACATTTTTTTAAAGCAATTGTGTATGTAACAAATGCACTTTTTACAAATCTCAAACTTCATACCAATATATTCATAGTTTTTTTTATCGATCGCAATTAATATAGTTCAGATTTCTCGTACGTGTGCGTAATTTTGTGAACTTTCGTATATTTTAGCCGTAGAAAATATCGCGTAACATATGTATATATGTTGCAAAACTCATTTTACACCAATTTTTTCAGTTCACAATTAAAATAGTTTCGATTTCTCGTATGCGTAATTTTGTAAACTTAAGATCTTCCGTACATATTAGGTATAGAAAATATTACGTAACCCTTGTATATATGCCGCAGAACTCATTTTATACCTACAATTTTTTCCGTTCACAGTTAAAATAGTTTCGATTTCTCGTATGCGTAATTTTGTAGACTTTAGATCTTCCGTACATATTAGGTATATAAAATATTACGTAACTCTTGTATATATGCCGCAGAACGCATTGTATACCTACAATTTTTTTTCCGTTCACAATTAAAATAGTTCGTAAAATTCTTGCATTTGTAATTTTGTAAACTTAAGAACTTGCGTACATATTAGGTATAGAATTACGTAACCCTTGTATATATACTGCAAGCCTCATACGCATAATATATTCCTTTGTAAATGACTGAGTTATCCGAGTGTTATAATCCTTTATATAAATAAGATATAATGTCTTTATTAATTTATCATTATTATATATTATTAGTAGTACAGTGTTATTATTTTGCCATCAATATGTACCGTCCTGACACTCCTTCTTATGTACAAATTGTTTCGTAGGGTTTTTACTAACTCAAGAAATGTTAACTTCTTCAGACCCAGAACGTAATTTCCATTGTAATTTTGGTAGCATTAGGCGATTTTTAGTGAATTTAGCAATATTTTATAAGTATGACCTGTTTAGTATCCTTGTCCACTAACTAATATGGTATATTCAGTGACTTTTCGTAATTTTATGGCTCGACAACAGACCATTTTATATAGCATAGGAAAGATCTGGGCGTGAAGGGGTTAAGTCCAATACTGCTGTCAGTACAAAAGCAATGTATATGTATATAATAGGTAGGTATACACAGGTGTACAGATAGGCTGGTGGATGATAGAATAGACTCAGTTATCAGGTAGTTGTTACCCTTATCTGTGTGATGTTACAGGTAACTGGGGTCAACCCAAGTAAGAACACTTACAACTGTTGGTGACACAGTAGGGGTTGATTGCCTCAGAAGTGTAGAGTTGATGGGTAGGCGTATACCGTCCTAGCCAGACACTTCAGATGGTAGTTGAATAAAAGTAGTCGAGCGGATGTTTTATAAAGGCTTGTTAATATAAAGTACTAGAACAATAATTTACAAGATATATATACATATCTGGACACTGTGAGATTTATACATTAATAATGTCACGCAGTTCGTTAAGTAACGGCCAATGAAACTAGTGTCTAATAGACAGAGCCAGAACTGTTAATGTTGTGACAAGGTACTCCACACCCCCAGGTGTGGGGTACACACAGACACACAGGGAGGTGTCGTGAGTAGGAGCGCAAGGTAACACGTCTCCTCTCGTTCTCTGTGTTCTGTCTCTCTGTCCGTCCAGTTGCTGCATATAAGGAACGCTGCCGGAACTGGCAGGTTCCGGTGGACATGTCTCTCAGGCCTGTTGCACTCTCGTAAGCGTCATCATCCTTGGGCAGAGCGCTGAGATGACACACACACAACTTGTGTGTGCAGTCCGGAACCAGGGGCGAGGTGTGTCTACGTGTTGCATCAAGACACCGGGTTGACTGTCCACGTCATTCTTATGGGCCATGGCGTGATACTTCGTCAACGTAACCTCATCAAAAGGTGTCAGCACTCAGCATCCGCTAGGCGACACTCAGACACTCGGACATCCTGTCTTTGTATAGATTAACACATAAATATATAACCAGTACGCTAATATAGTTAGTGCAGAGACGATACTTGGAAATTACGTTATGGGCCTCAAGGGGTTAGATCAGTCAACTAATCCCTACCGTAGATAACACTATAGTCGCCAGTCACTCGCCACTGCACTAATGTCGCCAGGCACAATATATTACGAATTATAGCATCACTACAGACTGTTATGTGCCACTGAAGAGACATGCACAGTAGTTTATATTATGTACATCACACTACATGTCTTCAGTGCCACCTAAAAGTCTGTAGTGATGCTAAAATTCGTAATATATTGTGCCTGGCGACATTAGTGCAGTGTCAAGTGACTGGCGACTATAGTGTTATCTACGGTAGAAAGACTAACACTACTATAGGTTAAGTTACAATACTATAATTATTTTTTTAAATTCTAGTCATAGAGTTAGGGTTAGTGTATATAATAATAATAATAATAGTAACAATAATAATAATAATAATAATAATAATAATAAAAATAATAATAATAATAATAATAATAATAATAATAATAATAATAATAATACTTTTATTCTCACCCGAAGGCATACATGAAAATAAAAATCCCCCAATATATATAGACGAGGGAATGAACTTAAGTACTAAAGCAAATATTTGATAATAGCTATATACCTGTATAATAATAATAAAAATAATTTTGATATCACCGGAGGCATACAGGCAAAAAATTAAATTGTATAAGTAAAGTATATGTTACCGTAGATAACAGTCAAGTCGCCACCTGCAATCATGTCGCCATTCGCTATATATTAGGAATTATAGCCTCACTACTGCTGTGTCTGTGCCACTGAAGATGATACACAGTAGTTTATATCATGACTGTATAATCTACTCTGTTTCAGCGTTGTTTTATGCTTTGTATCTGCAAGTATAGACGGTTTCAAATTTCACTATTCGTTTTTTTCTTCGGGCGACGACGACGGCGGGAGGACACTCAGAACATAACCAGTAGATGGCGACTTGACTGTTGGTAGTCACTCTGTTGATATTTTTGTAATTTGTTAATTTATAGCCATACAATGACACAGATGAAAACACAAAATGACACAGACTCTCCAGATAGCCCCTTCTAACTGTCCTGAAATCATGGATGTAGAAATGTAACTATTAACGCCAACACACGTCTGTAAACAGAAACAAAAGTTGTCCTGGCGACTTTACTGTTATCTACGGTAGTGTATTCTGATTCTCTATAGCAAGGGTGCGATGCCCTCCGATCCCCTGCGTAGCGACAGGTGCATCATGGGTACCTCCTCCTCCTTCGCCTTCCCCTCCTTTTCCTCTTCCTCCTCTTCGCCTGTGGAAAAAATATATGATGAATAAATAATAATGGCGGGAAATTTCAATGCGTTAATATATTGTTTTCATTTGCGTTGTAATAAATTGTAAACTTTATCCCTAAATTTTTTTTTATCCTACTATTTTTTGTTATATGGCGGCATACGCTAAGCTGCGCGTGGCCTCGGTGCTCATCTCCGTGGCATTAGCCCTTGAGCTAATTTTTCTATAATAGCGATAAAGAAAAATGCGATGTTTTCAGAAGTGATGTACCTTTCTGTTGTACTTTTTTCCTGAGGTATAGGAAGTGTAGGAGGAGGTAGAGGATACCGCCGCTGAGGGACACGTAGCCGTAGATCATAAAGGTTTCCTGCAGACCCAGACTGGCGATCAGATACCCGCCTAGTAACGAACCCAAGCCATGACCTGGAGATTAGAAAAAGAAAAAGAAATTATACAAAATGATAAATTAATGATAAAAGTTCTACTACCGTACCGTAAATATAGTCGCCACCTGCACTAATTTCGCCAGGCGCCATATGTTACGAATGATAGCCTGACTACTGCTGTGTCTGTGCCACTGAAGATGACACACAGTAGTTTATATCATGACTGTATAGTCTACCCTGTTTCAGCGTTGTTTTATGCTTTGTAGCTGCATGTATAGACGGTTTACAATTTCACTACTCGTTTTTTTTTCGGGCGACGACGACGGCAGGAGGACACTCAGAACATAAACACTATCTGGCGATCTAATTGTTGGTCGCCACTCGGGTGATATTTTGGTAATTTGTTCATTTATAGACATACTATGACACAGATGAAGACACAAAATGACACATACTCTCCAGATAGCCCCTTCTAACTGTCCTGTATTCATGGATGTAGAAATGTAAGTATGAACGCCACCACACGTCTGTAAATAAAAAAGAAACGTTGTCCTGGGACTTTAGTGTTATTTACTGTGATGATAATAAAAAATGCACTAATCGTGTTTTTAGCTATAATAAAAAATATATTAGTATTAACCACATTTCTTATATATATGATTAAATAAAATAACCAAATAAGGAGCCCAAACCTTGCCCTGAGATAAAGAACAAAATTGTAATGATAAAACTTTCACTAATCGCGTATTTAGTTAAAGAAATTATTGTATAAATATAAACAATGTATTTTTGTATATAAAATATAAATAATAATATCAACGCCATCTTATATATAGGAATAAGCTAAAAGAACGACCAGGGGCGTGACGTCATCAGAGCAGTGTGCCAGATGCAGGGAAATTTCTTTGTTTTAGGGAAATTTTGGCTTCGAAAGGGAAAAAAAGGGGCAGAAAAGGGAAGAAAAGATACAATTTTGTTGATCATAAATATATAATGTATGCTTGTGTGTGTGTGATAGGAAAACTCTGAGGCAATAAGGGAAATTTTGACTTCCACAAAGGGACATTTTAGCTGGTCGATCTGGCAACAGATCGAAAACATCAGAGCAAAACGTAAACATTGGCTAAGCGGCACTATCGCATCCTTCCTATATATCATCTAATATCTTTCGCATCCGTGGCCTTATCGCCTTAACACTTATATCTCGTGACGCAGGAAGAAACAAGGAACACGAGGATGATACAGACAGACATAGGAAGGATTAGATAACGGAGGTCATGGAAGATAAGCGAGTTTATTTTTCGTGTGGTTGCCGAGAGAAAAATGGCAATGGGACTTGAGTGCGAAGGAAATATTGGACGACAAATCGGCGACTGGTGAGTACTTGTTGCTTTGGTAGTATTGTTATAATTATTATTGTATTATTATGGAACTCTTATTATCGTTATTATGTTATGGGAAAGTATTCGTGTTTGCAAATTATGTAGAAAAAAAAAGTTTCGTTAAGAAAAAAAAAAAAGCGAACAGAAATAGATCAGAAATTATAAGAAATTGATCAAATAAGAAATAGATGATATAACCCTTTGCCGAGAGAAATGTGATTGGAAATGTTAAATGTTGCCTGTTAACGATACATTTGCTAGGTTAGTTAAGCAGATTAGTTAGGAGTATAGTTTATGTTTGCAAATAACTTATTATTATTATTATTTTATTTTTTTGGAGATTTGCGACAAAAATTATTGAAAAACAAATTGAAACTAGTCGCATATATACCTAACCTAAGCAAACCTATACCTAACCTAACCTACATCTAACCTTGATAAAATTTCGGTAGTAGGCTTTTACCGATTTCGAGGCTGACCCTTATTTCGATTTCGAGGCTGACACCTAGTTTTCGATTTCGAGGCTGACACTTAGTTTTCGATTTCGAGGCTGACACTTAGCTTTCGATTTCGAGGCTGACACTTAGTTTTCTATTTCGAGGCTGACACTTAGTTTTCTATTTCGAGGCTGACACTTAGTTTTTGATTTCAAGGCTGAAACTTAGTTTTCGATTTCGAGGCTGACACTTAGTTTGCGATTTCGAGACTGACACTTCGTTTTCGATTTCGAGGCTGACACATAGTTTTCGATTTCGAGGCTGACACTTAGTTTTCGATTTCGAGGCTGACACTTAGTTTTCGATTTCGAGGCCGACACTTAGTTTTCCTGAATAGTTTTGATGTGTATTGAATGAATCTGGCACTCGCTTTTGTCGGAAGTCAAAGTTTATTTACAGGTGTGTCCGCCCCGCCCCACCCCGCCCGCCCCGCAAACCTTGTTCCGCTTCGCACTGCCGTAATTTTGATAATTTGTGTTTTTTCTTGATATCATCTGTTACTAAACCAAACCCCACCTCTAACCTAACCTGATTTAACCTACCTTAACCGTTTCTGACTGAAATAACTGTAGATTTTCGGTAGTACATGCAATGCCATTATTATTCCATTGTTCCATGGGAAATGGGGTTCAAAATACTCAGAATGAAGAAATCTACACGATGGTGTAGGTAAGAATCCTAGCACTTTTGAAAGCCCACTACCGAACTAATACCAGTAAGACGCCTTAATCGGCGAGGGACGACCGAGGC
>JACEEZ010018517.1:74237-79759 GCA_016584305.1 Chionoecetes opilio
GCAGTACCATATCATCAGCATAGCTCAGTGAGTTGATGCACCCATCATGTATGTGGCAGCCGATACCTATATCACGAAGGTTGCCACTGAGATAATCCGTGTACACATTGTACAGGTAGGGGGATAAAATCCCCCCCTGCCGAATACCATTGGCAGTACTAAAGGACAGCGAGAAGGAATTACACCACTTAACAGTAAATTCCTGGGTAGTGTTCCAGTACATTAATAAATTAACAATGTACCCAGGTGTACCCCTGACGAGAAGTTTATGAAAGAGCTTCCAGTAATTCACTCTGTCAAACTGTTAAACAAACAAACTGTCTACTCACCTCCACTACTACTACTACTACTACTACTACTACTACTACTACTACTACTACTACTACTACTACTACTACTACTACTACTACTACTATTGCTACTACTACTACTACTACTTCTACTACTACTTTTTTTTCTACTAATACTACTACCGATACCTCCACCCCATGTTTATTTATGATATATACGAGGGCTCCACGAATTGGAGGTCAGTAGCCCCAACTCCAGTCGCTACTGACTGTGGTATCCAACCATACTACTACTACTTATCTACTATTTACTTAATTACAATCCTTATTTACCTCTCTATACTATCTACACTAATATGCCGCTCTCCACTACAGTGGCCTGGTAGTCCAGGCCAGCTATATCGATGGTTGTGGGGGCGGAATATCTAGTACCCCTGAGACATAGGAGGGCAGACCTGAGCAGGGAGAAGGAGAGACGGCACCTCATCCAGGCGACAACGTGGCTCCTTGGCTGGTGCTTCTTTTCTGCCATTACATCTGCTAGTCTTGAATAGACGTACTTGGCCTTGGGGCCCATCCCGCCGGACGTAGTGAAGACCATGGGTGATCAACATGTTGAATCCTTTCCCCATACGCCCTGATTTTCTCCTGCTCATTCCTTTGGTGGGCGGCTTCTAGGGAGATCTCCCGGTGGCAGGCGGCCATCGAAGATTCTGATGTCCATGAAGGCTCTCCGTCCTCTTGTCCAGAATCCACGAGCACTTACGTCCACCCGGGCCTCGCTGGCGGTGTTGGCCGTCCTGTACTGCATGTGTTCGCCATCCAGGGGGAGAAGAGTTGGTTCGGTGGAGACGTCGCGGCACACCTCCCTGAGCATACTGGCCGTCACATCCCTCATCTCGTCGTGTCTGATGGACACGAATCCCCCCCTTTTACACGTCATGGTGTGGTTGACGTCGTTTGAGGATCCACATGCACAGGTTTTGGGAATTCCCTCCAATGGCAAGCCATACCTCAGAGCAACGGCGTCTACGAATTCTTGTTTGTTAAAGCTGAAGCCTTTTGCTCTGATAGGCAGGCATGTTAGCCAGTTGGACGCTCCCGTTTCCTGTGCAGTGTGAATTTTCCTCACGGTATCATCCGGCAGGACGCCTTTTAGGCGTTCCGAGCTTTCCACTTGTGCACTTTGCCTGTTTCTAGAAATTGTTTTCTTTAGCTCCAAGATCGCATTCTGGTCTGTTTCACCATTTGCGTCTTGAGCTATGATTTTTTCGGTGAGGGAACTGGTGAGGTGGATGAAGTTTAGGTTTTCTTCATCGGCCAGTCTATCAGGGGATGTGATCCCCATCCCACCCAGTCTTGGTTGAAGTGTCAGCAGCGCCCTCTCGTTATCCCTTATGATATGGGATCTCAGCAGCGCTGGTAGGAAGGTGTTCCTGATGGAGTTTTCCAGCGGTCTGAGGAGAGGGCTGATGCCTGGGATGGTGCGCTTGACGAAGCTCCATCGATGTTGTAGGCCATGCGTGAACGCTGAGTAAGCTGCGTGTGGTTCTGTCTTGGCCATGTCGGACAGGACGTCCACCTCTTTCACCCACTCCGACACTTTCTCCCTAACGTACTTCTCCTTGAACTCCTCTGTTCCAATCACTGCACCCAAGTGTCGGTGTCCATCCTTTGTCACAATGACACCCGTGCCATTGAAAAAGTCCACCCCATTGTCATAATGTTCGGGTTTAACAATAAGGACGGACTTGGTGACGTTGGGTGTGTATCCTATAATAGGGCCGTTGTCATTCACAAGGTTCCACCACTCCTTTAAGTCTGTGATTTTTCCGGCCCCTGATAGGTCATCCGCGTATGCCACTTGCTTCACATGTGTTTTTTCATACGAAATCACATCTTGAAGCACTGATAAGCCAAGGGCGTACATTGCCATGGCCACTGGGTCACCTTGCGTTGTTCCCTCCATTGATTTCAAAACCTTAACACTACTATTACTATTAACACTTATGTACATGTCTGAAGGATCACTGTATGTGTTTTCAACATATGTCGCAAGTGAGGGACACTTAACTCGAGTGTTGTGAAGCATTGTCTTTCTGTTTAAAGTGTTAAATGCATTTTTAGCGTCCACCAACAGCACCGCTTCACATTCATCCTGGCCAGCTACTACTACTACTGCTACTACTACTACTACTATTACTACTACTACTACTATTGCTACTACTACTACTACTACTACTACTACTACTACTACTACTACTACTACTACTACTACTCACCTCCACGTCCAGCCGCAGCACCAGCAGGGTGGCCACCAGGGCCATGCTGCACCCGAAGTAGATGGCGGGCATGTAGTCAGAGTAACCTGTCACCAAAATGACGCCAAACTTAGGTCACCAAATTGAGGGCAAACTTAGGTCACCAAATTGAGGGCAAACTTATGTCACCAAATGGAGGTCTAACTGAGGTGACCAGATTGAGGTTGAATATCAGCAAATTGAGGTTATATGTCGCCAAATTGACGTTAAACTGGGCTCACCAAAATGAGGGCAAACTTAAGTCACCGAATTGAGGTTAAAAGTCACCAAATTGAGGTTAAAAATCACCAAATTGAGATTTAAAATCACCAAATTTTAAATTAAAAATCACCAAATTGAGGTTAAAAATCACCAACTTGAGATTGAAAATCACCAAATTGAGATTTAAAATCACCAAATTAAGATTTAAAATCACCAAATTGAGATTTAAAATCACCAAATTGAGATTTAAAATCACCAAATTGAGATTTAAAATCACCAAATTTAGATTTAAAATCACCAAATTGAGATTTAAAATCACCAAATTGAGATTTAAAATCACCAAATTGAGATTTAGTCACCAAATTAAGGTTAAAAATCACCAAATTGAGGTCAAACTTGGGTCACCAAAGATATAATCATCACAAAAAACAGGAATTAGGTTATCTATATGTAAGAAAAAAAAGAAAGAAAAAAAAACCTAATGCCCTGTGTGTGTGTGTGTGTGTGTGTGTGTGTGTGTGTGTGTGTGTGTGTGTGTGTGTGTATGCATATAGTTGTATTCATCTAGTTGTATTTTACAGGGCCTGAGCAACGCTCGTATGGCCCCGTCTCCATATCAACATTTATTTTTCTCATTCATCCTTAGTGTTGGCCGAAGCCATCACCCCGGGAGGGGGGTCACAAACCCCCGGCAAACACCCGGTACCCATTCACTGCTGGGTGGACAGGGGCTCGGGTTTTAAGAAGACCGCCCATCTGTCTTCGCTCCGCCCGGGGATCGAAACCGGGACTTCTCGGTTGTGAGCCAAGCGTGCTAACCCTTACACTACGGAGTGCCCTGTGTGTGTGTGTCCTCTGTCCCTGTGTGTGTGTGTTTGTGTGTCTGTGTGTGTGTATGTATGAGTGTGTGTGTGTGTGTTGTGTGTGTGTGTGTGTATGTGTGTGTGTGTGTGTGTGTGTGTGTGTTGACTGTATGAGTGTGTGTGTGTGTGTGTGTGTGTGTGTGTGTGTGTGTATGTGTGTGTGTGTATGTGTATGTGTGTGTGTGTGTGTGTGTGTTGTGTGTGTGTGTGTGTTCAGGTGTGTGTGTCTCTGTGTGTGAGTGTGTGTGTGTGTGTGTGTGTGTGTGTGTGTGTGTGTGTGTGTTGTGTGGTGTGTGTGAGTGTGTGTGTGAGTGTGTGTGTGTGTGTGTGTGTGTGTGTGAGTGTGTTATTACTTTTATTACCATTATTATTACTAACATTACTATAATGGACATGTTTCTGTGTGTGAGTGTGTGTGTGTGTGGTGTGTGTGTGTGTGTGTGTGTGAGTGTGAGTGTGTGTGTGTGTGTGTGTGTGTGTGTGTGTGTGTGGGGAGTGTGTTATTACTTTTATTACCATTATTATTACAAACTTACTATAATGGCCCATGTTTCTGTGTGTGTGTGTGTGTGTGTGTGTGTTGTGTGTGTGTGTTTTGGTGTGTGTGTGTGTGGTGTGTGTGTTGTGTGTTTTGTGTGTGTGGTGGGGTGGGGTGTGTGTGTGTGTGGTGTGTGTGGGGTTGTGTTGTGTGTGTGTGTGTGGTGGGGTGTGTGTGTGTGTATTTACAGTAAGACGCTTTATCGGCGAAGGACGAGCGAGCCCGTAGAAACCTGCCGCACGTGCGCACGTGCGGCGTCACCCGGAGTTTGACCTGTGTGACATTGCTAGATGTGTGGTCTCAAACTACACACCAAATTTCAACTTAGTCGGTACAGCAATTTCTCAGATATAGCAAAATAACGTAGTCTGACACCGCTCACGTGGCACGCGCCACGCGCCATGCTGACCCCTCACGTGAGAAAAAAAATGTCAAGCACAAAAGGGATTGAATGCGACTATCAGATGGCGTACACCGCTTGTCAATCGGAAGCGGAATTCCAAAGATATAAGCTCCTGAAAAGCGTGACGGTCGCCCGGGTCGGGTCGGGTCAGCTGCTTATGTGAGAAAAATCCCGTATCCAGTGAGGACTCTCGAGCGCTTCGCGCCCGCTCGTAAAAAAAAACTAAGAATCGGTATTTCTATTAAAAAAAACTAAGAATCGGTATTGCTATAAAATGCTATAAACTATTGTTGTGACTGTGACTGAGTGACTATGTGTGTTTGTATAAGAACATAAGAACATAAGAAAATAAGGAAGCTACAAGAGATCACGAGGCCTACACGTGGTAGATCCTGTCACCTAACACTACCTACATCCACCTTTCATCCCCATCCATGAACCTATCCAGCTCCCCTTTAAAGCTCCCCAATGACTCAGCACTTACTACCTGTCTACTGAGACCATTCCATTCATTCACCACCCTATTTATGAACCAGTTTTTCCCTATTTCCTTTCTAAATCTACGCTTTTCCAGCTTGAATCCGTTACTTCTTGCTCTACCCTGGTTAAAAGCATTAAGAACTTTTCCTACCTCTCCTTTATTAAATTCCTTTATCCACTTAAAAACTTCTATCAGATCGCCCCTTACTCTGCGTATCTCGAGTGAGTGAAATTTTAATAACTTCAACTCCCCCTCATAAATAAAATTACGCATCCCTTGTATAATTTTGGTCATACCCTTTTCTGCACTTTTCTAACAACACTATTATCCATCCTGTAATATGGAGACCAAACTGAACTGCATAGTCCTTAGGTGAGAGTCCTGACTAGAGCCAGATAAAACTTTTAGAATAACTTCCGCCAACT
>JACEEZ010018518.1:5000-105175 GCA_016584305.1 Chionoecetes opilio
GGTCGACTTCTTGAATCAAAACGTATAGTTCATCATACAAGTTTGGCCGCGTTGGTGGTGGTGTCATTGTCTGACGGTACACACGCACACACAAGCTGTAACAGTCTCGCTACATTTGAAGTGTCTCTTTAAATTTATTTTTCGGGCTCCCTGACAGCTGAGAGCAACGTGATTGGCCAGATCATGCGAGGCGCTGCTCTGTGATTGGTCAGCAGATTTTCCCCACACATCCCTAGAATATCCCTAATATTCCCCGCCCAGAGGCCACCGATCACCGTACGGGAGTGACGGCTCGGTACGAGCATCAACCTCAGTCCACCCTCGTAAGGTTATTGTAGCCACACACTCATAAGTTGTCCCTTACGAGGGATTTTCGAGCATCCCTGCCCTGGCCTGTAATTTAATGGTTCTTCTTTGTCTCCTCCTTTGTGAATTGGCACAATATTTGCTCTTTTCCAATCAAGCGGGACTCTGCTCTCCTTGAGTGAACTCTCAATTACACAATGTAATTTTCCTGCTAGTTGGTTACTGCACTCTTTCATTATCCAGTTTCGACACCTCATCTGACCCGGGCTTTCTCACATCTTGACTTTCCATTAGCCTTTTTACTTCTATTACGTCTACTTTTATGTCTTCCATTATATTTTCTTTTGCTATTATATTTTTTGTTTTAAATTCACTTTCTCTTGTAAATACAGTCTGTAAGCACTTATTCATCACCTCGGCCTGTTGTAATGCATCTTCATACACTATGCCTTCTACCTTCGGCTTATCTATTCCTTCCTTGTTTTTCATTTTTCCATTTATATATCTATAGAAAAGTTTCGGTTCGTTCTTACATTTTTCTATTATATTTCTGTCAGTTACTTTCTTCTTCTCTTCGGATTCTTACATATTCATTTCTAGTTGTTTTGTACTTCTCCCAAAGGTTGATACCTCCTTTTTTCCTCCAACTATTCCATGTTTTTTCTCTTTCTAGTCTTGCTAATTCACATTTTCTGTTAAACCATTAATTTTTTTTCTTTTCTCTGATAACTATCCTTGGAACATAACTATTTATTCTTTCGGTGTAAATTCGGATGAACTCATCCCATTTTTTCTGGGTACTCCTTGTTGCATGGAAATTACTCCAGTCTGTCTCTCCGAAAAATGTTCTTAATCCGTCAAAGTCTGCTTTTCCATAATTGTATCTTCCTTTCTTGTGTTCTTCTCTTCTCCCCTCCTTTTTGCTATCATTTATTTCAAATTCAATAAGTACATGGTCGCTCTTTCCAAGTGGGCACTGATAATTTACTTTACTAATTACTTCCAGTTCTTTCGTCAATAGTAGGTCTAGTCTTGATGGTTCTTCGCTACCTCTGAATCTTGTGTTCTCTTTAATCCACTGAGTCATAATGTTATTCATTACCAAATCCAACAATATACCACCCCATGAGTCTTCTCCTCCTTCAGTATACCATTCTTCCCAGCAAACTTCTTTGCAGTTAAAATCTCCCATCAAAATTATGTTCTCACTATTTTCCATCGTATTCTATAAACATTTGCCTGTGTCTCTTATCATGTCTCCGTACTCTTCTCTCCCCCAGTAATTTGTCTTAGGTGGAACGTATTAGAGTACTAAGTCTCTTATTCTTCCTTTTTTCATCACCAACTCTACCTTCAACACCTCGGCCATTCCTTCTCCTTTCTCCACATTCCCTACTACCACATCCTTCCTTGTTAACACCATTACACCACCTCCCTTTTTCTGGTTTCTGTTTCGCCTCCATACATTATATTGACCCTCCCCAACTGGCACATCCTCAGAATCAGTCAGCTTCGTTTCTACTAAACCCAATATGTCTGGTTTCTTGGCTCTCAGGTAATCGTTTATTTCTGTTAATGTTGACACTAGCCCATTTATATTTGTGTACGATACCTGCCATCCTTTTTCTTTGTGTGTGTGTGAGAGAGAGAGAGACAGACAGAGAGTGAGTGAGACAGACAGTGAGAGATTGAGAGAGAGACAGACAGTGAAAATGATAGTGAGAGAGAAAGAGACAGTGAGATTGAGAGAGACAGACAGTGAGATAGAGAGAGAGACAGACACAGTGAAATTGAGAGAGAGACAGACAGACAGTGAAATTGAGAGACAGAGAGAGAAAGAGAGAGAGAGAGAGTTGGGTGGTGAATGGTTTGTTATTCTTTGTTTTCTTTTCCTCCTCTTCCTTCCTTTCTTCTTTCTTCCTCCTTCTCTAAGTTGGAATTATCGCAGTTGCAAAATCTTAATTTTTTTCTTCGTTTTTTAATTTCTTCTACTGGTTTTTTGTCATCTTGTTGAGTTTTGCTACCTTTTTGGTGTGTGTGTGTGTGTGTGTGTGTGGTTTCTTGTTATCCTATGTAATATTGCCCTTGAGGTCTCTCTCTCTCTCTCTCTCTCTCTCTTAACACATACAGTAACCGCAGAAAGTGTCTGGAGCAGGTCCAACAGGCAAACACACAAGGACATTTTCCTTCAATTTCAATTTCCTTCAATCAAGCCTGTGGCTTTTGTAGTCTTGCATGGGCGGCCTACAACTTGAGAGGTGGCTGGTATTATGCCTGCAGATAGGCCACTCGCTTGCTTGATCAAGGCAAAAAAGGCTGCTTCAGTACGGTCCATTCTTTCACTAATTTCCTTCATAGACACCTTTTCCTCACGTAAGGCGAGAATACGCGCCGTCTCCTCTCTAGTAAACCTCTTATTTACCATCCTGAGTGCTTGTCTGAGGTTTGGGAGACAAAATAACGGCAAGAACGAAGCCAGTCAAGGAGGTGGCAGAGGTGAGCCAAGAACATGCTCCTTCCCCAACCATGCCTGGGGCAGCACTACCGGTAAACTGGCTAGGCAGCTACTTATAGTCATACTGAGCTGCCTGGCATACGATATAACCGTTACACAAACCAATAGGCTGCTGAGCGCGGGATGTAGCAAGAGCTTTGTCATTACGCTTTACGGGGCCCTGCTCCAGACACTTTCCCGGTTACTGTACATGGTTATCAAATACCTTAATTTTGTTTCATCTTAACTACAAACTAACCAACTTTTTACACTCCTCTCTATCTCTCTCCCTCCTTCCCTCTCTCCCTTTCCCACACACCCTCTCTCTCTCCCTTCCCTCCTCTCTCACACTTTCTCACTCCCTCCTTCCTTCCCTCTCTCCCTCCCTTTCCCTCCATCCTTCCCTACTTCCTTCTCTCTCTCACACTCTCTCTCTCTCTCTCTCTCTCTCATGCCAGGGTCAGCATTTCTCAGGTGGCAGCCCTAAAATATACATACTAGGGAAACCACTAGTGTTTTGGGGTAACCTAACTGCCCTAATGATCTACCTGGTAATTAGACTCCACTCTGCTTACCGGGTTCAACGAGGCAATTTAACACACAAACAAGGTACTCTCGGGTGAGATAGGGGTGTAACGTACTACTAGTGGAATAATATTCACTAAAAATCAGGTTAACAATTATATTGAAAATTATTGGCAGCAAAATATACCCCAGGTACAGAGTTACCTTGGTGATTATTTTGAATCAGGTACGAAATCGTGGAGGGCCACAATTCACCATTTTCCAAAGGGGTACGATCTGTACAGATCACCCCCACCGTGGGGGTGATCTGTACAAGGCATGGGGGTGATCCATACAGCATATATCGTAACAAAAATGTGTACTTACACGGTAAAAAAGATTATTCCGTAATAAATTTATTCAAGAAGAATACACACTTACATACACAGACTTGTTTATCTTTTAACTAGCAAATAAACACATATTTATAACTTAAATTGTTTCCATAACTTGTCCAATCCAAAAAAACTACAGTGGATTTGCAAGCTCACAAAGTCCCACATTTATAATAAGACTGAAAGACACCTGTTCTGGCCGTTCTGTGTACCTCATATTGAATTTCTTGACACTTATTGAATTTCACAAATCTAGCTAGCCTCTTAGTTTGAGCTCTCACAGGTTCACCAAGGACCCCTTTCACCATATGCCTATTAACCTTGGTGACATCTTTAATTTCAGGAAAGTAGAATGTGTCATAAAAACCTACTTTGGAGCTCATTCTCAGGAAGGAAATATTGTATTCAGAATTGTCCTCAAGATTTAATACTGCAACGAAACGAGGGGGGGGTCATCCACTACCCTCAACTTTGTCACCCACTACCGGCTCGGGGCTATGGAGGGGACGGGAAGGACTGAAGGGAAACCCTTTAGTGCTGTGCATGGCTTTTATTTACACAATTGAGTCACTGTCTCACACTGGGGCACGCCCACTACACAATTGAGTCACTGTCTCACACTGGGGCACGCCCACTACACAATTGAGTCACTGTCTCACACTGGGGCACGCCCACTACACAATTGAGTCACTGTCTCACACTGGGGCACGCCCACTACACAATTGAGTCACTGTCTCACACTGGGGCACGCCCACTACACAATTGAGTCACTGTCTCACACTGGGGCACGCCCACTACACAATTGAGTCACTGTCTCACACTGGGGCACGCCCACTACACAATTGAGTCACTGTCTCACACTGGGGCACGCCCACTACACAATTGAGTCACTGTCTCTCACACGGGGCACGCCCACTACACAATTGAGTCACTGTCTCTCACACGGGGCACGCCCACTACACAATTGAGTCACTGTCTCTCACACGGGGCACGCCCACTACACAATTGAGTCAGTCTCTCACACGGGGCATGCCCACTACACAACTGAGTCAGTCTCTCACACGGGGCACGCCCACTACACAACTGAGTCAGTCTCTCACACGGGGCACGCCCATGGGCATCAACTGGCTCGCACGTGTGCAGTCACTGTCACTGGGATGTCAAGGGGGGCTCCTCAGGGCACTCTCTAGGCCGTCCAGCTGTCCAGTAATCCCGGTGAAGACGAGCTACGTGTGTTGTGTTTTCCCCGTGAAGGTAAGAGGAGACTGAGCGAACATTTGTAGACAAGGAAGAGATATGAGAACGTGATGGACTTGCCTCGCCCCAAGTGTATACAAAATTTGTCGAGTGAATGTACATCATCATAAATTGTATGTTCATATTTCTGATGTCCGATAAATTGTATGTTTTCAGGGCCACCTATTTATAAATGTGACAAGTCTTCGGTAAGACAAAGGAGGTGTGAAAGGTGGTGTGCTGAAATGGATCCAAGATGACTTGAAGGCGAGAAAGATGAGAACAGTGATAAAGGCTCAACCCTCAGAGTGGTGCAGAGCAATAAGTGGAGTTCCTCAAGGGTCAGTGCTGGCACCAGTGATGTTCATGGTCTATGTCAATGGTAGGCTGGAAGGAAGAGATAGCTATGTAAGGTGATTCACGGATGATGCCAAGTTGCTGAGAAAAGTGAAAAATGAGGAAGATTGTAATCAGCTACAAACAGACCTTGGTAAGATGTCAGACTGGAGTCAAAGGTGGGGAATGGTTAAGTTTAATGCAGGGAAATGTAAAGTGATGGAATTCGGTAAGAGTACAAGGAGACAAACAGGGAATTACCGAATGGGAAATGAGTCTATTAGAAAAACGAAGGAAGAAAAAGACCTGGGAGTCGATCACTAACAACCTTACACCAGAGAGGCACAGCAATAACATCACCGGTGAGACATGTAACCTCTTGAGGAATATAAGAGTGGTGGTTGCTTATTTGGACGAGAAGATGGTGAAAAAGGTGATTGTATCAATGATGCGACCAAGGTTGGAATACGCAGCAGTGGTTTGGTCACCGCCTGGAAAGAAAGACAGAAAGAATACAGAGGGCGGCAACGAAGATGGTCCCAAGTTTGTAAGATTTGTCATACGAGGAAAGACTTTTCAAAGCAAGCTGGATAATTGTAGTTTTGGAGACGGGACAGTAGGAGCTTAGTTCTTTCCCTGAATGTTACAACTAGCTAGATACATGTGGCACACTGCCCACCACCACCACCCATTGCCACACAGGACACGCTCCCACAGGCATGGGTACAACCACACTTGTTGACACGACACACCACCACCCATTGCCACACACGACACACTCCACAGGCATGGTACAATCACACTTGTCCACACAACACACACACCACCCATTGCCACACACGACACACTCCCACAGGCACGGGTACAACCACACTTGTCCACACAACACACCACCACCACCCATTGCCACACACGACACACTCCCACAGGCATGGGTACAACCACACTTGTCCACACAACACACCACCACCACCCATTGCCACACACGACACACTCCCACGGGCACGGGTACAACCACACTTGTCCACACAACACACCACCACCACCCATTGCCACACTCGACACACTCCCACAGGCATGGGTACAACCACACTTGTCCACACAACACACCACCACCACCCATTGCCACACACGACACACTCCCACAGGCATGGGTACAACCACACTTGTCCACACAACACACCACCACCACCCATTGCCACACACGACACACTCCCACAGGCATGGGTACAACCACACTTGTCCACACAACACACCACCACCACCCATTGCCACACACGACACACTCCCACAGGCATGGGTACAACCACACTTGTCCACACAACACACCACCACCACCCATTGCCACACTCGACACACTCCCACAGGCATGGGTACAACCACACTTGTCCACACAACACACCACCACCACCCATTGCCACACTTGACACACTCCCACAGGCATGGGTACAACCACACTTGTCCACACAACGCACCACCTCAAAAGTGGATCTTCATGTGCTTGGCAATTTCACCCTTTGTATAGAAACACTTGCTACAAATATCACACTTGAATTTCCTATAGCCAGTGTGTCTCAGGGTGTGTTCATTGAGATGAGAGCTTTGAGTGAATTTTTTCCCACACTCTAGACATTCATAATCCTTAACACCACTGTGTGTCAGGGTGTGTCTGGTGAGACTACTCTTTTGAGTGAATCTTTCCCCACACTCTAGACATTCATAATTTCTAACACCACTGTGTGTCAGGGTGTGCCTGGTTAGGTGACTCTTTTCAGTAAATCTTTTCCCACACTTTAAACATTTAAATTTTCTAACACCACTGTGTATCAGGGTGTGTCTGGTGAGGTCACCCTTTGTAGTAATTTTTTTCCCACACTCCAGACATTCATAATTTCTAACACCACTGTGTGTCAGGGTGTGTCTGGTGAGGTGATCCTTTGTAGTAAATCTTTTCCCACACTCTAAACATTTATATTTTCTAACACCACTGTGGGTCAGGGAATGTCTATCGAGCTCACTCTTGCATCTGAATGATAGACCACACTGTTGGCACTCCAATTTGTTCTCTCCTTTGTAGCCTGAGCTGCCTGCCTCCAGGTGATTCTTGCCATCACAGCTGTGCCTCCCCACACCTGAGGCAGACTGCTCCTGCTGCTCCCGGCCACTCATGCTGCTGCCCAGCCCCACAGCCTCCATCGCAGCAATACTAGCACCAGCACACTCGGCAGCCAGTCCTGCGGGAACCCTCGGGGATACCAGAACAAGCCCCTTTATTGCCGAGCGGAGCTGCCAGCTTCGCCTCTGACCTCAGCACCTGCAACAGTGGTGACAGTCACAACTCAGAAAATGACACACTGCCCTAACACTGGTACACCCTGCAGGGCCGACACCTTTCTTCCCCCTCCCTTGTCAAGGCTTCCACTGCCTCCTCCTCTGTGGCTCCCTCATCATTTCTTATGTAGGACACCAGCCCTGTCCTGACATGAGAGGGACCAATTCCTGCACCAGGGAGAACAGAACAAGAAACAGCTTCTCACCTCCACCTCCACTTGGTCTTGACACTTTACTGTCACCTCCACACAAACCTTCACTGCTTGGCCTGTCCTTCCACCAACAGGCCAACAACCTTCCAGCAAGGAAGGAAAATACCCTTCAGTGTGAGATGGTGTCCCCGTGTGGAACTTTAGGCCTGATTCTTTAGTGCTAATAACTGATGTCACCTGATACAAGGGGGGCCTTGCAGCACTAAAGGCTCAAGGAATACCTACTGTATATTGCATAACCATTGAAACACAGAGGGAATACAGATCAATCTCCCAGATACAAATAGACAGGTTGTACCGAGTCAGCTCGTAAACCTCATTCCCACGTACTGAGGGAAATAACAAGGGGATTAGGGATCAACGCGTCCCTGCCCTGTTTGACGCAGCCTCTCACTTATACGAGGACCAAATTATTTTATTCTGGCAAGTTTTGGTGCGTTTTGTATTAATCTGTTACTCATTTTTGTTGCAAATTACAAAGGAAAAAAACCGAATGATTTGCGACAGAAACGACAGGAGAGTATTGGCTACTATCCAATGCAGACCCCATGAGGCATCGTTTTTCGCAAATATCTTCTCAACAAACAGTCGGATCAAAATGACAGTTTTGCACAGCTTGTCTGACACCGTCCCCTAATTTATGGCAGTAGAGTGCATTGCCAAGTGTGTTTAATGAGGGAGTTTACTCTTGACTTTTACGGCAAAGCTGGCAAGAGCCGCGTAGACATTCGGACAGTGGAAGGTTTGAGGTGACGTACTTGTGACGTGTATCAAGCTCCTTGCCTTCCCCCCCCCCGTACCTCCATACCCACCCCCACCACCTTTGAGGGGGAAGGTTGTACCCCACCTTTCCCCTCACTCTCTCTCTCTCTCTCTGCCACTTGCGTTGTACATGAGATAATACGCCATGCACATATTACTTGTCTATAATGGCAGATAACCCGAAAGTATATGCTATGTATGGTAGGGTGTTTATCACACGACAGTGATACCTGTTCCAGCATAATTGGCTGTTGCTTAAGTGCTGTCTGAGTTTTGTTGGGTAATTACACTACCCTCCCGAGTATCGCGCTTGCTTTCTTCCGGAGGCATAGCGTGAGACTCGCGGATCGCGAAACTCGGGTATTAAAAACACTGTAAAAATGCTTATTTATTTGGTGTGTGCGTGTGCGTGTGTCTACAGCGCCGTTAGGCAGTGACCTCCAAGGGTGGGATGGTAGGCCCTGGAGGTTAACTTGAGGGCTGTGTACCTACCGTATTTTACAGCTTATAAGACTCGCTTTTTCCCCAAAAAAATATCCTGAAAATGCCCCCAAGCCCCTGTCCACCCAGCAGTGAATGGGTACTGGGTGTTAGCCGGGTTTGTGACCCGCTTCCCGGGGTGGTGGCTTCAGCCAACACTACGTAGAGAAGAGGAGGGAGGAGAGGAGCTTGAGATTGAGCTTAAGTTGGGAGTCACCCAGCGGATGCTGTTTTGGTCTGAGTGAGTGAGCCTGACACATATCTTGTCAGCTGATGGTTGTGTGACAGTGTTATACGACAATAACACTGTCACAATGCCTTCCTCTCTTCTCTCCTGTCTCCTCCAGTACCTCCAGAAACCACAGTACCACACACGTCATGGTTAATCACTTATAAAGGAGTATTTTGTGGTAAATAGTAAGGTAAGGTGCTACTTATTTGAGGTGTTACCTATCTTATGCTACCGGCTGTTCCTGTAGAGAAAAACACAAAACAAATGAAAAAAAACAAAGCAAAACAACATACAGCTATACTAAGCCTATTATAATACTATACTAAGCAGGAAGGAAGGAAGACGTGTCCCGTACGTCTCTTATGGGAGGCGGTAGCAGAGTGGTTAGCGTCAAGATATATGTCAAGCTCGAGCACGAGCTTGACAGACGACCTACAAAGTGATACTAAGCAGAAAAGGTCACAAGAAGAAGTCTCCGAGTGGCGTTCTCGGTGATCCGAGTTCGATCCTTGATGAGGGCTGTAAAATCCACTTAAAATCTTTCTCTGCACTGTTGAGTGGCCTAAGAACACCCACATGCTGCCCATTAGCTCTACCTTCGATTGCGAGTGCATCGGAGGATATATATATATATATATATATATATATATATATATATATATATATATATATATATATATATATATATATATATATATACAATAAACCCTTCATGCTCGCGGGGGTTAGGGAACAGAGACACCCGCGAGTATCGTAAATCCGCAAGCATGACATTAGTCATTCATTTACCCCATAGTTTTTTTTTTTTTTTTTTTTTTTTTTTTTTTCCCCATCACAAGGAACTGGCCAAGAGCACAACAAAAATGGGTAACACAAAGCCCGCTTAGTTGCCAGTCCCTATAAAGAAGACAGTAAGAGAATAAAATAAAAACAGAGGGGTGAGCCAATTTAGTTCGGGAGGTGTCTTGTTACTCTTCTTTTGAAAAGATTTAAGTCATGGGAAAGTGGAAAAATAGAAACAGGAAGAGAGTTCCAGAGTTTACCAGTGAAAGGGATGAAAGAGTAAAGATACTGATTAACTCTTGCATTAGGAAGATGGACAGAATAGGGATGAGAATGAGTAGAAAGTCTTGTGCAGCGAGGCCGCGGGAGTGGGGGAGGCATGCAGTTAGCAAGTTCGTGAGCATGAAAATAACGGTAGAAGAGAGCAAGAGAAGCAACATTGCGGCGGTGATTTAAAGATTGAAGACAGACAGTCAGTCAGAGGAGAGGAGTTGATGAGACGAAAAGCTTTTGACTCAACCCTGTTTAGAAGAGCTGTATGAGTGGATCCTCCCCAAACATGTGAGACATACTCCATACATGGGCGGATAAGGCCCCTGTAGAGAGCAAGCAATTGGGAGGGAGAAAAAAAAAGGAAAAAAAAAAGAAGAAAAAAAGAAAAAAAAAAAGTTGAAACCCCGCGAGTAATCAAATCCGCGAGCCTGAAACCCGCGAGTATGAAGGGTTTAGTGTTTTATATATATATATATATATATATATATATATATATATATATATATATATATATATATATATATATATATATATATACATATACAGGGAGGTCCCGAAGATACGAGCAGTTAGGTTCCACCTGGCATACTCGTAAAGCGAAATCTCGTATAACGAAACACATAACTAATGGTAAAATATAAGTTTGGTTCCAGGAACCCATCAACATGTTTTTCAAGCTAAAATAAACTATAGCAAACACAACAAACACACAGCGTCTCTATTACCTACACTGTACTACCTATTCTGTAGAAAAAACATTCTGAAAGAGAAAATAGCAAACAAAATAACATAACTGCACATTAATTAAACATAAAACATAAATGATGTCATCAAGCTCATCATCAGTCACCAGCCAATGATAAACTTTTTTTTAAACTGCTCGACCAATCACAAGCTAGCATGACATATTTCCGGGCAAGAATGGCATGCCAGACTGCCTCTCTCCGCCTTCTGTCCCCATCATCTCTAACTAATTCTCGTTTTATTTGGAATGCTTAAGTTTTAAGGAGTTTTAATGTATCAGATAGTAAGATATATAAGTAAGGAGCCTGTGTTGCTAGTGTTTTGGTGGTAGAAGGTGTGTATGTGGGTTGAAATAGTGAATATTTGTGATATGGGGAGGCCCGGCGGCAAGAATTTCTCCGTCACTCACTGCCCCGCCAGCAGTCACCTCCATCATAACATCTTTAAATCGCCCTTATTTAAGGTGAAACACGGTGATACATTGATATAGATAATGACACGTGTATATAACATCTCACCATAATCACTAAGTTGTATAATAACGAGTAATAAGACGTTTAATCCTGTCCAAACCTACCGTGGCGGAGGAGGTGGCGGCTCCAGCGGCGCCGCCACTCAAAACTTTTGAGTAAAAACCCGCCGTCATCCGCCTCACCTGCGCCTTCCTGAAGACAGTCAGCTCCCATGCCTGTGATAGCACCATAGGATATCACCAGGGATCATAGGATTCCTCAAGGGGTTCTCACTCCCCTACTAAATATTACCAAAGACATCTATCTCCCTTGGTCTAATGGTGTTGATATCCACCTCACGGGCTTCATGGGCCGGCTCATGCTGCTGCTGCTGCTGCCAAACATGGATGAGTCCCTTGCTTGTATTTCATCTCTTTACTCATATATATGAATGATATCCATCCAAATGCAATCATATGTCTACATTCACCTAGAGAAATGATATTTCATAGCATACCAAGCAATAATAAGCGAGCCTGGAGACTTTCTACCTCTGCTAATACCAGTCTCGAGCAGTCGTTGGCCAGTCTGCACGTTATTTTCAGATTGATTATCGTACAACCTTAGGTAAAATCATATACACACAAACCTCGATTTCCCGGACTAATAGGGGGGAGCACTGGTCCGGGAACCGCAAAAGTCCGGGAATCGTAAGTAAAAAAAAGTTATATAAATTCAAAAAAAAAAAAAAAAAAAAAAAAAAAGTCCGATGCCATAACCCACCCCCGGACGTTTATCCTAAGGCTCTAGTATTTACTGTCCAGCAACCGACAATATCAACTACCCCGCCGCGGACTTTTACGTCCGCTGAGCATGCAGCCACCTGGCGGGAGGCAGCAGAAAGTGTTCAATAGTCTCAAGAGACGTTCCTGCACCAGGGGCAGTGGGGGTCAGGGGACTAACGGAGGCAGTGCAGGTGAACCGTGAGTGTCGTGTGCCCAAATGTAAACAATACAACCGCTGAGCATGCTGCCACCTGGCGGGAGGCAGCAGAAAGTGTTCAATAGTCTCAGAAATGTTCTTGCACCAGGGGCAGTGGGAGTCAGGTGACTGACGGAGGCTGTGCAGGTGAACCGTGAATGTTGTGCCCAAATGTAAACAATACGACCGCTGAGCATGCTGCCACCTGGCGGGAGGCGCGGACACTGACCAGGGGTGACAGAAGACGCTCGGACCGCCGGACAACTTGGTCAATTTACGAACAGGACCAGGCATTTAAAAAAAAAAAAAATGTCCGAGATTGACATATCCCGGGACCTCGGATTTTGTCCGGCAAATCCGATATCCGGGAAATCGAGGTTTGTGTGTAGTCAGTAAATGTTTATAATTTTAGTAAATAACTTGTAATTTACTTTAGTAAATAACTTGGTAATTTTACTCACCCCAGTTTGAATGTCGTAACATTGGATTTTCGATCTCGTATATTGAAAATAGACCCTAATTTACACATCTCGTATCATCGGATTCTCGTATATCGAATGCTCGTATAACGGGACCTCCCTGTATATATATATATATATATATATATATATATATATATATATAGAGAGAGAGAGAGAGAGAGAGAGAGAGAGAGAGAGAGAGAGAGAGAGAGAGAGGGAGAGGGAGAGGGAGAGAGAGAGAGAGAGAGAGAGAGAGAGAGAGAGAGAGAGAGAGAGAGAGAGAGAGAGTATATAAGGCCAGGAGATTTTCTCTGAGACAGATCTCGTTAAAAGTGATAGCTAGTTCAGCGTTTATTATCTTTTTAAAGATATTTTCTCTTTGTCTGAAGAGTGTCTTATTCTCTTTTGTAATCACTTGTATGACTTCGCCGTAGCTTGTCATTTTGCTGTATCGCGATTTCGGGTCTAAGAACCCTTCTTCAGCAGCATGTGGAAGATGTTTTCTCCTCAGTTGTAGAGGTGAGCATGACTTAGATGCGGAGTGAAGCGCTATTTATAGATGAAGTCTGCCTGCCACGCAGCCTAGTGGCGGCGCTGATTGGTAGATAGCTTCTGCTTCTCGTCTCCTCGCTTTGCTTCTCTGTGAGTAGGCTGTTATTTGCTTCAGTTCTTTTCATGCTGGGTAGAGCTTGTAGGTCGTTTGTCTGTACGTTAAGCTTGGGATTGATCTCCTTTATGTATAGTAAAAACTATACATAAAAGAGATCAATCCCAAGCTTAACGTACAGGCAAACGAACTACAAGCTTTACCTGACCTAGATACATGTGGCACACTGCCCACCACCACCACCCATTGCCACACACGACACACTCCAACGGGCACGGGTACAACCACACTTGTCCACACAACACACCACCACCACCCATTGCCACACACGACACACTCCCACAGGCATGGGTACAACCACACTTGTCCACACAACACACCACCACCACCCATTGCCACACACGACACACTCCAACGGGCACGGGTACAACCACACTTGTCCACACAACACACCACCACCACCCATTGCCACACACGACACACTCCCACAGGCATGGGTACAACCACACTTGTCCACACAACACACCACCACCACCCATTGCCACACACGACACACTCCCACAGGCATGGGTACAACCACACTTGTCCACACAATGCACCAACTCAAAAGTGGATCTTCATGTGCTTGGCAATATTACTCTTTGTATAGAAACACTTGCTACAAATATCACACTTGAATTTCCTATAGCCAGTGTGTCTCAGGGTGTGTTCATTGAGATGAGAGCTTTGAGTGAATTTTTTCCCACACTCTAAACATTCATAATTCTTAACACCACTGTGTGTCAGGGTGTGTCTGGTGAGACTACTCTTTTGAGTGAATCTTTCCCCACACTCTAGACATTCATAATTTCTAACACCACTGTGTGTCAGGGTGTGCCTGGTTAGGTGACCCTTTTCAGTAAATCTTTTCCCACACTCTAAACATTCATATTTTCTAACACCACTGTGTATCAGGGTGTGTGTGGTGAGGCTACTCTTGTGAGTAAATCTTTTCCCACACTCTAAACATTCATAGTTTCTAACACCACTGTGTGTCAGGGTGTGTGAGGTGAGGTGACCCTTTCTAGTAAATCTTTTCCCACACTCTAGACATTTATATTTTCTAACACCATTGTGTATCAGGGTGTGTCTGGTGAGGTCACTCTTTTGAGTAAATCTTGTCTCACACTCTAAACATTTATATTTTCTAACACCACTGTGTGTCAGGGTGTGTGTGGTGAGGTGATCCTTTGTAGTAAATCTTTTCCCACACTCTAGACATTTATATTTTCTAACACCACTGTGGGTCAGGGTGTGTCTATCGAGCTCACTCTTGCATCTGAATGATAGACCACACTGTTGGCACTCCAATTTGTTCTCTCCTTTGTAGCCTGAGCTGCCTGCCTCCAGGTGATTCTTGCCATCACAGCTGTGCCTCCCCACACCTGAGGCAGACTGCTCCTGCTGCTCCCAGCCACTCATGCTGCTGCCCGGCCCCACAGCCTCCATCGCAGCAATACTAGCGCCAGCACACTCGGCAGCCAGTCCTGCGGGAACCCTCGGGGATACCAGAACAAGCCCCTTTATTGCCGAGCGGAGCTGCCAGCTTCGCCTCTGACCTCAGCACCTGCAACAGTGGTGACAGTCACAACTCAGAAAATGACACACTGCCCTAACAATGGTACACCCTGCAGGGCCGACACCTTTCTTCCCCCTCCCTTGTCAAGGCTTCCACTGCCTCCTCCTCTGTGGCTCCCTCATCATTTCTTATGTAGGACACCAGCCCTGTCCTGACATGAGAGGGACCAATTCCTGCACCAGGGAGAACAGAACAAGAAACAGCTTCTCACCTCCACCTCCACTTGGTCTTGACACTTTACTGTCACCTCCACACAAACCTTCACTGCTTGGCCTGTCCTTCCACCAACAGGCCAACAACCTTCCAGCAAGGAAGGAAAATACCCTTCAGTGTGAGATGGTGTCCCCGTGTGGAACTTTAGGCCTGATTCTTTAGTGCTAATAACTGATGTCACCTGATACAAGGGGGGCCTTGCAGCACTAAAGGCTCAAGGAATACCTACTGTATATTGCATAACCATTGAAACACAGAGGGAATACAGATCAATCTCCCAGATACAAATAGACAGGTTGTACCGAGTCAGCTCGTAAACCTCATTCCCACGTACTGAGGGAAATAACAAGGGGATTAGGGATCAACGCGTCCCTGCCCTGTTTGACGCAGCCTCTCACTTATACGAGGACCAAACTATTTTATTCTGGCAAGTTTTGGTGCGTTTTGTATTAATCTGTTACTCATTTTTGTCGCAAATTACAAAGGAAAAAAACAACTAGTTATTTGAGACAAAAACGATAGGAGAGTAATGGTGACTAGGTAGTATTTTACTAAACTGCAGTTTTACCGAAGAAGTTTACAGTTTAAGGTCCCGATAGAGCCTTCTTGGTGGCTGCGAGGATCCCTCGGGGAACCCTATGAGCCCTGGTGATGTCCTATGATGCTGTCACAGGCATGGCATGTGGTGATCAGTCTTGCTCAGGAAGATGCAGAGGACAGCGTGTGGGAGCGCGCGCGCCTCGGCGGTCACAGAGCCACTACACAATACACTATCAAGATGACCCGTAACAAGGTGGTTACTACGCTCCCACAAACCCATGTTTTCTCATGATGGATTCAGGAAGGAAATGCTATAGAGGAGCCTCTCCCTTATCAAGAACGAGGACTAAAGCCGTGTTTTTGTTGTCCAAGCACCGTCTTGGATTATGAATCCCAATCCAAGATTTCCTGTTTTTGAGCGCGGTCTTGATACGATGACGGGATTAGAGAACAAGCATTAGAAAACAGGAGTTTCGGCGCCGCGTGGCTATTTTGTGATGCCGTACTGATGCGGGGAAAACCATGCCCATCAGGACTACCAATCCAAGCGTTCCGAAGACACCTCTGAGGCTGTCTTGGAGATGATCCCGTAGAAACAACAGAAAAGAAAGGACATTGGAGGAGAAATTGTCGAGTGGCTGAGGTTAAGAAAGGCTCACTTGACATGAAAAACAACATAATGTGTAAAAGTAGTAATGACAAATGGTTGTAGAAGAAGAAATAACAGCATATAACAGATAGATGAAGAGATATGGTGTTATAACTGATGAGAAGCCGGTCTGTTATGTGTATTGCTACACTTTTCTAATACTCGGGGAAAAATAAGGTTATTATGGACGAGAACTGCGCGGTCGCTTCCGCCGTTACCACTTACGTTTTCTATATTATTTTTTGCTCAGTATATTGTACATTATTAATCCACTTCCACGTAACCTTCAGAACTCATATACATATTGTAGAAATAATAGTTGGTTAATACGCATACAGACACACACACTCCTTCAGAGGCCCCCCAACCCTTTAGGAGGTTAGGTTAAGGTTCGGTTAGGTTCATAATCTCGCCGGGGGGGTTGAGGGGGGCTGAACCCCTCCCGCCCCCGTTATGAGGTTAGGTTAGGTTCGGTTCGGGTAATAATCCTCCCAGCAGGCAGCAGGGATAGGGAAGCGGACCACTCGGCAGCTGGCGGGTGGGCTGGTGAATGCGGGGGGCGGGGCGCACTTGTTTTCGTACAATTCTGTCACTTCACTTGTTTCTGAGACACTGACTATTATTTACTGGCAAAGTTTTAGTGCTTTTTGTGATGGAAATACATTGTTATCAATGGAAATGGCGACCTTAGGATTTGGTGATGAAAAAAAAATGTATTGGGTTTCCGGTAAATAATACCTCCATCTGAAAAAACACCACTAATTTTAGGCAAGGAGCAACTAGTCAGTGTCTCAGAAAATGACCGCGCAGTCCTCGTCCATTTTTACCATGAATAAGAAATAGAGTTTATTGGAGCATTTGCCCATAATCACTTAAAATATTTTGAGCTTTACGTTCTTATTAATGATCAAATATGTTGCAGTCTACTGCAACTGCTATAGCATTTGTATCGCAAATTATTAGTTTTTGAAAAACCTTACTCTCTGGTTAGTAGGAATTAGGTCAAATAAATTGGTTAGTTAACATTGTTGGGAGTCTAGGTTAGGTTTAATTACCTTTGGGTTATTAGTTTTATAATGATTGTGCTTTATGAAAAAATAACATGTTATCTTTAATACTCTCAGACTTATCTTTTTTTTAATTAAATATGCTAATATATTTTTACATAGTGTTTCCTGCAAGTGGCTCCTACTCTGCATATACCCCAAAAAATATTTCCTTATTCCCCATTACCCAAAAAACTTTGCTAAATTTCCAGTTTGACACCGAATTCACTTTTGTGGACGAAACTTTTTTTTCTGATGTGTTTTGATGCGTTTTGAATCAATCTTGTAACCGTTTCTGTCGCAAATCACTTTTTTTTTAGTGATTTGCGACAAAAAATGATTGAAAAACAAAATTCAACATAACAAAATCTACAGTACCCTCCCGAGTTTTGCGCTTGCTTTCTTCCCAAGGCATAGCGCGAAACTCGCGGATCGCAAAACTCGGTTATTGAAAACACTGTAAAAATGCTTATTTAGTCCGGTGCGAGGTGTATCTACCGTATTTTACACCTTATAAGACTCCCTTTTTCCCAAAAAAATATCCTGAAAATGCCCCAAGCCCCTGTCCACCCAGCAGTGAATGGGTACCGGGTGTTAGCCAAGGGTTTGTGACCCACCTTCCGGGGTGGTGGCTTCGGCCAACACTACGTAGAGGAGAGGAGAGGAGGAGGAAGAGCAGAGGAGAGGAGCTTGAGCTTGAGCTTGAAATGGGAGTCACCCAGCGGATGCTGACGGTGAAGCCTTTAGTCCGGCGTTCTCCCACACACGTATCCTGTCCTACGAACGACACTTGATCTTGATCTTGATATTACAGGTGGCCTATTCTTCATAGGCCAGGCCTTTGAACTGGTGTTGCATAAAATAAGTAACACCTTGGAATATGTAGCACCTGACCCCACACCCCTGCCGATCCTTACTTATTTACCATAAAATACTCCTTTGTAAGTGATTAACAAGGACGTTTGTGGTACTGTGGTTGCTGGAGGTACTGGAGGAGACAAGAGAGAAGAGAGGAAGGCATTGGAGGTACCGTAGAGAAAGGAGGAAAGCATTAGTGTAGTGATTAGTTAGTAAGAGCAAGGCATTGACTGATCTAGCTCTGTACACGTCTAATGTCTATGTTAGTGTGCTTTTATGTATGACAAGGCAGGTGAAGGGATTATCTTGTTAAAAATTTCCATCTCTGTCTCTCTCGATTCGTCTTCTTCTTGTGACCTTTGATGCTTAGTATCGCTTCATAGGTTCTCTTCAAGCTTTGTCTGCTTCGTTAACAAATTTGTCAACTCTTCCTTTGTCTATTTGACCTGGGATACTAAAACATTTTCATTTGTTTTGGGCTGAGTGAGCGATGGCGTCAGCTGATGGTTGTGTGACAGTGTTATACGGCAATAACACTGTCACAATGCCTTCCTCTCTTCTCTCCTCCAGTACCTCCAGAAACCACAGTACCACATACGTCATGGTTAATCACTTATAAATGAGTATTTTGTGGTAAATAAGTAAGGAACGGGAGCGGCATGAGCCTCTAATCACAGGCGTCACTATAGAAATTCTGTTTGCGCCACCACGGGCGAGGGCCAACCATCACAGCCCTCAAGTGAACCTCCAGGACCCATCATCCCACCCCTGGAGGTCACTGCCTAACGGCACTGTAGGCACACACGCACACAAAAAAAGAAAAAAAGAAAAAGAAACGTGTACAAAGCAGCGCGAAAGTCGGGATGGTAAGAATTTAGGACTCAGTGCGAAACTCTAGGATCGCAGAACTCGCATAGCGTGAAACTTGGGTGCCAAAATTTCCCTAAACTAGGGAAATTTCCCTAGTTTAGGGATTTTTTTTGGGGGGGGCCATATTTCCCTTATGTGTGTGCTCCCCCACCCCAAAACACCGTATTCCCACCAGTTCCCCAGGCTTGTTGGCTATAAGAAGAAGAAGATACAGGGTGGAGCCCTTGTTCTTAAGTTTTACCGGTGTTAGTGATCATCAATTAGTGTTAGTGATCATCTCCACGAGTGCCAGACTATCCTCACCATGTGGGTCCATACAATAACCGGAACGGAGATTATGTCCGGAACGGAGTTTGTATCAAGACAATTTGGCATTTATTGGGACATTGAATTAAGTTATTAAAAGAAGAAGAATGTTTTATTCGACATTAACCCTTTCACGCACGGTTATGCGATCGCGTCAAAACGGGCCCATGTACATCTTAGCTTTTGACGCGAATTGCGACAAAAAACATTAAAAAATTCGCCAAAAATAAAGTATATCAGAATCGCGTCAAAATTTTATGCGTAAACGATCCATGCTAGACCTATAAAATAAACTAATTGTCAACTCGCTCGTGCGAATGGATTTGAAGTGATAAGGGCCCGTGTCCCTGTTCACTCTCAGCAGGCAGCGTGTTAGCCCGCCTTCTTAGCCATCCGTCTTCCAACATGTGTTTCAGTTTTCCTCCATTTTCTCAAAATCTACTGGCCATATGAAAATTATAATGGTAGCGTTGGAATCCTCATAAAAGTCCGCTTTTATTGACAAATAAACCATAAAAAGTCGACTCTGGAAGTATCGAGCTACGAAGTGGTGAACGTAAGTATTTCTTATTTCTCTTTACTCAATGTTTTTTGAAGTCGTTAAACTCTGCTATTTATTTGCATTTCTCGTTATTTTTGCCTTTCATAAGGCAGAATAATCTCTTGCGAAACCAACGATATATAATAATGCCAGGAAAAAAAAATAATCGTGGTTGAAATTGATAACATAAACAAAACATTCGCCGCACAGTCAGGCCATAACGCGGGGCAACTTAGAGAGCCCCAAATTGATGTCGCAGTGGACGGAAAAACTTAATAAACTTTTCGTGCGTGAAAGGGTTAAACTCTGCTGCTCTTCGTATTTACAATTAAAATCACAGTTGACAGATACAATTATATTGAATTTCATTTATTTACACAACATAAGAATATAAAGTACAGACATCCCATGCCTCTGACAGACAGTCATCACAATTAAAATCAACACAATAAAAACAAGATTGTCATGTCATGCCTCTGACAGACAGTCATCACAATTAAAATCAACACAATAAAAACTGCTACTAATACTACTACTACTGCTACTATTACTACTATTACTATTACTACTACTACTACTACTACTATTACTACTACTACTACTACCGAATAGAGACGTCATCATACCCTTACATACATCAATATACCCTTATAGACCCTTCTAAACCCGATCCCTAAACCCACCCTCCAGCCCGTTTTGGAACTCCGTTCCGGAAAATAATCTCCGTTCCGGAACGTTCCGAACTCCGTTCCGGTAAATAATCTCCGTTCCGGACCGTTCCGGTTACTGTATGGACCGCTCACCATGTCAGGGCTTGGGGAGATACACTGGCTGGCTGTGGGATTCTGTGGGAATGTCTCGCTGCCCGATGTCACCACCAGTGATTTCACTCATTGTCCCCTGAGTCTATGTAGCTTTAGTACTGTGGCTTTCCTACACAAGGGTACACGCGTACTTACTTGTTGTTGTTGTTGTTGTTGAAGGGCAGTGATGTCGAAATCGACGATATTCGCCCTGGCGTACAGCCGTGAATTAATCACAGTCGGGACAGTTGATTAGTCTTCCTCAGGAAGGCACAGGTGAGGCGGATGTCCGCGGGGCGTTGTGATGGGTGGACGGCAGCGGCGGCCAGCAGGGTGGGCAGGTCAAAGGTGGTGACGTTCAGGGCGATGAGGTCACCACGTAGAAGTAGTCGGTGGGAGTGGAAGCGAGGGCACTGCAGCAGGAAGTGCTCGATGGACTCCGGGACGTTCCTGCACCAGGGGCAGTACGGGTCGGGCGTGAGCTGCAGACGATGCAGGTGTGCTGTGAGTGTTGTGTGACCGATCCTCAGGCGGGTGAGGGCGACCTCCAAGACGCGGGACGATTGTCTTATCCATGGGTGCGGGGAGGAGTCTGTGCGGTAGTGACCCATGGAGGTGGCACGGAGGGCGTCGCCGAGCGACCTATCCCAGGCGGAGCGGCAGACATTAGAAAGCAGACGCTTGGCGGTGGAGGGCGGGGGGGTGATGTTTACCTCGGAAAGGGCCATCTTGGCAGCAGCATCAGCAACCTCATTGCCCCGGATGTTGCAGTGGGAAGGCACCCACTGAGATGAGGGAGAGGAGTAGCCGTTGCAGGGAGTGAACCATGGCTGTGGAGGAAGCCGGGCGACGGGAGAGGAAGAGATGGAGGGAGGAGAGAGAGTCTGTGTAGATCACAACTCTGGCTGGGGTGTAGGTGGTGTCAAGGTAAGTCACAGCCTGGCGAATGGCGAAGAGTTCTGCTGTCAGAACATCTGTTTCAGGGGGCAGCCGCCACGTCCTGCAGATGTTGGAGCGAGGGTCATAGGCGGCAGCGCCTGTAGACGGAATGGTGGGGGAGTGAGAGCTGTCAGTGAAGATCTTCAGGTGATTGTGGTAAAGTGACATGTCGAGTTGACGGAATAAAGGAGCTGCCAGGACGCTAGCTGAGTGTTTGGGAGAAAGATCTGGGATAGTCAGGGCAACCATCGGGGAAATGCCCAGCCAGGATGGAACCGGGGAGTGTGGGCTGATGGGCTGAGTAGGAGGTGGTGGCAAGTTCAGCACAGAGTGGGCCAGCAGTGCACGGACCAGTAGAGGCTGACGGGCTCCAGGAAGCCAGACTGGAGTGTGAGGATCCACACCGGAGTTGGCATAGAGAGTGGCGAGGGGGTGGGATGGTGGCAGGGACGTGATGTGGTGGTAATGGCTACATATGAAGTTGTGGTCCCCTCACAGAGTAGCAGAAATACAAGCCCTCGAATCAGTTCAAAGGTCTTATACCAGACAAGTGGAGGGAATGAAAAACCTCAATTATTGGGAAAGATTACAAAAGTTGGGCCTTTACTCACAACAGAGGCGGAGGGAGAGATACCAGATATTATATACCTGAAAGATCCTGGAGAACCTTGTGCCCAACCCTACTGCCATCAGTGACCTGTCAGCCCAGCATATTAACCCAAGAACTGGTCGCAAGGTAAGGAGGAGAACACTACCATCAGACACACCAGCCAGGATCAAGACCCTCTTATCAACCAGTCTGCCTCATATTGGGCCAAAACTATTTAACAACCTGCCAGGAAATTTAAGGAACCTCACGGAATGCTCAGTGGAAAAATTCAAACATCATTTGGACAACCACCTACAAACAATCCCGGATGAATCTCCCGTGCCTGGATATACGTCTGTGAGCAGGGCAGACACTAACTCAATATCGGACCAGGTGAACCTGCAACACAGGGACGCTGGGTTCGGATGCAGCGGTGGAGCACCACGACTGTGAGGGAGTACCCTCAAGACGGAAACAAGTATAGGATCTCCCTCCTGTGTACCTGCAACGGGGGGATACCGCTCTTTGCGTGGAGGGCGATGACAGGTGAGGACCTCATTGCTCCCATGGAGATCCTCAGGGCCGCATTTTGCAGGACGTCCAGTTTCCTGAGGGTGGAAAGGGCTCAATCAATCAATCATTGGGGGCATACGCCGGGGGGCGCGTCGCCTCGCCCACCCTACGACGCCACTCCCGGGGGTCACCACGTGCGAGTTCCCATGCAGGGTCCTTTCCCATACCAAGCAGCTCTCAACAAGAAACATCAACTTGCCCCAGCCACGAGCCTTGTGGGCACCTCCTTGGCCTCCTCCACGCCGGATTGTCTCTTACAGATACAACCCGATGGGAAGGATCGGTTTCAGGGTAGCGTGCCACATGCCCATATAGCCGACGTTGGCGCTGACGAACTATGCAGGTAATAGGCCTCGATTCAGTCTCACGGTGCAATCGCTGATTTGACACGTAATCATCCCAGCGATACCCCATGATTCTGCGAAGACACTTATTACCAAAGGCATTGATTTGTCTTTTCAAGTCACTATTTAGTGTCCATGTCTCACAACCATAGAGTAAGACAGGGATCACAAGCGATTTGAAGATCCGGATCTTTGTCCTCCTGCACAGGTACCGACAACGCCAAATACTCCCGCTGAGCGAGTCCATAACACCGTGGGCTATGCCAATCCGCCGTAAGACTTCTTGACGTGACCCGCCGTCATTATGGGCTGCGCTACCAAGGTATGTAAAACTTTTCAAGATCTCAATGTCCTCGCCACACGCCACAGACTGTACTGCTTCATCTAGTAAGTCTCCAAACACCTGGACCTTGGTCTTGAGCCAGGAGACCTCAAGTCCCAAAGGCTTTGCCTCCTCGTGCAGCGCCTCGAGAGCCATCACCAGGACCTCCAGCGACTCAGCAAAGATTACTGTCAGTGCTGGGCACGCGATCCAAAAATAGGTGGTCCACTATCGCTATTCCGCGATCGAAAATTTGGCGTTCCACGATTGCGGAATATTTATTTAAGTTTGAATTCAAATTCCGTGATCGGTAATCGCTAGCGAAGTTTTTCTTCTAAGAAATAAAGCATTAAGCCATTATACCCCATTAAGTATCAACTTAAGTCTTAACTCTTAAGTTTTTTCTATGTAGGCTAGGTGAGGTGAGTTTCGAATTCAAGTTAGAACTTGACATTTAGCGTTTGCTAAGAGCGGGGAAGTCAGCGACTTTACTGTGGAACAGTTCAGAGCTGACTGATCAGCCAGCGGGCGGCCAGCAGCAGGCACGTCAGGTAACAGAACAGCTGGCTGGTCAACCTAACCCCGCGCGGTAGCGAGGAAAAAAAAAATTGTTTTTCAAGTCAAGATTTTAGTTCGTGGACTAAAAATCGCGGAATTAAAGGCAAAAAAAAATAATTCAAATTTAATAAAAATTCCGCGATCGATTTTTGGTAGTCCGCGATCGCGGAATCGCGGACTATAATTCTGCGACGCCCAGCACTGATTACTGCATCATCGGCAAAAACAAGATCAGTGATCTTGGTGCTGCAGACGGATGCTCCACAATCACTTTGATCTACAACCTTGTCCAATACCCAATCCATACAAGCGTTGAAAAGTGATGGGGCAAGGACGCACCCTTGCCTCACTCCTGTATTCACAGGGAAGAAGCTGGATACACCTGCCCCACACTTCACAGCACTCTCAGTTCCAGAATACAGACCAGTTATCAAACCAATAGCCCTTGCAGGAATCCCTCGAAGTCGCAGAAGATCCCAGAGTGACTCACGATGCACTGAGTCAAACGCCTTCTTGAGATCAACATAGGCTGCAAGCATCCCCTGTCGAAACTCACGTCGGCGTTCCACCAGGACACGAAGCGCTAGGATACGGTCCGTTGTTGACTTACCAGGCGTGAACCCAGACTGCTGAGGTCTCTGATGCTTCACCAGATGACTGCGAATTCGTGTCAGCAATAGATGGGCAAGCACCTTGCCTGGTACACTGAGCAGTGTAATACCGCGGTAATTGTTGCAGTCCTGACGGTCCCCTTTCCCTTTCCAGATAGGGACGACCAGCCCCCTTTTCCAGTCAGGAGGAATGGTACCTGATTGCCACACGGCAGTCAGGACAGTATGCAACCCGCGGATCATGGCCTCACCCCCAGCTTTGAGGAGCTCCGCACTGATATTACAAACACCAGCTGCCTTTCCACCCGTCAACTTTGCTACAGCCTCTCTGACTTTGTCAAGAGAGGGTGCGGTTTCGTCAATGGGAGGATCGGCATCCACTGCCTGTAACCCAGTGGTGTGAAGCTGCTCAGTTGGAGGGTCCACCATGAACAACTGCCCAAAGTACTCAGCCCAACGAGCCATCTGCCCATCCATGTCCGACACGAGGCGCCCATCTGCTGTTCGAATAGCACTTGCCCGAGAAGGAGACTTGGAACGGAGCTTCTTCAGGGCTCGGTAGGCGGGTCGGAGGTTATTAGCGTTCAAATGACCCTCGACATTCTCAGCGAGACTCCTGACATACCTCTCCTTGTCTCTCCCCAGGAGGGTTCTAGTCCGGCGTGACAGAGCCCTGTGCTGGTCCTGGTTCCCAGCCAGCCTGGCAGCGTGACTCTCCTCGATTTTCTCCAGCGTCTCCGTCGAGACAAAACCACGCCCTGACCTCGGGTGCTCCCCAATACACTCCTTGGCAGCCTGTAGAGTTTCACGTTTGAAGGTATCCCACAGTTTTACAGGGTCCCCGAGAGCACCGAGCACATCAAACCGATTTGAGACTGCCACCGCATACTCATGAGCACATGTCAAGTCCTTCAGTTTCTCAAGATGAAACACAGTATAGTTACCTCTTGAGATTCTTCTGGACTTGACATGAAGCTTAAGTGTAGCAACAACAAGTCTGTGATCTGTTCCAACGAACTCAGCACTCCGGTAAACCCTGCAGTTCTGGAGGATCCTCCAACGAGTACTAACGAGGATGTGGTCGATCTCCTTAGCTACCCCTCCGGCATTACTATACCATGTCCAGCAGTGCAGCTCTGGTCTCTGATACCAAGAACCTGCATTTCTCAACCTTCTGGATCTTGCAAAGTTCAGAAGCAGAGAACTGTTGGTGTTTCTGGTACCGGAGCCATGGGGACCAACACATAACTCGTAGCCATCTCTCAGTGCCAGTAGTAGCATTGAAGTCGCCCAAAACAATGTGTCCCGAGGAGGACACTGGTCTAATACAGAGTCGAGTTTGGCGTAGAACATCTCCTTCTCTTCAGTTTTACGCATCTCGGTAGGAGCGTACACTGCAACAAGAGACATGAAACCCAGAGTGTGTTTCATTCTCACCCGCATTATACGCTCATCAACCAGAGTAACCTCAACAACTGACGGCTGCAGTTTGCTGGAGATGCCTATAGCTACAGCCTACTCCCCGTTCATGGTGACCATTGCTCATGCCGGACCAGTAGTAGGTGTAACCCCCACTGCCAGGCCTCCTCGTCTCAGAGAGTCCCACTATATCCACCCTCAGCCTACTGAGCTCGCCCGATAGGAGAGGTAGTCGATGATCGTCTGAGAGGCTCAGAACGTTCCACGAGCCCACACGAAGAACCCTCCGCAGGTTGATCCCAGGAGTGATTCGACGGGCAGGCGCCGCCTCTGCACCGCCCCGGCCACCCCCTTAAGAAAAAGTTGTGCTAGGTGGCCCTACCACTTGATTTGGAAAGGGCTGCTGAGCCATAAATACAGCTGCCATAAGACACCTTAGATCTGATGGCCGCCTGGTAGTAGTGCAAAAGGAGATCACGACTGGCCCCCCAGCAGACACCAGCCACCAGCTTCATGATGTTGAGGCACCTGTTGCAGGTGGTACGGAGTTACTCAATATGAGGAGACCAGGTCAGGCGGGGACCATCCAGCCGCATACCGAGGAAAGTGTGGGACCTGGTGTAAGGCACCAGGGAGCCACTACGGGTGACAGTGGGTGGAGAGCGGACAGGCTTGAGGGTGAAGCACATAAGGGAGCTTTTGGGAGCATTAATTGAGAGACCCCATGTCCTCACCCAGTCAGTTAATGCATCTGCTGCCTCCTGCAAGCATAGCTGTGCCTGGGCCTGAGTGTTGGCTCTGCTGATGATGGTAATGTCGTCTGCATAGATAAGAAGGTGAGAGTGGGGAGGAATGTGGAGGTCTGAGAGCAGGACATTGAACAGCAAAGGGCTGAGGATGGAACCCTGCAGCACTCCTCTCTGTATTTGATGGGAAGGAGAGGTGGAGGCACCAACCGCAACCTGAAAAGACCGGCCTGACAAGAATGACCGGAGCCAGGCGAGGGTGGGTCCCGTGATTCCCATGGATGCCAACTTACGGAGGATGCCTTCGTGGGACGCAGAGTCAAATGCTCCCTCTAGATCTACAAAGAGAGAGGTCATGACCTCCCTACCCCGGTAAGTGTCACAGATGTGATACTCCAGCTGCGCCAGGACATATAGGGTGCTCCTGCGGGGCCTGAAGCCACACTGCACCTCTCTCAGGAGATGGCTGTCCTCCAGCCACCAGGATAGGCGAGTGGCCACCAATCGCTCCAGGAGCTTACCCACGCAGGAGAGGAGAGCGATAGGGCGGTATGTGGATGGGAGTGTGGGGTCCTTCCCGGGTTTGGGTATAGGTAGCAGGGTGGAGGATTTCCAGTACGTAGGGAAGACGCTCCGGAGCCAACTGGTGTTGAAGAGGGAGAGTGCCGTGGTCTTCAAGGGGGGTGTCATGTGAAGCAGGAACTTATACGACATGTTGTCCCGGCCCGCAGTTTTCCCCGGTCTTAAGGTGGACAAGGCCCGGTCCATCTCATCAGTCGTGAAAGGACTGGTGAGTGCCGGGATGCCAGGGGAGGCAACAGCATTATTTATTGCCGCATTGATGTTAAGGGACGATGAGAGAGGACATCGGAGACCAATCTTGTCCTGGTAGTGTGCGGCAAGTAATGCAGCCTTCTGCGGGTCATCTAGGAGGGGGTTGGCACCATCCTTCAGGGGCAGTGAGAGGCATTGTTTAGTGCCCTCCATGGAGTTGAAAAAATCCCACGTACGCTTTGTGGAGGAGGATGGAGAGAGGGAAGCGCAGTGGGCGCCCCACGCCTTCCTCTGGGCGAGGAGGATGGTCCTGGCACATATGGCATCGAGTCTATGATATTCAGCCCCAAGCTGTAGTGTGGGCCTTCGACGCCATAGGTTCCACGCCCTCCTTCGGGCCTTGACTGCCTGGGGGCAGTCTTCGCTCCACCAAGATTTGCCCGGACGGCGAGGGGCGCGACGCGTCGAGAGATGGAAGGCAGCCTTTCCCGCGTCCTCCAGGAATGTGGAAAGGGAGGCAGCGGCGTCCTCCAGGGGAAGGGAGGAGAGATCCGGTGGGTCGTGGAGTGCTGCCTCGAAGAGGGGCCAGCCGGAAGGCGTGAGTTTCCAGTGAGGCAGGCAACCTCCAAAAGAGCGCCCTCCTGAAGGTGTTGGTGAGGTGGAGAGGGAGGTCAGGTTCCCAGCACCTGTGATGGGCATTGAAGTCACCCATGATGCCAACAGGCGGAGGAAGGAGGGAAAAGTAGTGGATCAGTTCCCGGTATGTGGCACCATCAGCGTTATAGCAGACCGCTACGGATAACCCACCCTGTTGCGTAGCAACCCTGGCTGCGACCACTTCGAGGTGGCCGTGCTGCCACTGTGGCAGGGCAAGGGGGGAATGGTCAAGGGAGTCGTGAACTGCAAGGAGGACGCCGCCTCCACGTCCCAAGGGTACATACTCTTGCTGGAGGTGCTCTAACATCGAGGCTCACCGCGATGGGAGGCAGCAAGGCAAGGAAGGCACGTCTTGATCTTGATCTTGAAATTACAGGTAGACTTTTCTTCATAGGCCAGGCCTTTAAACTGGCTGCTCTTGTAGAGTCTATTGTTTATTTCTCATATACCACATTCTTTCAAAACTCTTTCAATGTCTCAATCATCCGTCCACTTGTCTCACCACACAGTCCCAGCAGCAATAACATCCATTCTCTTCCTGTCCTTTCAACCACCTCGTTCATGTCACCTCCCATTTCAGTCAAAACCACACGCATCATTTCCATTCTCTCCCCACTATACTTCTCACGTTCTAGTATCACATGTTCCACTGTTTCATCCTCACCCATGTCACACATCTGGCACACTTTGCTGCGGGACTCAGACCATCTGTAGTTCCTTGTGTAGCGCCCCCCCTTATAGCTAGATGTTAATTTGAAGGGCTCCACAAACCTGGGGGGAGATGCTCGAAAGAGTTACGGGACCGTAAGTATTACCCTAGGGGGCTTTTACCTCGTAGCGCCTCTACGGGTGATGCTCAAACCGTTTTCTCACTTGCTACGGGACTGCGAGGCTAAGGGTGGTCGGCACCACCCTTAGCTCCCTACAGGAGTGAAATTTGAAGCGACAAGACATCAATAAACAATCAAATACAAGTTTATCACTATATTTTATGTTTATTGTGTATTATAGAGCCATTTCATGCTTGCCTGTTTGAAATATGATGTGTTTATTGCATCATTAACTCCATATTATATCATATTTAACATACAATACCTATACAGGGAGGTCCCGTTATACGAGCATTCGGTATACGAGAATCCGATGATACGAGATGTGTAAATTAGGGTCTATTTTCAATATACGAGATCGAAAATCCAATGATAGGACATTCAAACTGGGGTGAGTAAAATTATCAAGTTCAAAATGCGCGCCCTACCACTCCCAGGCTGAACAAAGGGGGATTTGGTTGACCCCAGTGAGGTCACCCCTAGCAAGCCGTGACCTGAAGGGTAATTAAGCATATGGTGCGGCCTGACATTTAGGGGTAATTAGCAGGTGTGCAGCCCCAACCTTGGGACTGCAGTCAGGTCACCCCTAGCAAGGCGTGACCTGAAGGGTAATTAAGCATATGGTGCAGCCTGACCTTTAGGGGTAATTAGCAGGTGTGGGGCCCAAAAAAAAAAACTTGGAACCACTACACTACCTTCTCTTGTATCAGCCCGTCAGGGTGGCAAGGTTGGTAGAGACGTGACCTCGCAATGTGCAGCGTCCCTGCGCATTCGGTCAGCGGTTCGAGTCCGCCTAGTTCGTGCTGACGTGGCGGCGCTTTGTATAGTCAATAACCTTGTAGTTGGTACTTGCAAAGTGTCTAGATAGGATGAAAATTTTATCTTATCTCTTGTATCACGTGGCGTCCCATACATTACAACGTCTTTTTTGCTTGTTATGCATGTTTTATGTTTAGTTAATGTGCACTTGTGCAGTTATGTTATTTTGTGTGCTATTTTCTCTTTCAGAATGATTTTTCTACAGAATAGGTAGTACAGTGTGGGTAATATAGACGCTGTGTGTTTGTTGTGTTTGCTATAATTTATTTTAGCTTGAGAAATCTGTTTTTTTTTTTTAAATTGATGGGGTCCTGGAACCAAACCTATATTTTACCATTAGTTATATGTTTCGTTATACGAGATTTCGCTTTACGAGTATGCCAGGTGGAACCTAACTGCTCGTATCTTCGGGACCTCCCTGTACTTGTAATAAATTCATATTAGGACAAACCTAATATTAAGTTTCGACGGAAAATGCATTCCGTCGAACCTTCCTGTTGACTGGGGGTCTGGATTAAAGTATTTTCACCTTTCTACTGTTTTTATAGGTCTACAAAACGAGTGTGAAAGGGTATATGTGCAGTTTAAACCACTACACTATTGGTGGTTTTACTAAACGTTTCGTTTTCATCATAAGGAGTATTTCTAACCCCTACCTACTACAACAGCCGTCGGAAATTAACGTCGTCGGGGTCTGAGGAGGGGTGAAACCCTCCCACTGAGGTTAGGTTATGTGATCAATGCCCAGGTTAGGTTAGTTAACTAGCAGGAGGTTCTGCGCCCCCCCCTCCCCAGTTGTCAGGAGAGTAGCTATTGGGTTATAATGGATGATAATTGTGGTGTCGCTACCGTCGTTAATTACTACTTATGTTTTCTGTATTATTTTTTGTTCAGTATACTGTGCAGTATTAATCAACTTCCGCGTAACCTTCAAAACTCATATACATGTTGTAGAAATTATATAGTTGTCTAATAGCGCATATACAGACACTTTCCCTGTCCGGAGGCCCCCTAGCCCTTTAGGTTAGCTTGAGGTTTGGGTTAGTTTAATAATCCTGCCAGGGGGTCAAGGGGGAGGTTAGCACCCCGTTAGGAGGTTAGGTTCGGTTCGGTTAAGGTAATAATCGTCCCGGCAGGGTGAGGCAGAGCGGATCACTCGGCGGCTGGCAGGCGAATGCGGGGCGGGGCGGGGTACACTTGTTTTCGTACAATTTTGTTACTTCTCTGTTTTCTGAGACACTGACTATTATTTCCTGGCCAAGTTTTAGTGCTTTTTCTGAATGAGATACATTTTTATCAATGGAAACTGTGATCCTAGGATTTGGTGACGAAAAAAACAAAAATAATGGATTTCTGGAAATAAGAATACTACCTCCATCTGAAAAATCACTAATTTTAGGCAAGGAAAAACTATTCAGTGTTTAAGAAAATGACCGCACAGTCCTCGTCCATTTTTACTTTTCTTGGAAATCACTAGTTTTTTGTACAGGTGGGGTCTAGAGGGTGAAACAAAATCTAGTTAATGCCACGAAAAACAAAGGTCAGATTCTTTCAAAACACAACAAAATCTATCAGAAAAATATAGTTTCGTTTGAAAATGGAGAGGGTCACTGTAACAAATCTTTCCCATAGCTTTTAACAGTTGTTAGGTTTGAGGTATTTAGGGTAGATAAAAAATGTGCAGGTGGCCTTAGGGAAATAGTTCTTCCACCGTGTACGAAGTGATATTTGGAAGGGAATTACTCAAAATGTCTAACATATAATGAAATCATAATGGCATTGTCGTGACGTATCCACACAGTTGAAAAGGAGAGGGGGTGGGTGGGGTGCAGGGTTAATTTTTTGTGTGTAGCCCATGATTGGGGGGAAGGGTCGATTGCAATATCCGATAGTTGGGTTTATAGGATGATCGGTTGTCCGCCTCATAAACCGAATAGAATTCTGTTTATGTTGTTCAGTCATACGCGTTCAAACAAAGTTAACTATGTACAGTACTGTAGAGTAAAATATAATTTTGTACAAGGTAGTCCAATGGAGTAGTCCACAAACAATGAGGACTGAATGTAAACCGAGACGCACGGGCCAGCCAACGTGTTCGGTCGGCTCACCAATCGCCACAGATGCCGAACTAGACTTCAGTATATCAGAGGCTTGTTCGAAGGCAACACGGCGTTCAATTTAACGAGGTTCGGTTTATCGAGGGTTTACTGTATTTTGTTTTGTTTATTGTGGGTTATGCATATGATAATACTATGTAAAGTTAGGTAGGTGGCTTATGAGTGCTAATATGGCTATAGCTAATTGTGGCTGGTGGACAAGACATTCATTCCTAAACCCGATAAATTTTCACTGACTGTCTCGCTCATCACATCTTCCCATCGCATGATGGTTATAGATAGATAAAAATATAAACCATAAACTAACCCTTTTTTCACTGAATAATGAAAATTAACGGTGGATAACGGGTTCTCATCATCTAAAAGAACAATTAATAAAGTACGTAAGTGGAGAAAGAAAAGCTATCTACCCGGATAAATATTTAGTTTAATCAAACCAAAACATATAAATAGCCAAAAAACGCTTATAATTTTTACCTTGATGAGACCAAACAATCAAGGAATAAAGGTTAGTTTTCTTGATTCAGCCTTTTACCTAAGAATCCAATCAAGGGGAGGAACTAACCTAACTCTAATATATACTGAAATTAACTTAACAGAAGTTACCTAAAAACCAAAAAGAAAAGGACCGGTGTTACACAATAATATACCATAAGCAAGAGTTACACATACCCTCAGTAATGTTGGTGTTTATACTGAAGAAATTTCAAGATTTATCTATCCATAACCATCAGTACTTCAACTTGTAATAAATATTGGTAAAAATGCAGTTTCAACCAATATTCCCTATTGTAATCTCCTGACATAAATGGGGGTGCCGCGCCCCCCCAGACCCCCCTTCTAGTTTACTAGCCTTACCTGGGCATTGATTACATAACCTAACTTCACTGTGGGGGTTTCGCCCCCCTCCCCAAAACCCCCTTGTGTTATTTCTAATTTCCGACGGCTGTTGTAGGGGTTAGAAATACTCCTTATGATGAGACCTAAATATTTCTTTGCAATCATTGCCTTCCTATAAGTTAACTACAGCTACAGGACCACCACCACACCTGCTTGGTCCCTAATGCCCCAACCACACACCACCACCACCACCACCACACCTGCTGCCCCCCACACACCACCACACCTGCTGCCCCCCACACACCACCACACCTGCTGCCCCCACCACATACCACCACCACCACCACACTTGCTGCCCCCCACACACCACCACACCTGCTGCCCCCCACACACCACCACACCTGCTGCCCCCACCACATACCACTACCACACATTCTGCCCCCACCGAAAAATGATGACACTAATAACATCGCCGCCAGCGACTCACACACCTGCCTGGCACCTGTTACCCCACCACACACCACACCTGCCTGCCACCTGTTGCCAGCCCCACCACACACCACACCTGCCTGCCACCTGTTGCCAGCCCCACCACACACCACACCTGCCTGCCACCTGTTGCCAGCCCCACCACACACCACACCTGCCTGCCACCTGTTGCCAGCCCCACCACACACCACACCTGCCTGCCACCTTTTGCCAGCCCCACCACACACTACCATGAACTATAGAACATCAAAACAGGACGTAAAATGACGACACAATTATCGCCGCCACAGACACAAACACTGTGCCAATGAGTGACTCTCATTCCACGGCCTGTTGCACTTATTTCGGTTATTAGTATGCATGTCCCTACTCTTGCAACAATATAAATGATCACAAATTAGTATTCACCATCAGAACTTACCTATATACGTAAGTAGCTAGATGATGAAATCAGCTACAGGAGACGGTGTTCCTTCCCGCTACTAGCTCTGGTAAATCTGCTGGTAAGCCGCTACTACACAGGGAGCACTCGTAGGTTACCAGGAGATTTACAATATCGTAAGTGTTTGCTGAATAGGGTCTTGCCATGTGCGCGGAGGTAGTACAAGGAAATTTACCAGAGTTTTACCTTGTAAATGGTTTGCTGAATCCACCCCCAGGTCTATGAAGCTTACTCCATAGTACCCTGGGATCCTTGCTGCATAACGCTTTCATTTTTGCCACCTCCTCTTGGAGTCGCTTGTTTGTGTCGCGTCTCATTTCCTCAAACCCTGCATTTTCCTGAGGGCGCCTCATGATTCCCACCACGTCACTCGTACTTTCTTCCTGTCCCTCTTTATATCCTTGAGGCACTCCATCACCTTGTCCACCGTCTGCTTGGGGCTAAACCTTCTAAGGCTGTTCCCAGAGCTGGGCGGTCCGCAACTTGCAGAACCGCCATTCGGTTGCGGACCATTAGTTGCTGAACCCGTTGCTCAAAAAGTTGCGGACCTAGGGTTGCGGACCACTCAAAATTAAGGTCCGCTACCACTACTTTCAAAAGAAGACGAAGACGACTGTAGCCGCAGGCAAAGCAGCTATAACATTAATTGAAGCGGTTAATCTTAGTAATCTATAACATAAATTGTATTGATTAGTTGTACATAAATGTAAAGAAACGTGTATATGTTCATACATAACGGTGAATAGTTTTTGAACGCGAAGTCATAGCTATGACCTCTTCATCAAATATAACACTCCGCTCCCCAGTTCAGCCGTGGTGGAGAGGCTTTTCAGTATGGTGTCAGATGTCCTGAGGGCAAAGAGGTCTTCCCTGACAGCCAAGAACTTTGAATTGCTCATCTTCATGAAGGGCAACCTCAAGATGTTGAACATGAGGAAGCTGAAGAGGCAGGAGGAGGAGGAGGTGCCAGACCCGGACACTTAGTGTAGCGGAGCTGTTTTTGGCCTTTTATTGGAATTTTTTGGTGTTTTGTCATTATATAATATGAAATAATAAATATTGTCTAATTATTAAGCCATTTTTTGTTATTTATTAATATTTATTAAATTAATAGGTAGTTATTAAGTTATTGTGGACTTGTAAACAAAAAATTGGGTTGCGGACCTAGTTCCGCTACTGGTGCGCACCTATTTGAAATAGGTGCGGAGGTGCGGAACTACAGTTGCGGAACCTCAAAATGCCAAAAGTTGCGGAGGTGCGGAATGCGGAACCCCCGCCTAAAGGTTGCGGGGTGCGGAACCTGAAAAAAAGGTGCGGTGCCCAGCTTTGGCTGTTCCCCCCTCCCTGCAGTATCACCATTCCTTCCTGTACATCCTCCACCTGCTCCCTCACCTCCTTCACAACATCCTCCATACCCTTACCACTCAGGCTAACCAGCACACTCTTCTCACCCCTCATAGCCACGTGTCGCCTACTGTGCCTGTACTACTGTCGCCTGCACCATACTGTCCCCTACAAATAGTATAGGCCACTTCTTTGCTCTGCGGTTTGCCCCCGTTGCTGTAGCTACCAGTCCAGCACACAGTGCATGGATGTGAATGCAAGGAACTACAGGTGGTCTGAGAGACTGAGTCCCACAGCAAAGTGTGTCAGATGTGTGACATGGGTGAGGATGAAATTGGAGCATGTAATACTAGAATGTGAGAAGTATAACGGTGAGAGAATGGAAATGATGCATGTGGTTTTGACTGAAATGGGATGTGAAACGAATGAGGTGGTTGAAAGGACAGGAAGAGAATGGATGTTATTGCTGCTGGGACTGTGTGGTGAGACAAGGGGACTGATGGAAGGGGACGGATGATTGAGACTCAGACAGTGAGAGTTTTTGGATAGAATGTGGTGTATGAGAAATAGACAATAGGACTGGATGCTTAGATGTATTTTTTTTTGTCCTTTTGTTTGTTTTTCTCTACAGGAACAGCCGGTCCAAAGGACTGGCCAATGAAGAATAGGCCACCTGTAATATCAAGATCAAGAAGATACTATTTGTGCTAAAAGGATATACTATAATCTTACTAGATCAGTGGTTCTTAACCTGGGTTCGGTGAGCCAGTTTCAGGGGTTCGGCTGAGGCCCTCCGAAATACATTGCAATTTTGCTGTTAGTATTGTAATGCCGGGTTAGTCACCCGAGTAAATTATATGCGAAATTAGCATAAATTCAATCAGTGTGGTGGAGGGAGAGTTATGTGTGGATGTGTGTGTGTGTGTGTGTTTGCCCGCCTTTGTCCCTTTCGAGCAGTGGCGTATTTAGAGGGCCTCCTTTTGTCCCAAAGGGACAAAAATTGTTTTGCCATTGAATATCAAATTAGTGCAATATATCCCTTCTGAGTCCTCACAATGCCCCTAAAAATGCTACATTTTCAAAACATTTCCTGAGCCCCTGCTCAGAACACTCAGCAGTAGAGGCTCGCTTCCCTCCACCCGCCACCCCTTAAAACAATCCTGGATTCACCCCTGCAAGTGCCCCCCCCACTCTCCAAACACCTACGCCACTGCTTCCAGGTCCTTCCTTCCTTCTTATTATCCAAATATACTCCTGATTTTGAGGCAAATTTTCTTACATTTTTGTATCGATTACTATGGAATTAATTTTCATTATCCAAATATATTTTTGAATTTTTAATAAATTTTTCAAAAAAAAAATGTATTAAACTTTTATTTTTTCTTCCCATATTTGAGGGGTTCGGCTAGTGTGCGGAAGTTTTTGTTAAGGTTCGGCACCTCTGAAAAGGTTAAGAACCACTGTACTAGATGAAGTAGGACAGTATACTTTATCATGGTAAGCCAGGCTATCTGGTAACTCAGCCCCCCTAAAGCTTTTCCCAAGATCCGCCCGTGGACCCAGAAATTGTATTTTTCCGTAAAGCAAAAGGCAGGGAGAGGCAGGCAAAGGCAATTCTTTTAAGTAATAGGAAAATAATTTTTAAATGTAATTCAGAAAATTAACCTATATTTTCTATTTCAGAAGACATCAATACAGAGTGTCAAGAAAAGCTTTAGTCACATTTGTCAGAAGATATGCACAGTGGTGCTTTTGTTCCCAAACTGGTATATTTATATCACAATGGCCTGGACAACACTTGACACCATCACAATGCACACGGCGGCCACCTTTGAGCTGCCTGGTAAAGGTACAGCAACACTTGACATGACTAACGTACAGTTGCCCAAGAAAGTTGCCACTCAATGTATAAAATGACTCGTAGCGCTGTATGTATTTTTGTCCAGGCTGCCTACAGACTAAGTAACACAGGCTGTGATTGGCTGGCTGGCTAAGGGATATTCTATACCTTGACCTGACCACCTTATCATATCATTCTCTCTGTAACCAAGTGAACAATCCCAGGTCAAGGGAAGCCACATGTGTGTTGTCAAGGGGGTTAGAGACAGGTCAAGGGAAGCCACAGGTTCAAGGGGTCAAGGGGGTTAGAGACAGGTCAAGGGAAGCCACAGGTTCAAGGGGTCAAGGGGGTTAGAGACAGGTCAAGGAACCACAGGTGCTGCTCTGTCACTGTTGAATATCACCTTGCTCCCCTTCACTTATCAACAGTGTTTGAGGCAGGTTCATGGCAGATCCGTTAGTTAGAGAGAGAGAGAGATGCTTCAACTTTTGCTTCTCTCTCTTCCATTCAGGACTATTGCTACTATCATTATTATTGATGATATGTAAATAATAGTAATTATTTTAATCAATTATCATTACTAAATTTTTGTTATTCTATTGATCTTCATAATATGTAAGGATTAGAAGAAAAGGGCAAAGGGAACTTCTTCATCCTTCCTCTAATGATATAATCCCTCGGTCATCCCTCTAGGCCGCCCAATCATGACAATATTGGTTTTGCCAACATATCTTAGGCAACTGTACACTACAACTTAAGCCTATGTCTTGATGCAACATTGTGTGCATCACTGAGAATCATCAATGACTGGCTGCAGGGTTTGGTATGTTGCACACATACCAAAAAAAGAAAATAATAATAATAATGGCCTTGCAAAAACATTAAAACAACTTAATTATTACCTTTGGAATGTTTGCGAAGAAATATAAATAGCTTGCTAATTACAATTAATGCTAACTTGTCACCTACCAAACACTTCAATGCAAAGTGTTGGTTTAGTTTACAATAATATACAACAGCAAGTATTTGGACTCCACACAAGGATAAGCAGCTTATGAAATAGCAGGTCTTTTCTCTGTAAATAGTACCCATACAGTTGTAGTGCTTCCTTTTTCTCTCTCTCACCCTGTTAAGTTCCGTTCAGTTGTGGGTCGGGAGTTTGGCCTTTTTTATCGGCACTCCCTGATATTTCTCTTCTTGCTGTCAGGGTCTTTAGTTACAGTAGTTGTCTTCTCTTATTCTGTCTTTTAATTTATTTCTCTTTCTTTCCTCTTCTTTTCTCTGGTCATCCAAAAACTGTTGAATGTTCGTTTTGCTGCTTCCACATTCCTATCTCCAAACAAATACTCCCCCACAATATCCTCTTCCTCCTCTATGTAAGGTTCTTGGAGCCTCACACTTTTCTTTCTTTCATTACTATATGCTGGACACCATAACAAAAAGTGCTTTAAATCTTCCTTCTCAGCCCCACACAAATCACATGTTATTTCTTCTCCCCAAAACCTCCTTCTGTCATTTAATTGCAAGTTGTTTGTCCTGTACTTAAATAGTATTTCTGACCCTCCCATGTGATATATATTGCAGACCTTCTATTCTATGCTAACCATGACTATTAATTGTTCAGTAATAATGTTGGACACACAAAATAAGACGTTCTAGTGTATGGCTACCTATTGCCACCAAACAAACAAGATATTGAGCAACAAACACTCCTTTAATCTCAACTGAAATGCCACTTAACTAATATTTTGAGAGCTTTGTGGACCTATAGTCTATTTTCTTTTTAACGAGGCAAAATATCCATTCTATCTTAAAGTAATCGTCCAGACCCATTTTTTCTTTGCATAATTATGTTGAATTCAAAATACCTAATCCACAAAAAATAATTCATTTCCACGCCTTATTTCCCTAAAAACATGACTTTTGTAAAAAACGCAGGAAAAACAACAGCCCCATTCCAGCCGTGGCGGGAAACTTGCTGGTGACGTCAACTTAGGTGGCCTCCCCCCCCACGCGGTAATACAAATGCACGTAAACTCAGAAATAGATATAGTACTTGAAGAATTTTGAGTGCTTCTGATATATTTTTTTTGCGATATGGCATATACTTGCATCCTTTATGGGTGGAGCAAGAAAGCTGTGCCTTTCTAGAGAGCTTATCACCCGTTCCCGACCTATACGGCCACGATATATATGTGTGGAGACATGTGTGCTCCGGGCAAGAGGCGAACAATCTGCTTCACACCGCCCGCCTCTCCCCCGGCGCTCCACACGTCTCCACACATATATCGTGGCCATATAGGTCGGGAACGGGTGATAAGCTCTCTGAAAAGGCACAGTTTTCTTGCTGCACCCATAAAGGATGCAAGTATATGCCATATCGCAAAAAAAAAAAATCTGAAACACCCAAAATTCTTCAAGAACTAAATTTATTTCTGAGTTTCCGTGTACGTATTTGTATTACCGCGGGGCTGGGTGACATCACCGAGCCATTGTCCGTCGTCTGCTGGTCGCCAGTTGTGTTTTGAGAGCTCGGGGAATTTACAGATTTTGATTGCGGATCATTTAAAAACGGGTGACTGGATGCAAAAAGTGACAACATATTGTTGATATACTCGATCATGGCTATATTTTGACTGCATTAAATCAGGAATGATGAAAGAGTCTGGACGATTACTTTAAAGTCTCATGCTTAAAATTATGCCTATGTTTACCTGATAATATGGTTAATATGATAAACTACAACTGAAATTTAGAAGAAGCGTAGTATTCTCTTTTCCTGGCATCAAATATCAGTCAGTAAGCAGCAAGGGGGCAGGATTTTTCACCTCGTTAAAAAAAAGATTATATACACAAAAATTTTTGTTTTTATGCCATGCAACTCAGACACCCTACACACACAAACACACACACGGATCACTTAAGCAGCACTGATAAACACTCACACACCAAGTAAGCTACATACACCACCTAATATATAAGTTTTCACCCACAGGCAGGTCTCTCGAAAACTAGTCAACTCCCTAGTGTCAGTCACTAGAAAATGTCTGTCATTTATAAATAAACGTATCAGTATTATCGTCCCTATCTGGAAAGGGAAAGGGGACCATCAGGACTGCAACAATTACCGTGGTATTACACTGCTCAGCGTACCAGGCAAGGTGCTTGCCCATCTATTGCTGACACAAATTCGCAGTCATCTGGTGAAGCATCAGAGACCCATCAGAGATGAAGCATCGCAGTCTGGGTTCACGCCTGGTAAGTCAACAACGGACCGTATCCTAGCGCTTCGTGTCCTGGTGGAACGCCGACGTGAGTTTCGACAGGGGATGCTTGCAGCCTATGTTGATCTGAAGAAGGCGTTTGACTCAGTGCATCGTGAGTCACTTTGGGATCTTCTGCGACTTCGAGGGATTCCTGCAAGGACTATTGGTTTGATAACTGGTCTGTATTCTGGGACTGAGAGTGCTGTGAAGTGTGGGGCAGGTGTATCCAGCTTCTTTCCTGTGAATACAGGAGTGAGGCAAGGGTGCGTCCTTGCCCCATCACTTTTCAACGCTTGTATGGACTGGGTATTGGACAAGGTTGTAGATCAAAGTGATTGTGGAGCATCCGTCGGCAACACCAAGATCACTGATCTTGTTTTTGCCGATGATGCAGTAATCTTTGCTGAGTCGCTGGAGGTCCTGGTGATGGCTCTCGAGGCGCTGCACGAGGAGGCAAAGCCTTTGGGACTTGAGGTCTCCTGGCTCAAGACCAAGGTCCAGGTGTTTGGAGACTTACTAGATGAAGCAGTACAGTCTGCTCATGCATGTGGCGAGGACATTGAGATCTTGGAAAGTTTTACATATCTTGGTAGCGCAGTCCATAATGACGGCGGGTCACGTCAAGAAGTCTTACGACGGATTGGCATAGCCCACGGTGTTATGGACTCGCTCAGCGGAGTATTTGGCGTTGTCGGTACCTGTTCAGGAGGACAAAGATCCGGATCTTCAAGTCGCTTGTGATCCGTCTTACTCTATGGTTGTGAGATATGGACACTAAATAGTGACTTGAAGAGACGAATCAATGCCTTTGGTAATAAGTGTCTTCGCAGAATCATGGGGTATCGCTGGAATGATTACGTGTCAAATCAGCGATTGCACCGTGAGACTGAATCGAGGCCTATTACCTGCATAGTCCGTCAGCGCCAACTTCGGCTATATGGGCATGTGGCACGCTACCCTGAAACTGATCCTTCCCATCGGGTTGTATCTGTAAAGAGACAATCCGGCGTGGAGGAGGCCAAGGGGGCGCCCACAAGGCTCGTGGCTGGGGCAAGTTGATGTTTCTTGTCGAGAGCTGCTTGGTATGGGAAAGGAGCCTACATGGGAACTCGCGCGTGGTGACCCCCGGGAGTGGCGTCGTAGGGTGGGCGAGGCGACGCGCCCCCGGCGTATGCCCCCAATGATTGATTGAGTATTGTCTTTGATTACAACAGTTATCACACACACTGGCAATACTTTTAGCTATATAGTGATATTCCATACTCCCATATGAGCCGTGTGAACATGTAACAGCTTAGCATTATTGGTAGCGCCCACAAATTGTCGCCTCGTGGTGTAGTGGCCGGCGTGCTTGGCTACGAATCTGCGGGCCCTGGTTCGAATCCAGGCCAGGGCAAGTCGGCAAGTCGGGCAAGTGTTCTTCCTCCCTTTCGGGGTTGATAAATGGGTACCTGGGGAAGGTAATTGTGGTAACCCGGATGTCACACTAGCCCTGTGTCCCAGGGTAACGGGTCCTCAACCACCACAGGCTCAAAGGACTAATGCCACGGAGATGAGCACTGAAGGCCATGTGCAGCATAGCGTATGCCCCCATCTTTACTTTCTTTACCACAAATTAGATCCATAAGGATTGTATGTACATCAGCCTTTCCTGCAAGAGGAAAGTGGGAAGACACAACACAATAGTTGATAATATTGTGTTGTCAGACAGCCAGCAGTGATGCAACCTAACCTTGTTAATCACTGAGGAAAGCATGACACACCCTGCAATGTGGAACAACACCTTGTCCACACACGTCACTCAACAATGATGTCAACTGTACGTACAATGAGCGAGTGTCCCGGACTGGGATAGGAAGACAGAACCACTTGGGCCATTGGTTGGTACGGACAGACACACGCTCCCACTTCTCCTCAACTCACTGGCTGTTCTACCTTCTTGGCTGTAGTAACACTAAGTCACTAAATTGACTTGTAAAATAAACTGTACATAACTGTACTACGCTTTAACTAAGACCACGTCAAGTCTCCACAAACAGAGAGACTAACACTCGGTTCTGACACACAGACCAAGTAAGCTACACATGCTAGCTGATGACCCCAGGTGGCACAGGTCACCACACTGGGTCATGGGGTGCCGTGGTATAGCTGATGACCCCAGGTGGCACAGGTCACCACACTGGGTCATGGGGTGCCGTGGTATAGCTGATGACCCCAGGTGGCACAGGTCACCACACTGGGGCATGGGGTGCCGTGGTATAGCTGATGACCCCAGGTGGCACAGGTCACCACACTGGGGCATGGGGTGCCGTGGTATAGCTGATGACCCCAGGTGGCACAGGTCACCACACTGGGGCATGGGGTGCCGTGGTATAGCTGATGACCCCAGGTGGCACAGGTCACCACACTGGGTCATGGGGTGCCGTGGTGTGGGTGTGTTGGCGGCAGTGCTGTGGGTGGGAAGACAGGGCAGCTTGGAGGTCTTTCAGTTGGTTCTCTCCAGGCTCATCAAAGCTTGCCACTGACACACCCCTGCAGGATTAATAGATGGATTAATTAATGGATTAATATTCCCAAACACACTCCTGTAGGGTTAATAGATGTACTAATTAATGGATTAATATATGTTAAACAGACACACCCCTGCAGGATTAATAAATGGATTAATTAATTGATTAATATATGTTAATACAAACACCCCCTGGGGATTAATACACTCCTGCAGGAGTGTACCTTCTGTTACCTATCAACACAATACAGTCAGGGAGCTTCATACTCTCTCTCTCTCTCTGTGAGTATATATATACACTAACACACATATATATATATATATATTATATATATATATATATATAATATATATATATATATATATATATATATATATATTATATATATATATATATATATATACAGTGGTCTTTCACGTTTGGCGATTTTATTAGTCTAGCCAAACCAGCGCCAAAAGTGAATTTCGCCAAACGTGAATAGTACTTTCAATGGGAAAATTATCCATTAGTCTTAGACGAGGCCCGAGTTCACCCTTTTGACCTCCATTTTCGTACTTTAATTACTTAAAAGCAAAGACATTATACATGAAACATTAACAGCAATGCAAAAGACAATACATAATAGATAACAGATGTTATTTACCATGAATTATTTAGAGTTAGGCGCCGATGTAATGCATAATACTATGTAAGGGCCAACCACCACTTCCAGACGTTCCAGCGACATTCCGACTTCTTCCACCCCCTGTTTAACCGTTCGTGGCTTCGATCATGACAGTTTCGGTCATCCACAATGTCATCACTGCCTCCCGACCTCTGCTTCCTCATGAAGCCTCGAGACCCTCTGGTTTGGAGCAGAGGTTACGAGGCGCCTGGCATCGGCTGTCCCGGGAGTAGAGATCCCGACGGAATACGGATAATTCCTCTCTCTCTCCACCTCCGTTGGTGTAGACCTCTTCGTTCCCTGCTGCCCAGGTCAACTACCCTTCCAGTCTGCCGTCGTCCCTGAGTCTCGTGCTCAGCGACCTATGGTTGAGGGGAAGGCTGTTGCGAGCCAGGTAGCAGGGGCGGGAGTCTGGATTTTTTGTTTGTTTGTTTATTCAAGCGTGAGTGAGACTTCAGTAAAATCTCCTCCCATTTTGTCTGTGTTTTCTCACACCCTTACGGCCCTCACCCTACCCAACTTCAACGTATCCTGGAATCCTGAGGTAACGAGCAGTGGTGTCTTTGCACACGTTATCCCTCACATACAGGAAAATACCTTTTATCCGGATATATCCGGACTTCCGGGTAGCCGGTTAATGGAAAAGTCCGGTTAATGGGGTAAGTATACTTACGAAAGATGCATTTACTAAAAAAAACATAATATTGTATGATTGTTTCTGTTACCTTATTAGTAGATCATTGTAGAACTGTAATTCACCATAAATAGACATGCCCAGCCCAACATAGCACTCCTGTTCTTGTTGACTATGCACGTATAAATGACACTCCCGTAATGTAGTACCGTAAATTATAAACTAAAGAAACTCAACTGCGTATATGCAAAGACTTTTAACACAAAATGATATACTAAAGGAACACTTTTTTTTCTTCTATTTTATTTGTTTATTGTTCTTACTGTATTTGTTTAGGGCTAGGCAGTCTGGTGAGAAAACTCCAGGTCCGGGTGGTCTGGGTTGTCTGACAGTGGTGATAGTGGCTCATCAGGCACTGAGTCTTGGACAGATGATGGTCCAGGCACAGCAGGATCGGCTGTAGTTGATGGCCCCGGCACAGATCCTGGCGCTTGTCTTTGTTTCATTGCGCGGGCGAACATTGTTTTGATATCGGTCTGCTTGAGTGCTTTGCGACGTTCATGTAAAGTCTTGTTTTGTAACATTATAAGTTGCATGACTTCTTGGAGAGATATAAATTGGTGACGTTGTGCAAAGTTGATGTCATTTTGTAAGCCGTTAAGTGCTGATTCCCATGACACTTTAACGGTTTCATCTTCCTCCTCACTTTCGCTCCCAGACGTTACCTGCTCATTTTCATTTTTTACGGCTGCAATTATTTGGTCGTCATCCATACTCATTGTCACAGAAATATCTTCATCAACTGCAAGCCACTCATCTAGTATATTTTCATCCATTCCTGCCATGTCCATGTGAGAGTCTTTGGAAGCCATCAGCTCACGGATTTGATCATATACTTTGTCTGACTCGTCCTCAGTAACTGTCGGGAATCCTTCGCATTCAGGTTCGTCCGATTTCTCACCAACATCCATGACTTGGGGCCATAATTTGCGAGGATGAGCTTTACAATTGTCAAGAAAAAGCACAATTGTAGTGTTTTCAGGACGTCCCGTTTTTCTTAAATGTTCTTTTACACGAGGGACAAATACATGACAAAACCACCAGGTCAATATTTCAGCATCCATCCATGAACTTTTGTGGTTTTTGTAGTCAACTGGAAGGTGTACAATTCCCTTCAGGCAGCGAGGCTTCCCATACTTGCCGATCACCAATAACTTTACCCTGTGAGTACCGGCGCCATTAGCACACAACAGTAAAGTTAGCCTCTCCTTGTTTGCTTTGTACCCAACTGCAGTCTTTTCATGTGCCAGAGCCAATGTGGTCTTTGGCAGACATCTGTAGAAAGCTCCGGTCTCGTCTGCATTGTAGATTTGTTCGGGGGTCAAATTATATTTCGCAACTGTTCTTGTAAAATAGTCCCGAAAGTCACTTGCAGCATTTTCATCAGCCGACTTTTTTTCTCCACTAACATCCAGCTTTCTAATACCATGGCGAACCTTGAATTTATTTAACCCTCCAATCGTGTAACCACACTCTGACTGGACCCCCATTTTTTCATGGAAAGATTTTGCTTTTTCAATAATCAAAGGGCCACTAACGCAAGTTCCTTCCCATGGTTTTAGGGCCAACCACTCCTACACTGCCTTGTCTACCTCCTCCTGCTTTGGTTTTTGTAACGTTTTCCGCGATTCCACGCCTAGTCCAGTCTCAGACTTCAAATAAAATTGGTTTAGTTGTTTAGCCTGTGCTTCTATAGGGTACATAGTTGACATGCCAATATTATATTGTTCTAGAATATTTTGTCTCCTTTCCCCACTTTCAAGTCTTTGGCAAATGTCTAGTTTGTCTTTAATCGATAATACGACACATTTACGTGTTATTTTCTTTGCCGTAACTTTCGGCGTGTTGAAAGTACGGACGACTCAAAATACCACTCCGGTCGTCGGGTAGCACTGACCTTGCCCACGGACTGATAAACACTGAATTATCATAGCGCATGGCGCATTATGGCGGGAATAAACAGGTGGCGATAGGTGGCGCTCACGTCTACGGCGGCAAAATTAAAAGTTAAATATTTCGTTACTTTTTTATTTTTTAATACTATTTACTTACCTGCCACAAATTCCGGTTATTGGGTTATTCCGGTTGTTGGGTATCCGGATAAAAGGTATTTTCCTGTACTAAGATAAAACAAAGAGCTGGGTCAACAAGGTGGCGGTTGCTGCTGCCAAGATGGCCGTCAGATGTAAACATCACCCCCCTCCCGCTACCGCTCTCCACTGTAAAACGTCTGATATCTCGGGTCTGCCGCTTCACCTGGGATACCTCGTAGGCGACGCCCTTCGTGCCTCCACCATGGGTCATTACCGCTCAGACTCCTCCCCGCACTCATGGATAAGAGAAACATCCCGCTTCCTGGATGTCTCCCTCACCCGCCTGCGGGCTGTCGCCACACAACACTCACAGCCCACCTGACGACGAGTCACCTAGTCTTTGACAAGGCACCCTTCACAAGTTCACCCTTTTGACCTCCATTTTCGTACTTTAACGGCTTAAAAACAAAGACATTATACATGAAACATTAACAGCAATACAAAAGACAATAGATAATAGATAACAGATGTTATTTACCATGAATTATTTAGAGTTAGGCTTGGTGAGACGAATGAGTGTGGTGGTTGTGTAGGCGGCGGTGGTTGTGGCTGTTTACCTTTCCTCCTGTGATGGGGGGGAGGGGGTCTTTTTGCTTCTTACTCCTTCTTATCTTCTCTCTTCTCTTTACTCTTTCCTCTTTCTTGCTGTTGAGATATTCTGAGGGGGATTCCTGAAGGGGCAGTCTTAGTCAAGGGGGGATAACCATGCCCTGTCCACAGATACTTGCATGTGGCCGTATGACTGACGGAGGCGGTGCAGGTGAACCGTGAGTGTCGTGTGCCCAAATGTAAACAATACGACCGCTGAGCATGCTGCCACCTGGCTGGAAGCGCGGACACTGACCAGGGGTGACAGGAGACGCTCGGACTGCTGGACAACTTTGTCAATTTACGAACAGGACCAGGCATTTCAACGTGGGAAAAAAAAATAAAAAATTGTCCAGGACTGACATATCCCCGGACCTCGGATTTTGTCCGGCAAATCAGATATCCGGGAAATCGAGGTTTGTGTATATATAATATATATATATATATACTATATATATATATATATATAATATATATATATAATATATATATATATATATATATATATATATATATATATTAATACATATATAATAATATATATATTATATATATAATACATATATATTATACATATATATATATATATATATATATATATATATATAATATATATATATATATATTAAAATATATATATACTATATTATATTGATATAATTATGATATTCGATTAGAATATATATATATATATATATTATATATATATACTCTTAACATATATATATATTATATAATAATCAAAGATTTATATTGTATCATCAAACATGTAATATTAATACTAATATATATATATATATATACATGACATATATATAAATATAGTTATAATATACCATACATATATTAAATAATATTAATACATATATATATATATATATATATACATACATATATATATATATATATACATACATATTAGTATATATACATATCTATATAATGATAACCATGATAGATCCTATAGTTTTCATGCAATATATATTTAGCAATATAAAATAATTCTAAATCATTACTTATATCATAATATTTAATTCATTATATGCTATAATTAATCTATATAATACAGTATACCTCTAAATTCGATCAATAGGGGGAGCCAGTGTTCAATTAGCCGAAAGTCCGAATATCGAGTTATTCTAGCCCCCCCAACATAAGAGCTTCGACCAAACTGCGCAAAACAGCACGTTGTCTGAGTTGTTACCAAAACCATGGCTATACTTAAGTTTTAATGGTAGTATCTTACATGATGCCAAGGTGTATGATAGCGTTAACTGAAATGCACTTCGGTAAAGAAGCGCAAGTTGTTCACAAGTTGAGCTTGGCGTATAACAGGTCGATCAGTTAAATCGGTTCGATGCGAGGCACTGCGAATATGTATAGTTAAATAAAATATATTCTATATAATATATATGTAAATATATATAGATATAGATATATATATATATATATATATCATATATAATATATATTTAATGGAAAATACCTTTATCCGGGTATATCCGGACTTCGGGTAGCCGGTTAATGGAAAAGTCCGGTTAATGGGTAAGTATACTTACGAAAGATGCATTTACTAAAAATAAACATAATATTGTATGATTGTTTGTATTGTATGACACACACCCACACATACCACCCAACACACACACACACATACCACCCAACAACACACACACACACACACATACCACCCAACACACACACCCACACATACACCCAACACACACACACACATACCACCCAACACACACACACACACACACATACCACCCAACACACACACCCACACATACCACCCAACACACACACACACATACCACCCAACACACACACCCACACATACCACCCAACACACACACACACACATACCACCCAACACACACACCCACACATACCACCCAACACACACACACACACATACCACCCAACACACACACCCACCACCTAACACACACACACACATACCACCCAACACACACACCCACACATACCACCCAACACACACACACACACATACCACCCAACACACACACCCACACATACCACCCAACACACACACACACACACCCACATACAGGGGTGGTATGTGTGGGTGGGTGTGTTGGGTGGTATGTGTGGGTGTGTGTGTGTGTTGGGTGGTATGTGGGATGACTCAAAATACCACTCCGGTCGTCGGGTAGCACTGACCTTGCCCACGGACTGATAAACACTGAATTATCATAGCGCATGGCGCATTATGGCGGGAATAAACAGGTGGCGATAGGTGGCGCTCACGTCTACGGCGGCAAAATTAAAAGTTAAATATTTCGTTAATTTTTTATTTTTTAATACTATTTACTTACCTGCCACAAATTCCGGTTATTGGGTTATTCCGGTTGTTGGGTATCCGGATAAAAGGTATTTTCCTGTATATATATATATATATATTATATACACACACACCGTATTTTACGGCTTATAAGACGCACTTTTTTCCCTAAAAAATACCCTGAAAAACACTCGTGCGTCTTCCAAGACAAATGCTGTAGGAGGTTAGCTTAGGTAGCTATTCAATTCAGCCTCTTATATGATGTAACCTCAGTACTTAACTGTTACAAGTATTTCGATTATCATAAAGACATTCAAATCAACTAATATGTCTTCACTCTGTGATGTTTACTGCGGTGCTGGCAGGAGCCAATCCGCCTCGACCATTTGGCGCCAACAGCCATGCCGTGTATAAGGAACTTGGTTACATTAGATGAAAGTTTGTATATTGATGTACATGCAGCCATCACAAATACTACACGCATACAAGAAAATTCAAACAATACGTGGTGAGGCACAGGAGGCAGGCAACGTAGTGAGGCACGGGAGGGCGTGAGAGGAGGTGTTTACACTCAGGTTGACAAAGTCAGACTCAGCTGATCGGCATGCCAGGCAGGCACTCAGCTGCACACCGCTGCGGTCGGGTTTATTTTCACTCCCGCCGTCCGACCTGCGTCTACATGTTCAGCCAGCCAACATGACATCACAATTTACTTATACAGTAAAACCCTTATAACTCGGCACGATAGGGGCTCTAGCCCTTGCCGAGTTATTCAATGTGCCGAGTTATTCAATGTCCTCCTCTGATATGGGTTATATAATAATAATAAAAAAAAAAAAATAAAAAAAAAAAAAAAAATAAAAAAAAAAGGAAATACAGTACTGTAAAAGCATAAAAACTACACTTACCAATGAACGGGTAGAATGTGCTGGATTTGATATCAAACTCAGCACAAATAGCACACATGGACGCACCTGCATCCATCCTTGCCAGCACTTTCACCTTTTCCTGCAGGCTCAGGCTCTTCAATTTCATTCCCTTCCTGCTGGAGACACTCTTGCGTGATGGAGCTGACATCTTGATATACAGTACTGTATGATGTAATCCCAAAACACGTAAAATAGGTGGCAAATTAAGCAAAGATCGGGAACCAGTGCGTAGGCTGAGCCGTGTTTTTTGTCGTCCAAGCACCGTCTTGGATTACGAAACCCAATCCAATAACACTTGCTGAAATGTGTGTTATACTACTCTGTGATATTGTTTGCAATGTTTTGCATTGATTATTATTTCGGCTCCTACCAAGCTTGTGTGTTTTTTGAAGCAGAAACCAATCCCTTTTCAATTTCGACAAAAACGGAATTCGTATCCAAGACGGTGCTTTGACGACATAAACACGGCTCAGCAGCTGACAGCCTACACGCTGGTTTCCCGACCTTTGCTTTACTTTGCCACCTATTTTACGTGTTTTGGGATTACATCATACAGTACTGTATTTCAAGATGTCAGCTCCATCACGCAAGGGTGTCTCCAGCAGGAAGGGGAAAGAAATTGAAGAGCCTGAGCTTGCAGGAAAAGATCAAAAGGACAAAAATACGACTTTATGCGACTGAAAGATATGCAGAGTGTAAGCGAAGAGATGCAGTTATAACATCAATATGCCGAGATACATTATTTTTTGCCAACTTTCTGTTTACATGTTCACAGAAGAGGTTGTGAGGGCATGATATGCCGAGTGAAAACCATGAGATGCAGTTTAGGTGAGGCGGTAGCAGAGTGGTTAGCGTCACCGAGTGGCGTTCTCGAAGACCCGAGTTCGATCCCAAGTGAGACCCATAAATCCACTTGAAATCTTTTTGCACCGTCGAGTGGCCTAAGAACACCCACATGCCCTGTCCATTAACTCTACCTTCGACTGTGAGTGCATGGGAGGACACGGGGCGGCATGAGCCTCTAATCACAGGCGTCACTATAACAATCCTGCCTGCGCCACCACGGGCGAGGGCCAACCATCACAGCCCTCGAGTGAGCCTCCAGGGCCTATCATTCCACCCCTGGAGCTCACTGCCTACATGTGCTATGGGCATAGGTGTGTGTGTGTGTGTGTGTGTGAAAAAAAAAAAAAAAAAAAAAAAAAAAAAAAACATTAGTCTTTGCCATGCCGAGTTATATCAAATTCCGAGTTATACAGTGCCGAGTTATAAGGGTTTTACTGTACTATCGCATACAAGCTAGAAAATAAAAATGGCTGATGAGCAATCCATGAGCTCCACAATCACTTTGATCTACAACTTTGCCCAATAACCAGTCCATACAAGTGTTGAAAAGTGATGGGGCAGGGACGCACCCTTGCCTCACTCCTGTATTCACAGGAAAGGAACTGGATACACCTGCCCCACACTTCACAGCACTCTCAGTCCCAGAGTACAGACCAGTCATCAAACCAATGGTCTTTGCAGGAATCCCACGAAGTCGCAGAAGATCCCAGAGTGACTCACGATGCACTGAGTCAAACGCCTAAAGAGTCTACCTATGAGCCTGTACATTAGCATTAGGTAAATACTTAGGCTCAATACACCTATCATGGCATGTAATTAATCATGAGGGAATAACTTACCCATGTAAGGCAACGGTGAGGCTGTGCAGATGTTCGGGAATCTTGTATCTCTTCCATGAGACAATGTTACCCAGCTCCACCGCACTGTGGCTCACCTCGGAGAACCTGCCAACAGGATTCTGCGTATAGTGTGTGTGGCGGAGGGAGAGACAGAGGGGAGACGTAGCTGGAGGCACCAGAGTGGAAAAGCGTAGATTTAAAAAGGAAATGGGAAAAACTGGTTCACAAATAGGGTGGTAAATGATTGGAATGGACTCAGGTGGTTAGTGCGGAGTTAATAGGGAGTTTTAAAAGGAGGCTAGACAGCTTTATGGATGGGGATGCAAGGTGGATATAAGTAGGTTTTAAGCAACAGGAACTACCACGTGGAGGTCTTACAGCCTCTTGTAGCTTCCTTATGTTCTTATGTTCTTATGAGGGACACAGGAGTGGAAGACGAGAATACAGGAGGAATGAAAAAAAAGAAGAGAGATTAGCAGTAAGATGAAGGAAGGAAAGAGAAAAAGAACAAGATGAGAAAGATAAAAATGAGGAGATTATGAGAATGGAAGGATGAAAAGAGGTACAGAGATGAGTGATGGAAGAAGCACAAAAAAAATCTGAGTGTGGAAAGAAGGAAGGAAGGAAAGAAGGAGGAAGGGTATGAAGGAAGGAAGGGAGGAGGAGTGTATGAAGGAAGGAAGGGGGAGGGGGAAGGAGAACAGACATGAAATGATAAAACATGTGTAGGAAAATAACATGAGAGAAGGAAGAAAGGAGGGAAGGAAAGAGGGAAGATTAAGAGACAAGAGCTGATAAAAGAGTGTAATAAGAAGACATGAAGGACAATAGAAAGATGAAAGACATGATCAGAATGAGAAAGAGAAAAAGATACGAGAACATGAGAACACAATAGCAATAATTATATTTAAGGGGTGGGTTAATAATATCAATAATAATAGTAATAATTAACAATACATAGGATAAATATAACAACAACAGTACAGTAAAACCTCTCGTATTCGGACCCTCATTATTCGGACTTTGACTTTATTCGGACCTCCTCTTTTTTTTTTTTTAAGGGGTCGAAATTACTCAACTATATATTCACCAAGGATTTTTTTTTGTTTCTTCTTTTTTAAGGGGTGGACATTTTCCAGCTATATATTCACCTAGATTTTTTTTTTTTTTTTTTTTTTTTTTTTTTTTTTTTTTTTAAGGGGTCGAAATTTCCCAGCTATATATTCACCTAGATTTTTTTTTTTTTTTTTTTTTTTTTTTTTTTTTTTTTTGAAGGGGTCGAAATTTCCCAGCTATATCACCTAGATTTTTTTTTTTTTTTTTTTTTTTTTTTTCCCATATCCCCCCATATATAATCCCCCCGTTATTCGGATCCTTGCATTACTCGGACCACTCCTTGTCCCAATTAGTCCGAATATGCGAGGTTTTACTGTACTACACATTTAATTCTACACACCCACACACCACCTGTGTAATCAAGTGGATCAGAGCGCCAGTCAGACCATTCTAGGGTTCCGGCACTTGATCCCGGCCTCGCTCCCTCCCGGGCATTTTTCACAGACATATGTGGGCGGTTATGTCCCTCTTGAGCAAGGGGATGGGGTGTGTGGTGTGTGGTGTCCTAGCATTACCCAAAGATCGGTACAAAAAATACACACACAAAAAAAGAAGAAATGAGTGAAAGAAATATAAATAAGTCTAAAATTGCGATAGAAGAGGAAGGAAAAAAAATGGATGGTTGATCAGAAAAAAGAGTGAAAGGGAAGACAAACATAAGACCATGAGAACATAAGGAAGCTACAAGAGGCTGGGAGACTTACACGAGGTAGTTCCTGTTACTTAACACTACCTACATCCACCTTTCATCCCCATCCATGAATTTAACACTACCTACATCCACCTTTCATCCCCATCCATGAATTTAACACTACCTACATCCACCTTTCATCCCCATCCATGAATTTAACACTACCTACATCCACCTTTCATCCCCATCCATGAATTTAACACTACCTACATCCACCTTTCATCCCCATCCATGAATTTAACACTACCTACATCCACCTTTCATCCCCATCCATGAATTTAACACTACCTACATCCACCTTTCATCCCCATCCATGAATTTAACACTACCTACATCCACCTTTCATCCCCATCCATGAATTTAATACTACCTACATCCACCTTTCATCCCCATCCATGAATTTAACACTACCTACATCCACCTTTCATCCCCATCCATGAATTTAACACTACCTACATCCACCTTTCATCCCCATCTATGAATTTATCCAGCCTCCTTTTAAAACTCCCTATAGACTCCGCACTGACTACCACATGACTGAGTCCATTCCAATCATTTACTACCCTATTTGTGAACCAGTTTTTCCCTATTTCCTTTTTAAATCTACGCTTTTCCAGCTTGAATCCGTTACTTCTTGTTCTACCCTGATTACTAGCCGTGAGAACTTTTCCTACCTCTGCTTCATTGTACACCTTTAACCCCTTAAAAGGTGTGGAAGGGAAGACAAACAGATAAATATTTAAGGAAACAGAACAATTATAAGGGAAAGAGATATGCAAGGCAATGAATGAGGGAAGAAGACACAAGGAAAACAAAGGAGGAAAAAATAGATCACTTAATGAATCCAAGAAGAAAAAATTATGCACGAAACGAAGAAAATATAAACTGTCAAAATTAATTATCTGTTCATAAATACATCCTCTCTGAAATTAAAAGCAAGAAACTATATTAACAGATATTCCTAAACTATTGTTAATGTCAGAAGGATGAGTTAATACACCCATTATTTGTTCCTGGAGATTGTATACCTAGTCTGGTTTTTTAATGAGGCAAAAAATCCTGACCCTCGAATCCTGATGCCTCGACTGGCCTAAGAGAAGAGGTGACAGCAGCAAGGAACTCCGATTATAATATGGAAATATGGATAATATACAAGCCAGGGAGGGCATGTATACTATTTTTTTTAACGAGGCAAAAAATCCTGATCCCTTGCTGCTGACTGATATTTGATGCCAGGAGAAGGGAATACTACGCTTTTTCTAAATTTCAGCTGTATTTTATCATAGTTAACCATATTATCAGGTAAATATAGGCCTACGTAACTTTAAGCATGAGACCGTAAGATAGAATGGATATTTTGCCTTGTTAAAAAAAAAAGACTATAGTTAACAAGTGTAATTATGGGAGTGACTGTATTCCTAAAACCAGGTCACTGCACTCACCTGACATGGAAGAGCCTTGAGTAGTCCTCCGCCAGGTCAGGTTGGTCGTGGAGGCGGCGGAGGAGGTAGGGATAGAGCATGGTGTCGTGTGCCTGGTGGGGGGAGGCTTGGGGATCCTTCTGAGGGCCTGCCACGCACTGCTGCCACTCCATCTGTCTCTGCCACGCCCCTTCTGTGGCCACAAGGATCACCTGAAAACAAAGTTATCATGCCTTGCTGGTCCACAATATACAAATAGGTTTTTTATTTATTTTTTATTTATATATAGAGGTTTTTTATTTATTTTTTATTTATATATAGATAATATATTTTTGTGTGTGTTGAGTTGATACAGAAGGAGACGTCAAGTGTTTGGTGCAGCAAGTTAAATGTGTGTGTGTTATTCACCCATGGTCTTGTCCACGTAAGCTGACTCACGATCACCAGTTTCACCCTCCCGGAGCGAGCTTGGAGCTCATTAATACCGAATCTTTGGGTAATGCTGGGACCTCACACACAACACACATCCCCATCCCCTTGCTCAAGGGGGTTAGTAACCGCCCAAATTTGTCAGTGAAAAATCCCTGGGAGCAGTGAGGATTCGAACCGGCTAACCACAGAATGTCAGGCCAACGCTCTATCCACTTAACCATCGTAGTGTGTATTTACCTAGTTGTATTTACCTAGTTGTAACATACAGGAAAAGAGCTATGCTCGTACTGTCCCGTCTCCAAATCTACTATTATCCAGTTTGCCTTTGAAGTCCTGAATACTTCTTGCATTAATCACTTTTGCATCAAGGTTGTTCCAGGCTTCTATGCTTCTATACGGGAAGCTGTATTTTTTTATGTCCCTCTTGCATGTTGTCCTTTTCAATTTCTTCTCATGACCTCTTGCACTTCTATCGTCTCACACAAACAGATCTTCTCTATCAATTTTTTCCAGACCCATTGATGCTCTATACACTGCTATAAAATCTCCCCTTTCTCTTCTTTTCTCAAGAGTTGGGAGTTTTAGTCTTGAAAGTCTTTCCTCATATGGTAAATCTCTCAGGCTTGGAGCCATTTTTGTGGCTGCTCTTTGTATTCTCTCAATCTTCCTTATATCCTTATTTCTATGTGGTGACCAAATCACTGCCGCATATTCCAGCCTTGGTCGAATCAAAGATGTTATCAATTTCTTAATCATCTCTTCATCCAGATATTTGAATGCCATTCTTATATTCCTCAGCAACTGGTATGTATCTCCTGTGATCTTGTTTATATGCTTCTCAGGTGACAAATTGTCCTTAATCCATACTCCCAGAACTTTTTCGACCTTTGTTTTGATTATCCCTTCATTTCCCATCGAATACTTTCCTCTCTGTCTCTTTTGCTACTGCCCATTTCCATCACTTTACACTTTTTGGCATTAAACTCCATTTCCCATAGTTGACTCCATCTGAAAATCTTATCTAGATCCTTTTGTAAATCCTCACAGTCCTCTTTACTTTCTACTTTTCTTAGTAATTTAGCATCATCAGCGAATAAACTCATATAGCTGTTCACTCCCTCTGTCATATCATTTACATAGACCAAGAACATCACTGGGGCCAATACTGATCCTTGAGGAACTCCACTTATCACACTGCACCATTCTGCGTGTGTGTATTCATCTCGTTGTATTTTACAGGGCCTGAGCATTGCTCGTATGGCCCAGTCTCCATATCAACATTTTTTATCATTCATCCTTAGTGCTTAGTGTTGGCCGAAGCCACCACCCCGGGAGGCGGGTCACAAACCCCTGGCTAACACCCGGTACCCATTCACTGCTGGGCTCGGGTTTTAAGAAGACGCCCGTCTGTCTTCGCTCCGCCCGGTGATCAAACCCGGGACTTCTCGGTTGTGAGCCGAGTGTGCTAACCACTACTCTACGGAGTTCCCTCCACTTAACCATCACACACACACACACACACACACAAACACACACACACACATACACTGTGTGTGTGTGTGTGTGTGAGTGTGTGTAAAGGTAAATTAAAGATGGGGGCATACGCAATGCTGCGCGTGGCCTCGGTGTTAACCTCCGTGGCATTAGCCCTTGAGCCTGTGATGGGTGAGGACCCGTTACCCCGTTACCTACCGACACAGGGCTAGTGTGACATCCAGTTACCACAGTTACCTTCCCCAGGTCCCCAGGTACCCATATATCCACCAACCCCGAAAGGGAAGATGAACAGCTGGGTGGGCTGCACGCAGACTTGCCCTGGCCTGGATTTGAACCCGGGCCCGCAGATTCGTAGCGAGGCACGCCAGCCACTACAGAGACATAGGCGACTGTGTGTGTGTGTGTGTTTGCCTCACCTTAATAGAGTGTTGAGCCAGTATGGAGTCCAGCCAGGTGGTGGGGGAAGCCAGCAGGTGTAGTTGTTGTTTCTCGGGTAGTGAAGCCAGATCCAGGTAGTCATACACCTGGCCAAACAACAATCTATTAACAACAACAACAACACACTTCTATGAACATGGCCAGGACTTGACCATGAATACAGGCTAAGTAGGCTGTAGTAGACGCGGGTTTTGTCAAGAAATATTTTTATGCATAGATTATATTCTTCTTTTTTTTACATCACAGACAACTGGCCAAGGGGAAAAAGAAAAGAGAAGTAACAAAAAGCCCACTAGCTGCCAGTCCCTATATAGTAGAAAAAAACATTTGTAGAAAGAGGTGTGGGCCAATTTAGCTCAGGAGGAGTCTTGTCACTCCTCTCTTGATGAAATGTGAAGTCATAGAAGGAGCTTGCTGTATATCTTGCTATATATGAAATTACCTTCCTACATTATGTTGCAATATATTCAGTTCAAGGGAATAAGAAATTTATGAGCTATTTTGTAACAATAATTACCCTGATTTAAATTTAAAAAATTTACTCTGATTAAAATCAATTAAAATGAGATGATTGAAATGATAACCAGCGTGCCAATAGCTGAATCTAGATAGCAGTGTGTGCGCACCTCACAGTGGGCATAGGTACGCAGGAGTGTCTTAAAGGCGGCAATGATGGGAGCAAAGTCTGGCCCGTGGAGCCCCTGTGACGTCCAGACCAGCAGCACCACCTGTCGCCTTGCCGCCAGTGCCGGGGTCTTGAGGGCCGGTCTGATAGGCACTGCAAAGTGGTTAAGGGAGTGTTGAACTACAGTACTACGTCACTATAGGCACTGCAAGGTTGTTAAAGGAGCATTAAACTACAGTACTACGTCACTATAGGCACTGCAAGGTTGTTAAAGGAGTGTTAAACTACAGTACTACGTCACTATAGGCACTGCAAGGTTGTTAAAGGAGGGTTAAACTACAGTACTACGTCACTATAGGCACTGCAAGGTTGTTAAAGGAGGGTTAAACTACAGTACTACGTCACTATAGGCACTGCAAGGTTGTTAAAGGAGGGTTAAACTACAGTACTACGTCACTATAGGCACTGCAAGGTTGTTAAAGGAGGGTTAAACTACAGTACTACGTCACTATAGGCACTGCAAGGTTGTTAAAGGAGCATTAAACTACAGTACTACGTCACTATAGGCACTGCAAGGTTGTTAAAGGAGGGTTAAACTACAGTACTACGTCACTATAGGCACTGCAAGGTGGTTAAAAGAGTGTTAAACTACAGTACTACGTCACTATAGGCACTGCAAGGTGGTTAAAAGAGTGTTAAATTTCAGTATGTCACTCACACCACTTATTACAGTACATACACACCACTTATTACAGTACATACACACCACTTATTACAGTACATACACACCACTTATTACAGTACATACACACCACTTATTACAGTACATACACACCACTTATTACAGTACATACACACCACTTATTACAGTACATACACACCACTTATTACAGTACATACACACCACTTATTACAGTACATACACACCACTTATTACAGCACATACACACCACTTATTACAGTACATACACACCACTTATTACAGTACATACACACCACTTATTACAGTACACTGAGTACATACACACCACTTATTACAGTACATACACACCACTTATTACAGTACACACACACATGGGTAAATGACCTACAAGTTGACAGATAAGACTTGCTACCAAGAGTGTAAAAAGAGGCTGCATATTTGAGAGGACACGGAACAAAAAAAAAGAAAAGGAAAATGCTTTAATAACACATAGAAATATTGACGCCTCGACTGGCCGAGGAGAAGAGGTGATAACAGCAAGGAACTCCGATTATAATATGGAAATATGGATACAAGCCAGGGAGGGCATGTACAGGGAGGTCCCGAAGATACGAGCAGTTAGGTTCCACCTGGCATACTCGTAAAGCGAAATCTCGTATAACGAAACACATAACTAATGGTAAAATATAGGTTTGGTTCCAGGACTCCATCAATTAAAAAAAAAAAAAGCAAAAAAAAGACGTGTTTTTCAAGCTAAAATAAACTATAGCAAACACAACAAACACACAGCGTCTATATTACCCACACTGTACTACCTATTCTGTAGAAAAAGCATTCTGAAAGAGAAAATAGCACACAAAATAACATAACTGCACATTAATTAAAAATAAAACATGCATAACAAGCAAAAAAGACGTTGCAATGTAGGGGACGCCGCGTGATACAAGAGAAGGTAGTGTAGCGGTCCCAAGGTTGGGGCCGCACACCTGCTAATTACCCCTAAATGTCAGGCCGCACCATATGCTTAATTACCCTTCAGGTCACGCCTTGCTAGGGGTGACCTGACTGCGGTCCCAAGGTTGGGGCCGCACACCTGCTAATTACCCCTAAATGTCAGGCCGCGCCATATGCTTAATTACCCTTCAGGTCACGGCTTGCTAGGGGTGACCTCACTGGGGTCGACCAAATCCCCCTTTGTCCAGCCCGGGAGTGGTAGGGCGCGCATTTTGAGCTTGATCATTTTACTCGCCCCAGTTTGAATGTCGTATCATTGGATTTTCGATCTCGTATATTGAAAATAGACCCTAATTTACACATCTCGTATTATCGGATTCTCGTATACCGAATGCTCGTATAACGGGACCTGCCTGTAGTTCCTTACGGTAGGGTAGGGTTTTCTAAGGGCTAAAATTAGTTTGATTTTATGGTTTGATATATGGGTGGGTAAATGAGTGAGTGAGTGGGTGAGGGCAAGTCATCATCTTTCTGTTTAAGATCAGAGTTTCCCATAATGTCTTATGAGGCTAGATGGCCGATGATACGCTTCTAATTCTATTGTCGGAAAAACATTTCTGTCACAGCGATGTGATAGAACGTGTCCTAGCCATTGAAATAGCCATGAAATAGGGTTGGATTAGGGTATTTTAGGACAATTAAGCACTGGGTTAGGACAGAGAAGTGAAAAATTAACATTTACCTGCCTCAAAATAAGATGAATAATTTATTTCAGGGAGAAGAATGAGTGAATTAATTTTTTTTTTTTTAATGAGGGCATGGGTGGGTGAATGAGTGCCAATGGGAGATAGGCTATACACACCTGATGAGTAGTGTGTGGCAGAGTTCCACATGTGTGTCCGGGAGGGCCAGCTACGCAATATACCCCAGGCCACTGTAATACCGGTGACCACGGCCCCCACAACACATCCCACCACCAGTAAGATCAGGCCTAAAGCACCACTGCCGCCACACGCGCCCCCATCACCCTCCCCAGCCTGGCAGCTCCTGAGCAACGGGTCTGAAATGCAACAATTATGTATGTACTGCTTGATACACCACTATCTGTGTGCTCATTCAAATTCAAATGGATTAAAACTGGAAAAGCGTAGATTTAAAAAAGAAATAGGAAAAAAATGCTTCACAAATAGGGTGGTAAATGATTGGAATGAATGATGTGTGATATAATAGATAGTGCGGAGTCAATAGGGAGTTTTAAAAGGAGGCGAGACAGCTTTATGGATGGGGATGAAAGGTGGATGTAGGTAGTGTTAAGTAACAGGAACTACCACGTGTAGATCTCCCAGCTTCTTGTAGCTTCCTTATGTTCTTATGTTCTTATTAGAGAGAGAACAGTGGTAGTGGTATTACCAGTGAGTTGTACGGGGGGACTTGACAGCGGGGGACAGCCATCTAATGGGCAGCGGTCGTCATAGGGTGTCACGCGGGCACAGTACCATCCACTCTTCAGGTTGTGGAAGGTGTAGATAGGCTGTAAGGGGGAGAGAAACACACACATTAATGACATGATAATATGGGATCTTGTATACGTCTGGATCAATAGGTGTTCAAGATGTTTTATTTCATCTAGTTTAGTGTAGTGATGCCTGTTCCTTGGCACTCCCTCAAGGGGGATTGGCCGTGGCAGAAGGGTCTCCATCATGGAGGTAGTATGGGTGGAGGCGCCCTGAGCTGCGCGGGTTGGAGCCAGTGAACTGTCAGTCAGCCATCTTGTTGTGGGCTAAGGGAGCCCACAGCTCTACTGCCAAGTAGAGATAAATCATCCCATGGAAATATTTTGAGGTTCCTGGGAGTAACGTGGGTCCATTCTAAGGTGCACATAGTATATGGGTTTCTTTCCCGTTATTATTTTCATGATGAGAATTAAACTGATCTCATAACATGGTGATATCAATATATGTATGTCTATCGGGTTTGTGGGTATACGTTTTGCTACGTTGGGTTGGCACCATGTAGGTAGTATGGGAGTACTACCATACCACCTCGCACACTACCTTCATGGGTGGCACGGCGGCTTTGTTGTTAAAGGTGGGGTGGTGAGGTCAAAGGTGTGAATTGAGTCAGGTAATTACTATAGTGGCGGATCTGTTTAAGGGTTGGGCTATGCTTACTCAGGTCAAATCCTTTCTACACGTCCACTCATACTCTCTCAGTCTTCATTTAGTATTGATCTCGTGAGGACCAAGTAAAGGCAGGAGTGTCGCTCCTTGTGTGTTCTGCTATGGTTAAGAGTTGTGTTGAATTTGGGTGCAATGAAAAAGTGAATAAAAAATCTGACTCATCCATCACATTTCACCAGTAAGTTATGCATTTGTTGATTTCTAAAATTATGTTTCAAACAAACGTGCATGTATTTGTTAAACAAAGACAATGACCTTGTTAGAAAAGTGTGATAACTACTGCATCACTGGGCTGGTAATTGTGTTACTGATAGTAGTAATAGTGGTGGGGGTGATGTAGCTGTAGTAATACGTAGTATATAAGTGCTAGCGATTGTGTTCGTAGGGTTTATATTAATAGTAATATTATAGTAATTTGGGGCCACTACTATTTTATATTTGCATCCACGACTAAGACAGTGGGATTAGCAATGATATCAGCAAGTTTGCTGATGATACTAAAACAGGTAGAATTATCGGGTCACAGTTTGATGTAACCGGTTTGCAGGGAGACTTAGATAAGTTAAGCGAGTGGGTAGTCAGGTGGCAGATGGAATTTAATATTGACAAGTGTAGCGTAATTAATGTTGGTAGAAAATGGTATGAAAAATCATATGTCAGATAATGACCCGGCCAGTAATCATCTAATTTCACTGATCAAGGCTGCAGCTAAGACATATCTGCAGGCGAGATATAAATACGCAGCCAGGCAGTTCACCGCCAGACATATATTCAATAAAGGGGCCCAATACGCAATAATATACAATAATATGCAATAATATGATATGTAATATATGGTTAGCAGTAACACAGAAGTATAATTTCACACACCGTGATATCATTAAGTGCAAACAGTGTAAAAAGTGAAAAGAAAGAGTGGGTATCTCAGTTCAGCCAGTGCGTGACATTGCCCACAGCAGTGTGGCGGACGGGGGAGAAAAGTGGCTGACACTGACAACACAGGCCGCGCGGCTCAGGGCGTCTCCACCCCTACTTCCTCCCAGGTCTCCATTCACACCTGTCCGTGCACCTCATTCTCACATCCTCCAGTTCTCTCTCTCTCTCTCTCTCTCTCTCTCTCCTCTCTCTCTCTCTCTCTCTCTCTCTCTCTCTCTCTCTCTCTCTCTCTCTCTCTCTCTCTCTCTCTCTCTCTCTCTCTCTCTCTCCTCTCTCTCTCTCTCTCTCTCTCCTTCTCTCTCTCTCTCTTCTCTCTCTCCTCTCTCTCTCTCTCCCCTCTCCTCTTCTCTCTCTCTCTCTCTCTCATACACACATACACACACACACACATCAGAAGGCAGAATGGTGCAGTGTGATAAGAGGAGTTCCACAAGGATCAGTATTGGCCCCAGTGATGTTCTTGGTCTATGTAAATGATATGGCAGAAGGAGTAAACAGTTATATGAGTTTATTCGCTGATGATGCTAAATTACTAAGAAAAGTAGAAAGTAAAGAGGACTGTGAGCATTTACAAAAGGATCTAGATAAGATTTTCAGATGGAGTCAACTATGGGAAATGGAGTTTAATGCCAAAAAGTGTAAAGTGATGGAAATGGGCAGTAGCAAAAAGAGACAGAGAGGAAAGTATTCGATGGGAAATGAATGGATAATCAAAACAAAGGTCGAAAAAGTTCTGGGAGTATGGATTACGGATAATTTGTCACCAGAGAAGCATATAAACAAGATCACAGGAGATACATATCAGTTGCTGAGGAATATAAGAATGGCATTCAAATATCTGGATGAAGAGATGATTAAGAAATTGATAACGTCTTTGATTCGACCAAAGTTGGAATATGCGGCAGTGATCTGGTCACCACATAGAAATAAGGATATAAGGAAGATTGAGAGAATACAAAGAGCAGCCACAAAAATGGCTCCAAGCCTGAGAGATTTAACATATGAGGAAAGACTTTCAAGACTAAAACTCCCAACTCTTGAGAAAAGAAGAGAAAGGGGAGATTTTATAGCATTGTATAGAGCATCAATGAGTCTGGAAAAAAATGATAGAAATGATCTGTTTGTGTGGGACGACAGAAGTACAAGAGGTCATGAGAAGAAATTGAAAAGGACAACATGCAAGAGGGACATAAAAAAATACAGCTTCCCGTATAGAAGCATAGAAGCCTGGAACAACCTTGATGCAAAAGTGATTAATGCAAGAAGTATTCAGGACTTCAAAGGCAACCTGGATAATAGTAGATTTGGAGACAGGACAGTACGAGCATAGCTTTTTTCCTGTATGTTACAACTGGTAAATACAACTAGGTAAATACACACATACCCACACACACATACATACTCCAACACTATCATAGCTAGGAGGAGGCTAGACAATGTTATGGATGGGGATGAAAGGTGGAAGTAGGTAGTATTAAGTAACAGGAACTACAACGTGTAGGTCTCCCAGCCTCTTGTAGCTTCCTTATGTTCTTATAGGATTTCTCAAGGAGGGAGGGAGGGGATGGGTGGGGGGGTGACACCTACCTGTTTCAGCAGTGTGTGTTGTCCAGACACGGCTATGGTGGACATGTTGGGGTAGAGAGCATGGCCGGTACACTTAATACGCAGGCTGGGGTGGTGGTGCAGGCTGATGGAGTAATTCTTAAAGTTGTAAGCTTGGGATTGGGTCCAGCGCACTGTTAGGGACCTCCTGAGGGGATGAAGAGTTGAGGTCGCTAAGGTTAAGGTCAAAGTGTTGTACTTGTTAGTGTAAGGTTGTTAAGGTTAAAGGTAGGTTAAGGTGTTGTAGTTGTTAGTGTAGCAAGGCGGTTGTCACTTAAAGTAATCGTCCAGACCCATTTTTTCTTTGCATAATTATGTTGAATGTTCATTCAAAATACCTAATCCACAAAACAAAATATTCATTTCCACACCTTATTTCCGTAAAAACATGACTTGTAAAAAGCGCAGGAATATAGTAAAAAATATAGTAGTACAGTAAAAGCCTTATAACTCGGCACTGTATAACTCGGAATTTGATATAACTCGGCATGGCAAAGACAAGTTTTTTTTAGGCTCACTCGAGGGCTGTGATGGTTGGCCCTCGCCCGTGGTGGCGCAGGCAGGATTCATATCGTGACGCCTGTGATTAGAGGCTCATGCCGCCCCCCTGTGTCCTCCCATGCACTCGCAGTCGAAGGTAGAGTTAATGGACAGGGCATAGTGTTGCAGTAATTAAGTGCTCAAGTGATGTAAAATTAGGTTGTACAGGTACAGTACACTCGATACAATACAGTACAGAGTTGTGATTATAAAGTGATTAAAGTGTTACCAGTGTTAAAATGCGACTGAGTCCCCCTAACATCTTCTACATGTTACAACAAGACTCCCCTCTCCTTGGATTACATGCCTGCTGCTACCCGTTCATTGGTAAGTGTAGTTTTTTTGCTTTTACAGTACTACTGTATTTTTTTTTTTTTTTTTTTTTTTTTTTTACCCATAGAGGAGGACATTGCATAACTCGGCACATTGAATAACTCGGCAAGGGCCAGAGCCCCTATCGTGCCGAGTTATAAGGCTTTTACTGTACTTGAAGAATTTTGGGTGTTTCTGATATTTTTTTTTTGCGATATGGCATATAATTGCATCCTTCATGGGTACAGCAAGAAAGCTGTGCCTTTGCAGAGAGCTTAGCACCCATTTCCGACCTATTTGGCCAGGTCATATGTGTGCAGTGCCCGTGAGTGGTGGGTGAGAGGCGCGCGGCTAGACAATGTGCTTCACACCGCGGGACTCTCACCGGCGCTGCACACACATAACCTGGGCAAATAGGTCGGAAATGGGTGCTAAGCTCTCTGGAAAGGTACAGCTTTCTTGCTGTACCCATGAAGGATGCAAGTATATGCCATATTGCAAAAAAAAATATCAGAAACACCCAAAATTCTTCAAGTACTGTACTATATTTTTTTTCTGAGTCTCCGTGTATTTGTATCAGGCAGGGCTGGGAGGTTTACTTCTGTGACGTCACCGAGCCGTGGTGCGTCGTCTGCTGGTCATCAGTTGTGTTTTGAGAGCTCGGGGAATTTTCAGATTTTGAATGCGGATCATTTAAAAACGGGTGACTGGATGCAAAAAGTGACAACATATTGTTGATATACTCGATCATGGCTATATTTTGACTGCATTAAATCAGGAATGATGAATTGGTCTGGGTGATTAATTTAAATAAAATTGTTTTTAATTAGAGTCCAAATCCATTTTAATTAGAGTAAAAAAATATTGATTTAAATCAGGGTGATTTCTTACAAATATGCTCATTAATTTCTTATTCCCTTGAACTGAATATATTGCTACATAATGTAGGAAGATAATTTCATTCATAGGGATTATATGCATTGTTTTATGAAGATGGTTGTATTCTATGGCTCTGTAATGTTAGGCATAACATAAGCATAAGTGGGGGAGGCAGGGGGACTTTTGGACCATAGAACTTATCTACATAGTGGGGACCATAGAACTTATCTACATAGTGGGGACCGTACAACTTATCTACATAGTGGGGACCATACAACTTATCTACATAGTGGGGACCATAGAACTTATCTACATAGTGGGGACCATACAACTTATCTACATAGTGGGGACCATAGAACTTATCTACATAGTGGGGACCATACAACTTATCTACATAGTGGGGACCATAGAACATATCTACATAGTGGGGACCATACAACTTATCTACATAGTGGGGACCATACAACTTATCTACATAGTGGGGACCATAGAACTTATCTACATAGTGGGGACCATAGAACTTATCTACATAGTGGGGACCATAGAACTTATCTACATAGTGGGGACCATAGAACTTATCTACATAGTGGGGACCATAGAACTTATCTACATAGTGGGGACCATAGAACTTATCTACATAGTGGGGACCATAGAACTTATCTACATAGTGGGGACCATAGAACTTATCTACATAGTGGGGACCATAGAACTTATCTACATAGTGGGGACCATAGAACTTATCTACATAGTGGGGACCATACAACTTATCTACATAGTGGGGACCATAGCAACTTATCTACATAGTGGGGACCATAGAACTTATCTACATAGTGGGGACCATAAACTTATCTACATAGTGGGGACCATAGAACTTATCTACATAGTGGGGACCATAGAACTTATCTACATAGTGGGGACCATAGAACTTATCTACATAGGGGGACCATAAACTTATCTACATAGTGGGGACCATAGAACTTATCTACATAGTGGGGACCATAGAACTTATCTACATAGTGGGGACCATACAACTTATCTACATAGTGGGGACCATAGAACTTATCTACATAGTGGGGACCATAGAACTTATCTACATAGTGGGGACCATAGAACTTATCTACATAGTGGGGACCATACAACTTATCTACATAGTGGGGACCATAGAACTTATCTACATAGTGGGGACCATACAACTTATCTACATAGTGGGGACCATAGAACTTATCTACATAGTGGGGACCATAGAACTTATCTACATAGTGGGGACCATACAACTTATCTACATAGTGGGGACCATAGAACTTATCTACATAGTGGGGACCATAGAACTTATCTACATAGAGGGGACCATACAACTTATCTACATAGTGGGGACCATAGAACTTATCTACATAGTGGGGACCATAGAACTTATCTACATAGTGGGGACCATACAACTTATCTACATAGTGGGGACCATAGAACTTATCTACATAGTGGGGACCATAGAACTTATCTACATAGTGGGGACCATACAACTTATCTACATAGTGGGGACCATAGAACTTATCTACATAGTGGGGACCATAGAACTTATCTACATAGTGGGGACCATAGAACTTATCTACATAGTGGGGACCATACAACTTATCTACATAGTGGGGACCATAGAACTTATCTACATAGTGGGGACCATAGAACTTATCTACATAGTGGGGACCATACAACTTATCTACATAGTGGGGACCATAGCAACTTATCTACATAGTGGGGACCATAAACTTATCTACATAGTGGGGACCATAGAACTTATCTACATAGTGGGGACCATACAACTTATCTACATAGTGGGGACCATAAACTTATCTACATAGTGGGGACCATAGAACTTATCTACATAGTGGGGACCATAAACTTATCTACATAGTGGGGACCATAGAACTTATCTACATAGTGGGGACCATAAACTTATCTACATAGTGGGGACCATACAACTTATCTACATAGTGGGGACCATAGAACTTATCTACATAGTGGGGACCATAGAACTTATCTACATAGTGGGGACCATACAACTTATCTACATAGTGGGGACCATACAACTTATCTACATAGTGGGGACCATACAACTTATCTACATAGTGGGGACCATACAACTTATCTACATAGTGGGGACCATACAACTTATCTACATAGTGGGGACCATACAACTTATCTACATAGTGGGGACCATACAACTTATCTACATAGTGGGACCATAGAACTTATCTACATATGGGACCATGAACTTTCTACATAGTGGGGACCATACAACTTATCTACATGGGGTGACATACACGTATCTACATAGTGGGGACCATACAACTTATTACATAGTGGGGCCATAGTGAATCTATCTACATAGTTGGGACCAGCACTTATTACAAGTGGGGACCACAACTATCTACTAGTGGACCATACAACTTATCTACATAGTGGGGACCATACAACTTATCTACATAGTGGGGACCATAGAACTTATCTACATAGTGGGGACCATACAACTTATCTACATAGTGGGGACCATACAACTTATCTACATAGTGGGGACCATAGAACTTATCTACATAGTGGGGACCATACAACTTATCTACATAGTGGGCTTGACTTCCCATCATATTTGTATCTCAATACAATAAATGATAATGATTTTTTAAATACACCGGACGATCCTCTTGTCGCCTCCGTGGTGTAGTGGCTGGCGTGCCTGGCTGTGAATCTGCAGGCCCTGGTTCGAATCCAGGCCAGGGCAAGTCAGCGTCCAGCCCAACCAGCTATTCTTCCTCCCTTTCGGGGATGGTTGATAAATGGGTACCTGGGGAAACCTGGGGAAGGTAACTGTGGTAACCCGGATGTCACACTAGCCCTGTGTCCTGGGGTAACGGGTCCTCACCCACCACAGGCTCAAAAGGCTAATGCCATGGAGATGAGCACCGAGGCCATGCGCAGCTTAGCGTATGCCCCCATCTTTACCTTTACCTCCCGTTAAAACTTTCTGCTGCTCTGTTGCTTACTTACTCATCAGGATTGGATTCCAGGGAATAGTAGGTGGTCCAGTTTGCCATGATGGTGACGTTGATGGCCGCCTTGGCCCACAGGTAGTGGGAGTGCAGAGGCACGGGGCTGACGTGGGGCTTCACCACCATGTAGTAACAGCCTGTGTCCACATTGCTGTAGCTTATGGGACCCTGGCAGGACATGGGCATAGCAATAGGTTATGGGACCCTGGCAGGACATGGGCATAGCAATAGCTTATGGGACCCTGGCAGGACATGGGCATAGCAATAGCTTATGGGACCCTGGCAGGACATGGGCATAGCAATAGCTTATGGGGCCCTGGCAGGACTTGGGCAGAGTAATAGGTATGGGACCCTGGCAAGACATGGTCATAGAAATAGGTTATGGGACCCTGGCAGGACATGGGCATAGCAACTTTGAGCATACTGGGACATGGCATCAAACATGGAATAGAAAAAATATAAGTATGCTTCGAAAAAAATCACCATTAATATTATTATTACTACAGTAAACCCTCTCAAATTTGAACCCATATGATTCGAACTTCGGATAATTCGACATGTTTAGGCCCAGTTCAAATTTTTCAAACAACTTTCCATAATCCAAACTGAAGTTCGAATTGCCCGCACATTGTTTGAATTGTCGGGAGTTTTCTGCAGCATCTTCCATCTCCTCTGTGTCACCACTTCGTCAGCCAGCCTCCACATCGCCTCCAACACATTAATCAATAATAATAATCAATAATAATTAATTAATTTACTTAACGCAGTCCTTGCCTGAAGACGCTATCAGTGACGCCTGAGTGCTCAGTGTACAGCAGAGCTGCATATCAAGACTTCAGTATCAGCCATGTTTTGGTGAGTACAAATACTACAATCTGTGCTGTTTGTTTTAGTGAGTTCTTATTGTGTGGAGGGGATAGAGGTAACAATCGGATAATTCAGACTTTCGACTAATTCGACCCAGGTCTCCCCCCAATTAGTTCGAATTAGAGAGGGTTTACCGTAATACAAACACACACACACACACACCTGGGTGATGTTTTTATCCCTGCCTATAAGTTGTGCCTCCATCAGTGAGCGTGCATTGTCGCTTCTGCACAGCTGGGGAGACCCGTTCACTGTGTCTCGGTACAGCTGCACATTCACAGCTGCGTAAAAAAGGCCCAGATAAGAACATAAGAACAAAAGGAAGCTACAAGAGGATGCGAGACCTACACGTGGTAGTTCCTGTTACTTAACAATACCTACATCCACCTTTCATCCCCATCCATGAAGCTGTCTCGCCTCCTTTTATAGCTCCCTATTGACTCCGCACTAACTCCCTGCTGACTGAGTCCATTCCAATCATTTACCACCCTATTTGTAAACCAGTTTCTCCCTGTTTCGTTTTTAAATCAACACTTTTCCAATTTGAAAATAACTCTTGTATCAGTAAACCAACACTACATCTTGCACTGACTTCAGGGGAACTCATGGCACACTGTGAAGCAGTGAGTGGTTATCCTTCACTAAATGTATCTATTGACCTCTTGGGAAGTCAGTACGTACATAGGTATCCAACACACATATCTGTACATACTTAACGGTTTATAATGATATAATACACTAATTGGAGGTGAGTGGCAAGATAATTTAAGGTGTGTTAAGTAGTCCTGAGAGGAAAGAAGGTCACCAAACCACTGTCAGTATCTCAGTGCAGGATTAAGAACATAAGATAATAAGGAAGCTACAAGAGGTTGGGAGCCCTACACGCAGAGCTGGGCAGTATGTTGTTTTGTTTGTTTTGTTTTGTTTTGTTTAGAGGATAATTCCTCAGAGCCATAGTGATCTACCGCTGCAGCTTAGTGTTGGCCGAAGCCACCACCCCGGGAGGGGGGTCACAAACCCCCGGCTAACACCCGGTACCCATTCACTGCTGGGTGGACAGGGGCTCGGGTTTTAAGAAAGACCACCCATCTATCTTCGCTCCGCCCGGGGATCGAACCCGGGACTTCTCGGTTGTGAGCCGAGCGTGCTAACCACTACACTACGGAGTATTTAAATACATTTGTATTTAAATACGTATTTAAATACATTTATGTATTTATAAATGTATTTATAAATACATTGGTTTTTATGTATTTAAATACAGTATTAAATACTTCTATGAGTATTTAAATACATTGTTTTTAAATACTCATAATATAAAAATGTAAATACTTTTTTATCATTTAATTTGGCCATAAACCCGCCCAACTATCTGGCAACCCAGATGTTGCAGTGAACCAGTGTTTTCGCTCGCAAGGAAATTTCCTTATTTTTAGGAAATTTATGCCTGAGAAGGAAATTTCTAAGGAAACCCAAAATCTTAGGAAATCCATTTTTTTCGTTAAAATGTTATGTTAAATGTTATGTTATGTTAAATAAACATAAAATGTTAAAATTGTGTGTAATTAAAATGTATTTACAAATGTATTTAAATACAATTGATGTATTTAGTATTTAAATACATTCGTAAAATGTATTTAGTATTTAAATACATTTCTCCCATGTATTTAGTATTTAGTATTTAAATACATTCAATGTATTTAGTGCCCAGCTCTGCAGGCTACACGTGGTAGTTCCTGTTACTTAACACTACCTACATCCACCTTTCATCCCCATCCATGAATTTATCCAGCCTCCTTTTAAAGCTCCCTATTGACTCCGCACTGACCACCAGACGACTGAGTCCATTACAATCATTTACCACCCTAATTGTGAAACAGTTTTTCCCTATTTACTTTTTAAATCTATGATCTTTAAAAAAAATGTCTTAAGTGTTGTGTGAGTCATTGCCAAGGCCATAAGGCAGTAAGGTCTAGTTTTGTGTGTGGAAAGTACATGTGGGGACACTCCAGCTTATCAGTAGATAGAGAGAGAGCAAACAGGAGATATAAAGAGATAGACATTGGCTTATCTAAAGATTACTTAAGCACAAAACGCTGATTATTAAATCATTGTTTTACGACAGGGAATGTTGTGGCCTATCTATATAAATCAACATACTACTACTACTACTACAACTACTACTACTACTACAACTATTATGACTTCTCCTACTACAACTATGACTACTACATTTGTTACAACTACTACTTTTATGACTTCTACTGCTTCTACTACTGCTACTACTGTTGCTATAACTCAGTCACCAGAGCAGGCAGCATCACAGAACACTACTACTACTACAACAACTATTATCAGTATACTACTACTACTACTACTACTACTATTATCATCAGTATACTATTACTACTATTACTACTACTACTACTACTACTACAACTGTGAGTACTACATTTTTGTTCCTCCTGTTACAACTACTACTATTATTTATGACTGCTACTTCTTCTGCTACTGCTACTACAGTTGCTATAACTCACTAAGTCAATGTACTATACTATTACTACTACTACTACTACAACTATTATGACTTCTACTACTACAACTATTATGACTTCTACTACTACAACTATTATGACTTCTACTACTACAACTATTATGACTTCTACTACTACAACTATTATGACTTCTACTACTACAACTATTATGACTTCTACTACTACAACTATTATGACTTCTACTACTACAACTATTATGACTTCTACTACTACAACTATTATGACTTCTACTACTACAACTATTATGACTTCTACTACTACAACTATTATGACTTCTACTACTACAACTATTATGACTTCTACTACTACAACTATTATGACTTCTACTACTACAACTATTATGACTTCTACTACTACAACTATTATGACTTCTACTACTACAACTATTATGACTTCTACTACTACACTTATGACTTTACTACTACATTATGACTTCTACTACTACAACTATTATGACTTCTACTACTACAACTATTATGACTTCTACTACTACAACTATTATGACTTCTACTACAACTATGACTACTACATTTCTGTTACAACTACTATTATTATGACTTCTACCTCTGCTACTACTGCTATAACTCACTCACCAGAGCAGGCGGCATCACAGCCGGCATACACACTGTAGGTAAAGTTCAACACAGCCTTGTCCTCCTGGTAATCCAGCTTATAATCAAAGCAGTCGCAACAAACACATCGCCACTCTCTCTCTCCTCCTCTTCCCTCATCCTCTAAGCCAGCATAAATAGATGTAAATCCTTCCGTAAATCTCCCCTCAAGTACTTCATCAGGCTTCCCTTGCTCTTGCCCGAAGTCTTGTAATACTAAGTCCATGGTAGACAAAGTAGCGACCCCTTGGTGAGGTCTGGCCAAGGGATTCTGGTGCCTGCGGTATCTGCGTCTTGGGGTGAAAGTTCTTTGAAGCCACTCGGGGTCTGAAAGGCAAGGTATTGACTTAAGGTATTGTTTGTCTAAATAATGTGTGTGTATTTAACTAGTTGTATTTACCTAGTTGTAACATACAGGAATAAAGCTATGCTCGTACTGTCCCGTCTCCAAATCTACTATTATCCAGTTTGCCTTTGAAGTCCTGAATACTTCTTGCATTAATCACTTTTGCATCAAGGTTGTTCCAGGCTTCTATGCTTCTATACAGGAAGCTGTATTTTTTTTTTGTCCCTCTTGCATGTTGTCCTTTTCAATTTCTTCTCATGACCTCTTGCACTTCTATCGTCCCACACAAACAGATCTTCTCTATCATTTTTTTCCAGGCCCATTGATGCTCTATACACTGCTATAAAATCTCCCCTTTCTCTTCTTTTCTCAAGAGTTGGGAGTTTTAGTCTTGAAAGTCTTTCCTCATATGGTAAATCTCTCAGGCTTGGAGCCATTTTTGTGGCTGCTCTTTGTATGCTCTCAATCTTCCTTATACAGGAAAACCTCGTTTATCCGGCACCCTCGGGGGGGAGCGCATGCCGGATAACTCATTTTGCCGTTGTTTTGAGAGTTACTCTTATGGAATCGCCCAAAATCCCTTTTTTTTTTTTTTTTTTTTTTTTATACATTAAAGGAACTGGCCAAGGGCACAACAAAAATGGGTAACACAAAGCCCGCTTAGTTGCCAGTCCCTATAAAGAAGACAGTAAGAGAATAAAATAAAAAAGAGGGTGAGCCAATTTTGTTCGGGAGGTGTCTTGTTACTCTTCTTTTGAAAAGATGTAAGTCATAGGAAAGTGGAAAAATAGAAACAGGAAGAGAGTTCCAGAGTTTACCAGTGAAAGGGATGAAAGGGTTGCCAACCCTGCGTACCCCGCCAAATTTGAACTAAATTTCTGCCGATTTTCTCAGTTTTTGAAATAATTATACCTAATTAATGCCTGGGTTATCCTGCTGAGTGCCCCACATTCCTCGTCAGGATGGACAAGCTAGTCCTCGTGTCGCACGCCAGCAGCACGAACACTCTCCTCTCTTTTTTCACAGGATCTCTCTGACGAGCTCAAGCTAGCCCGTGGTCCTCCCTGCTGGAGGCCCGGAGAAAAGAAAAGAAAAAAAAAAAAAAAAAATGCCTGGGTCGATTAGTGCCGTTGTTTTAAATGCCGGTTAAATGAGGTTCTCCTGTATCCTTATTTCTATGTGGTGACCAAATCAAATTCCAACTTTGGTCGAATCAAAGATGTTATCAATTTCTTAATCATCTCTTCATCCAGGTATTTGAATGCCATTCTTATATTCCTCAGCAACTGATATGTATCTCCTGTGATCTTGTTTATATGCTTCTCAGGTGACAAATTATCCGTAATCCATACTCCCAGATCTTTTTCGACCTTTGTTTTGATTATCCATTCATTTCCCATCGAATACTTTCCTCTCTGTCTCATTTTGCTTCTGCCCATTTCCATCACTTTACACTTTTTAGCATTAAACTCCATTTCCCATAGTTGACTCCATCTGAAAATCTTACCTAGATCCTTTTGTAAATCCTCACAGTCCTCTTTACTTTCTACTTTTCCTAGTAATTTAGCATCATCAGCGAATAAACTCATATAACTATTCACTCCCTCTGTCATATCATTTACATAGACCAAGAACATCACTGGGGCCAATACTGATCCTTGAGGAACTCCTCTTATCACACTGCACCATTCTGCCTTTGATCTTTTATTACTGTTCTCATCTCTCTGTTGCTCAAAAAGTCTTCCATCCACTTCAGCAAACCACCCTTCAATCCTCCTACATGTTCTAGCTTCCAGAGCAGTCTCTTATGAGGTACCTTGTCAAATGCCTTCTTTAGGTCCAAGCAAAGACTACTGTATACTGTACTTGCTACTCGTGCCCCGCGCCAACCCGCCCATGACCAGTGGAGGCCAGTTTTGCGATTCCTGCCATTTTAGAACATCACCCCTATTTCCCTTCCTAAGGTTTATCAGTATATATGATATACCGTTATCTTCGTAACTGTTTGTTCTATAATATTATCAAATAAAAAACAGTAAAATACACTAAAGAAATGCCATTATGAGAGAGTGAAGAAATATGCATGACCTCAATATATACTTAAACTCTTCACCATTTAATATTTTGCGAGAAAACATTTTAGATGCTAGTGATAGAAAGAAGCGGATTTTCATTAGCTTTCCATTGATATATTTCGTTTTCTGATAAATGAATTACCACCATGCCTAAATTAGCGTTAACTAAAAAAATAACATCATCCATCATATCGGCAAGTAAAAAAGTGTTCCATGAATACAGTAGACTATGGCATATCAGTATAAATGATACACTGTTATCTTCGTGAATGTTTATTCTATAATATTATCAAATAAAAAACTGTAAAATACACTAAAGAAATTCCATTATGAGACTCTGAAGAAATATGCATGAACTTATATTCACTTAAACTCATCGCAATTTGATATTTTGCGTGAAGACTTTTTACATGCACCATATCAATAGAAGCGGAATTTAATTAGCTTTCCATTGCTATATTTTATTTTCTGATAAATGAATTAGAACCATGCATAAATTAGCGTTAACTAAATAAATAACATCATCCATCGGGTAATTATCCCGACAGATGGTTATTTTTTTAGTTAACGCTAATTTATGCATAGTTATGATTCATTTATCAGAAAACGAAATATAGCAATGGAAAGCTAATGAAAATCCACTTCTTTCTATCGCTAGCATCTAAAATGTTTGCTCGCAAAATATTAAATGGCGACGAGTTTAAGTGAATATTAAGTTCATGCATATTTCTTAACTCTCTCATAATGGCATTTCTTTATTGCATTTTACTGTTTTTTATTTGATAATATTATAGAACAAACAGTTATGAAGATAACGGTATATCATATATACTGATAAACCATAGGAAGGGAAAAGGGAGTGATGTTCGAAAATGGCAGGAATCGCAAAACTGGCCTCCACTGGAAATAGCCCAAAATGAGTAGCAAGTCCAGTATAGAGTAGTCTTTGGTCCAAGTAAATGCAATCGACCCACCGTTCTCTTTCCTGTGTCACATCGATCACTCTCGAGTAAAAGCTCAATAAATTTGTTGTACATGACATTCCTCCTCTAAATCCAAACTGGCCACCTGCGAGTGTTTGTCTCTTCCAAATATTTCAACCATCTGTCCTTCACAATTTTTTCACACATTTTTGCCACTACACTTGTTAATGATACTGGCCTGTAATTTAGTGGTTCTTCTTTGTCACCTCCTTTGTGAATTGGCACAATATTTGCTCTTTTCCAATCAAGCGGGACTCTGCTCTCCTTGAGTGAACTGTTGTAATGCATCTTCATACACTATGCCTTCTACCTTCGGCTTATCTATTCCTTCCTTGTTTTTCATTTTTCCATTTATATATCTATAGAAAAGTTTCGGTTCGTTCTTACATTTTTCTATTATATTTCTGTCATAGTTACTTTCTTCTTCTCTTCGGATTCTTACATATTCATTTCTAGTTGTTTTGTACTTCTCCCAAAGGTTGATACCTCCTTTTTTCCTCCAACTATTCCATGTTTTTTCTCTTTCTAGTCTTGCTAATTCACATTTTCTGTTAAACCATTCATTCTTTTTCTTTTCTCTGATAACTATCCTTGGAACATAACTATTTATTCCTTCGGTGTAAATTCGGATGAACTCATCCCATTTTTTCTGGGTTGCATGGAAATTACTCCAGTCTGTCTCTCCGAAGAATGTTCTTAATCCGTCAAAGTCTGCTTTTCCATAATTGTATCTTCCTTTCTTGTGTTCTTCTCTTCTCCCCTCTTTCTTGCTATCATTTATTTCAAATTCAATAAGTACATGGTCACTCTTTCCAAGTGGGCACTGATAATTTACTTTACTAATTACTTCCAGTTCTTTCGTCAATAGTAGGTCTAGTCTTGATGGTTCTTCACTACCTCTGAATCTTGTGTTCTCTTTAATCCACTGAGTCATAATGTTATTCATTACCAAATCCAACAATGTGCCACCCCATGAGTCTTCTCCTCCTTCAGTATACCATTCTTCCCAGCAAACTTCTTTGCAGTTAAAATCTCCCATCAAAATTATGTTCTCACAATTTTCCATCGTATTCTTTAAACATTTGCTTGTGTCTCTTATCATGTCTCCATACTCTTCTCTCCCCCAAGAATTTGTCTTAAGGCCGGTTCCCACTAGCCCGCTTGTACGGCCGCCGTACAACAACAATGAACAACAATCACGTCACAATGACGTCACAAAAAAGTCGACCGTACCGTTGTACGGCTGCCGTACAAAGTTAAAATCAAGTTATCGCTCCCGCTCGGCGGTGTCCGCTCGAGCGAAGGTGCAAACTATGCCCCGTTACCACAAATACGACTCAAGCGGTGATGATGGTGACGTCATTGTTGGGCGGTGAACGGCAACGGCGGCCGTAGAAGCGGGCTAGTGGGAACCGGCCTTTAGGTGGAACGTATTAGAGTACTAAGTCTCTTATTCTTCCTGTTTTCATCACCAACTCTACCTTCAACACCTCGGCCATTCCTTCTCTTTTCTCCACATTCCCTACTACCACATCCTTCCTTGTTAACACCATTACACCACCTCCCTTTTTCTGGTTTCTGTTTCTCCTCCATACATTATATTGACCCTCCCCAACTGGCACATCCTCAGAATCACTCAGCTTCGTTTCTACTAGACCCAATATGTCTGGTTTCTTGGCTCTGAGGTAATCGTTTATTTCTGTTAATGTTGACACTAGCCCATTTATATTTGTGTACGATACCTGCCATCCTTTTTCATTTTCCTTTGGACTGTCTTCTCTTATTCTTTCTCTTTTAGATACCACTTCTTCAGTTTTTGGTCTAAAACCCTCCAATAGAATTTCTGTTTTTCCTCTTCCGTTCTCAATTCGTTTTTTGCTTTGGCTTCTTTAAACAGTACATTCAGACTGGCTCTTTCTTCCTCATTCATATCTTTTCTTATCCATATTTTCTTATATTCTTCTGTCTTTGCCAGTTTCCATGCCTTAGACAATATATCTTGTGCTGTATTTTGTGACCTAAACTTGACTTTCAAGGGGCGGGCCCCTCCCTCCTCATATTTGCCTAACCTGTGTATTTCTTCTATTTCTTCTTCTATCTCCATATTTTCTTCTACTACTTTAAATATTTCTTTTGCCTCTTTCTTTTCTTCCTCTTCTCTCAAGTTTTTCTTGGGCAGCACTTTTTCTTTAAAACCAAAAATAATGACACATTTCTTTTTGTCCACCGTATCTCTTACTAGATTCTCCTTTTGTTTGATTACTTTGACTACTTCTTTTGTCAGATTTTTCTTTTCATTTTCTTGATCTTCTATTATTTGACGTAAGCTTTCTTGGTCTTCTTCTTGTTCTATCTTCCATGTCTTTCTTTCATCTTTCATTTCCTCTTGTGTCATTTTCAATTTCTTATGTACTGCATTAATTTCTGCATGCATTTTCACTACCTTTTCGTCGTCTTGTTTATCATTTAATTCGTCCACTCTTTTCAGAATAGTATTCTCTTTTTCCAGTACAAACACTTTCCTTTCCATCTTCTCTAGTTATTCCAACATCTCGTGTACTATATCTTCTAGCATTATAACTCTTCTGTGGTTCATTTTCAGCCCTAATAAGTCTTTTTCTTTGGTATCAAAGCCATCAAAAGGCGTCTTGGCGTCTTTGCGTCCTCTTCTCCATCTTTGTTTACTTTTTTTCACTTCCAATTTTTTTCACTTTTTAGGCTAATCATTTGGAGACGAGACTATTTAACTGCATAGCTCTCACCTGTAGGTACTCAAGGTCTCCTTGGGTCTGTGTGTGTGTGTGTGTGTGTGTGTGTGTGTGTGTGTGTGTGTGTGTGTGTGTGTGTGTGTGTGTGTGTGTGTGTGTGTGTGTGTGTGTGTGTGTGTGTGTGTGCGTGCGTGCGTGCGTTGAAAAGAAAAAGATGAAAATGAAGTAGGATGAATAAAAGAAGGATTAAAAAGAAAACATGGGAGGAATATAAGAATAACAAAGCATAGGAGGAATATAAGAATAACAAAACATAGGAGGAATATAAGAATAACAAAGCATAGGAGGAATATAAGAATAACAAAACATAGGAGGAATATAAGAATAACAAAACATAGGAGGAGGAATATAAGAATAACAAAACAGGAGGAATATAAGAATAACAAAGCATAGGAGGAATATAAGAATAACAAAACATAGGAGGAATATAAGAATAACAAAGCATAGGAGGAATATAAGAATAACAAAACATAGGAGGAATATAAGAATAACAAAACATGGGAGGAATATAAGAATAACAAAACATAGGAGGAATATAAGAATAACAAAGCATAGGAGGAATATAAGAATAACAAAACATAGGAGGAATATAAGAATAACAAAACATAGGAGGAATATAGAAAAAACAAAGATAGGAGGAATATAAGAATAACAAAACATAGGAGAATATAAGAATAAACAAAGCATAGGAGGAATGAATAAGAAAACAAAACATAGGAGGAATATAAGAATAACAAAGCATAGGAGGAATATAAGAATAAAAAAAACATGGGAGGAATATAAGAATAACAAAGCATAGGAGGAATATAAGAATAACAAAACATAGGAGGAATATAAGAATAACAAAACATAGGAGGAATATAAGAATAACAAAGCATAGGAGGAATATAAGAATAACAAAGCATAGGAGGAATATAAGAATAACAAAGCATAGGAGGAATATAAGAATAACAAAGCATAGGAGGAATATAAGAATAACAAACATGGGAGGAATATAAGAATAACAAAACATAGGAGGAATATAAGAATAACAAAGCATAGGAGGAATATAAGAATAACAAAACATAGGAGGAATATAAGAATAACAAAGCATAGGAGGAATATAAGAATAACAAAACATAGGAGGAATATAAGAAGAAAAAAACATAGGAGGAATATAAGAATAACAAAGCATAGGAGGAATATAAGAATAACAAAACATAGGAGGAATATAAGAATAACAAAGCATAGGAGGAATATAAGAATAACAAAACATAGGAGGAATATAAGAATAACAAAGCATAGGAGGAATATAAGAATAACAAAGCATAGGAGGAATATAAGAATAACAAAAACATGGGAGGAAATATAAGAATAACAAAGCATAGGAGGAATATAAGAATAACAAAGCATAGGAGGAATTAAGAATAACAAACATAGGAGGAATATAAGAATAACAAAGCATAGGAGGAATATAAGAATAACAAACATAGGAGGAATATAAGAATAACAAAGCATAGGAGGAATATAAGAATAACAAACATAGGAGGAATATAAGAATAACAAAGCATAGGAGGAATATAAGAAAAACAAAACATAGGAGGAATATAAGAATAACAAAGCATGGAGGAATATAAGAATAACAAACATAGGAGGAATATAAGAATAACAAAGCATAGGAGGAATATAAGAATAACAAAGCATAGGAGGAATATAAGAATAACAAAACATAGGAGGAATATAAGAATAACAAAGCATAGGAGGAATATAAGAATAACAAAGCATAGGAGGAATATAAGAATAACAAAGCATAGGAGGAATATAAGAATAACAAACATAGGAGGAATATAAGAATAACAAAGCATAGGAGGAATATAAGAATAACAAAGCATAGGAGGAATATAAGAATAACAAAACATAGGAGGAGGAATATAAGAATAACAAAGCATAGAAGGAATATAAGAATAACAAAGCATAGGAGGAATATAAGAATAACAAAACATAGGAGGAATATAAGAATAACAAAACATAGGAGGAATATAAGAATAACAAAGCATAGGAGGAATATAAGAATAACAAAACATAGGAGGAATATAAGAATAACAAAGCATAGGAGGAATATAAGAATAACAAAACATAGGAGGAATATAAGAATAACAAAGCATAGGAGGAATATAAGAATAACAAAAAGGAGGAATATAAGAAAAAACATAAGATAGAGGAATAAGAGGAAATAAAATAACAAAGGGATAGGAATGAAAAACTAAGAATAAGAAAAACATAAGGAAATAGAAGGAATAAAAAAAGGAGGAATATAAGAATAACAAAACATAGGAGGAATATAATAAAAAAAGAATATAAGAATAACAAAACATGGAGGAGAATAAAGAATAAAAAGCATAGGAGGAAATAATAGAATAACAAACATAGGAAATATAAGAATAACAAAGCATAGGGAATATAAGAAAAAAAAACATAGGAGGAATAAAGAATAAAAAGCATAGGAGGAATATAAGAATAAAAAAAGGGAATTAAGGAAAATAAGCAATAAAAGGAATATAAGATAAAATAGAAATAAAAAAAAGATAGGAGGAATATAAAGAATAACAAAGCATAGGAGGAATATAAGAATAAAAATAAAGGAGGAATAAAGATAAACAAAGCATAGGAGGAATAAAAAAAAAAGAGGAATATAAGAATAACAAACATAGGAGGATAAGAATAACGAAAACAAAGGAGGAGAATAAATAAAACAAAGCATAGGAGGAAATAAGAATAACAAAGCATAGGAGGAATATAAGAATAACAAAAGCATAGGAGGAATATAAGAATAACAAAGCATAGAAATAGAAAAAAAAAGGAGAATATAAGAATAACAAAGCATAGGAGGAATATAAGAATAAAAAAAACATGGAGGAATAAAGAAAAAAAATAGGAGGAATAAGAATAACAAAATAGGAGAATATAAAACATAAGAGGAATAGTGAGGAAAATAACAAAGCATAGGAAATATAAGAATAACAAAGCATAGGAGGAATATAAGAATAAAAAAATAGGAGGAATATAAGAATAACAAAAGATGAGAGGAAATAAGAAGAAAAAGCATAGGAGGAATAAGAATAAAAAAAAAGGGGAAATAAAGAATAAAAAGCATAGGGGAATATAAGAATAACAAAAATAGGGGAATATAAGAATAACAAAGCATAGGAGGAATAAAAATAAAAAACATAGGAGGAATATAAAAATACAAAACATAGGAGGAATTAATAAAAACATAGGAGGAAAAGAACAACGGAGGAATATAAGAATAACAAAGCATAGGAGGAGATATAAGAAAACAAACATAGGAGGGAAAATAAATGAAAAACAAGAATATAAGAAAATATAAGAATAAAAAACATAGGGGAATATAAGAAAAACAAAAGAAGGAGGAATATAAGAATAACAAAGCATAGGAGAATAAAAATAAAAAATAGGAGGAATATAAGAATAAAAAGCATAGGAGGAATATAAAAAAAAAAAACATAGGAGGAATATAAGAAAAAAAAGCATAGGAGGAATATAAGAATAACAAAGCATAGGAGGATATAAGAAAAAAAACATAGGAGGATAGAATATAAAAAAACAAGGAGGAATATAAGAATAACAAAGATAGGAGGAATATAAGAAACAAAAAAGAGGAAGAATAAAAATAGGAGGAAATAAGAAAAAAAAAAGGAGGAATATAAAATAAAGAAAAATAAGAAAAAATAAGATAGAAAATAAGGAATAAGAAAAACATAGGGGAAATAAAGAATAACAAAAACATGGAGGAATATAGAATAAAAAAACATGGAGAAATAAGAATAAAAAAATGGAGGAATATAAGAATAACAAACAAAGGAGGATATAAGAATAAAAAAGCATAGGAGGAATATAAGAATAACAAAGCATAGGAGGAATATAAGAATAACAAAACGATAGGAGGAATATAAGAATAACAAAGAGGAGGAATATAAGAATAAAAAATAGGAGGAGAATAAAGGGAAAAAAAAACAAGCATGGAGGAATATAAGAATAAAAACATAGGAGGAAATAAAATAACAAAACATAGGAGGAAAAAAAAAAAAGGAGGAATATAAGAAACAAAGCATAGGAGGAATATAAGAATAACAAACATAGGAGGAAATATAGAAAAAAAACATAGGAGGAAATAAGAATAAAAAAACATAGGAGGAATTAAGAATAACAAACATAGGAGGAATATAAGAATAACAAACAAGGAGGAATATAAGAATAAACAAGATAGGAGGAATATAAATAACAAACATAGGAGGAATATAAGAATAACAAAGCATAGGAGGAATATAAGAATAAAAAAAAGGAGGAAATAAGAATAAAAAATGGAGGAATATAAGAAAACAAAGCATAGAGAAATAAAAACAAAGATAGAGAATAAAAAACAGGGGGAAATGAGGAAAATAAGAAAAAAAATAGGAGAATATAAGAATAACAAAGCATAGGAGGAATATAAGAATAACAAAACATAGGAGGAATATAAGAAAAAAAACATAGGAGGAATATAAGAAAAAAAGCATAGGAGGAATATAAGAAAAACAAAGCATAGGAGGAATATAAGAATAACAAACATAGGAGGAATATAAGAAAAACAAACATAGGAGGAATAAAAAAAAACATAGAGGAAATAAGATAAGAAAGAAATAGAGGAATAAAAAAAAAATAGGAGGAATAAAGAATAACAAACTAGGAGGAATATAAGAATAAAAAAAAGGAGGAAATAAGAATAAAACATAGGAAATATAAGAAAAAAAAAGCATAGGAGAATATAAGAATAACAACAACATGGAGGAATAAAATAAAAAGCATAGGAGGAATAAAGAATAACAAACATAGGAGAAATAGGAATACAAATAAGAGAATATAAAAAACATGGGAAATATAAGAATAAAATAAAATAGGAGGAATATAAGAAAAAAAAAAGGAATATAAGAATAAAAGAATAGGAGGAATATAAGGGAATAACAAACATAGGAGGAATATAAGAATAACAAAGCATAGGAGGAATATAAGAATAACAAAGCATAGGAGGAATATAAGAATAACAAAGCATAGGAGGAATATAAGAAAAAACAAACATAGGAGGAATATAAGAAATTAAACAAAGCATAGGAGGAATATAAGAATAACAAAACATAGGAGGAATATAAGAATAACAAAGCATAGGAGGAATATAAGAATAACAAAACATGGGAGGAATATAAGAATAACAAAGCATAGGAGGAATATAAGAAGAAAAAAACATAGGAGGAATATAAGAATAAAAAAACATGGAAGGAATATAAGAATAAAAAAACATAGGAGGAATATAAGAATAACAAAGCATAGGAGGAATATAAGAATAACAAAGCATAGGAGGAATATAAGAATAACAAAGCATAGGAGGAATATAAGAATAACAAAGCATAGGAGGAATATAAGAATAACAAAGCATAGGAGGAATATAAGAATAACAAAGCATAGGAGGAATATAAGAAGAAAAAAACATGGAAGGAATATAAGAATAACAAAACATAGGAGGAATATAAGAATAACAAAGCATAGGAGGAATATAAGAATAAAAAATCATGGGAGGAAATATAATAAGAATATAAAAAAAACTTAAAATGAGAAATATAATTAGAATAAAAAAAAAACTTACTCATTGGAATCCTAAAGTTATGACGCAACACAGTCCTTCCTTCCTTCCTTCCTCTTCCTTCCATCCTTCCTCTTCTTCCTGGCCTTCCTTCTTCCTGGTGGTGGTTTTTCCTCAACACCCTGGCCTGGTATGACCCATGGGGCAGAGGCAGGTCATGCAAGGTCACCAGCCCTGCTTGTGGGGTTAAGACTTTCACCACCACACACCGCCTCTGGCGATGACTTTTCCGCAATGACATTCTGCCCGTCACCGCCACGACTGCTAACCCTGGTGGTGGTGGTGGTTATGGTGAGTTAGGTACACACACACACAGACAGACAGACAGATAGACATACAGACAGTCTGCCCATCACCACCACGACTGCTTACCCTGTGGTAGTGGTGGTGGTGGTGGTGAGTTAGGTACACACAGACAGACAGTCAGACTCTCCGCAGACAGACTGGTGGTGGTGGTGGTGAGCTATAGTCTATTTTTTTTAACGAAGCAAAAACTCCATTCTATCTTAAGGTCTCATGCTTAAAATTATGCGTGTATTTACCTGATAATATGGTTAGCTATTATAAAATACAACGAAAATGAAGAAGAACTGTACTATTCCCTTCTCCCGGCATCAAATATGAGTCAGTAAGCAGCACGGGAGCAGAATTTTTCACCTCGTTAAAAAAGCTTTATAGGTACACACAGAAAAACAGACAGACAGACAGACAGACTTTCCTCTACTTATGAATTTATAAGTTAAAAATGTATAAGAAAAAACCGAGTGTCGATACACGTTGTGTTTTTTCATGGATATTTCAATCACCCTGGTATAGCTGTGTGTGTATTCATCTAGTTGTATTTTACAGGGCCAGAGCAGCGCTCGTATGGCCCCGTCTCCATATCAACATTTATTTTTCTCATTCATCTTTAGTGTAGGCCGAAGCCATCACCCCGGGAGGCGGGTCACAAACCCCCGGCTAACACCCGGTACCCATTCACTGCTGGGTGGACAGGGGCTCGGGTTTTAAGAAGACCGCCCGTCTGTATTTGCTCCGCCCGGGGATCGAACCCGGGACTTCTCGGTTGTGAGCCGAACGTGCTAACCCTTACACTACGGAGTTCCCAAGTGTGTGTGTGTGTGTGTGTGTGTGTGTGTGTGTGTGTGTGCATGTTTATAAGGAAATTACAAAGCAGTCAATCACATTAAATAATTTAGTATTTCTCAAGTTTTTTTAAAGAATGAGATGTGAATAGTGATATGTGGTTGTAATAACACACACACACACATACACACACATACACACACACACACACACACACACAACCTAGGGTGAGCTCAAGTCCTGTATATCCTATGTTCTTATCTCTTTCAATTCATACATACATTTTATTGCAGTAAAAATTATACATAAGCAGGTATTTTCTTAATGTCATTTTGAGTATATTAATTATCTGGGCGACTATTTATTCATTCCTCTAATATACTATAGGAGTAGCCGTGTGTGTGTGTGTGTGTGTGTGTGTGTGTGTGTGTGTGTGTGTGTGTGTGTGTGTGTGTGTGTGTGTGTGTGTGTGTGTGCGTGTGCATGTGTGTGTCTGTCTGTCTGTTTTGGGTAGCCGAAACTGTAAATTCAATTTTGATGAGAGTAGGCTCAAAAAATCGCAAATAAATCGTAGGTGGTAAGCGGCTTGGTCCCATGTCGATTGAATCATTTTGAAGGGGGGTTTTGGGTTAAAAATACTTTAGGAGTATTAGATTACAGGAAAAACTCTGCGATAACGTCTTGCCGCATTCCACAAACTCAGTAGACTCATGGGCCCATACTTATAAAGATTTAGGATTCGTCCTAGGATTCGTCCTAACCCTGCGTCCTAAGGTTCGAGGAAAGTCTAAGACGCGTCCTAAGACGGCGGCTTAGGACGAAGCGCTGAGCGCTACATTTAGCAAGAGTCCAGATTGGATTTCATGAAATATCACTACTAAAAGAGTCATCAGAAAGGTATAAAAATATCGAAAAACACAAGATTAATATTTCTATGATAATTGCTGAAGACTACAATGAATGAATTCATCTATAAGAATAATTGTACCAGTATATGCCAACGTTCCGTTCAAAAGACACAAACATTGACATTGTCTTCGCTCTATCGACGAGAAAAGATATATTTTTCAGGACAAGACTTCATCCTTGGCCAGCTCTTTCAAGCAAGGAAAATGTCCTATGTCCTGCGAGGGAATTTTCCCATGCCGAGATGATCGGCGAAGAGCAAGGCAGATGCCTGACAGGCCATCGCCAACCACATATCGCCGCGCCGCCTTCCAAGCGAGAGATACGTCAAGGACTACTGGTTATAATGGACAGGACTTCGCGGTCCTTTTCAAAGACACCGACAATTTTTTCCTGGCCTACAATAGGTGCTTTTTTTTAATAGGAATAGGGTTTATAATGGACGAGTTTTCGGGTCGTTTTCAGAGACACCGGCTATTTTTTCTTGGCCTACAATAGGTGCTTGTTTCTAATGAAGTTTTATTTTGCGCAAACCCATATTTTTTTTTTTTTAATGTATACTTTGTGGTTAAGTTAGTTTGGTTTCATTAAAACCTATATGGTTAGGTTAGGTTTCATGAAAACCCTTACAGTTAGGTAGGTTTCATTAAAACTATAAGTTAGGTTAAGTTCATTTTTTTTTCATTTTTTTTTTTTTTGTTTTTTGCGCAAATAAACTATCTCCCTTAGAGCAGCAACCTATTGTAGCCAAGAAAAAATAGTCGGTGTCTCCTGTAAACGACCGCGAAACTCTCGCCCATTATTACCGGAGAGTTTTATTTTGCGCAAACCCAGTTTAAGAAAAAAAAAAAATTATCACCGAATATTATGGTACAATTTCCATTAAAAACACTATCTCTATCAGAAAAAGCACTAAAACTTGGCCGGGAAAGATTTGTCAGTCTTATAGGTTTTAATGAAACCTATAATGTTAGAATAGATATACTTTGTGGTTAAGTTTAGGGGTAAATCTTAAGAACAAAGGCTGCACCCTCTATCTTCTTCTTCTTATAGCCAACCAGCTTGGGGACATGGTGGGAAACCGGGGTTTTTGGGTGGGGGAGCACACACACATAAGGAAAATATGGCCCCCCACAAAAAATCCCTAAACTAGGGATATTCCCTAGTTCATGAACTTTATCGGGGAAATATTACCCCGATTAAGTCTATGTACTAGGGAAATTTCCCTAGTTTAGGGATTTTTTGTAGGGAGCCATATTTCCCTTATGAGTGTGCTCCTTTTGTGGGGGAGCACACATATAAGGGAAATATTTCCCCGATAAAGTCCATGAACTAGGAAAATTTCCCTAGTTTAAGGATTTTTTTTGGGGCGGGGGCATATTTCCCTTATGTGTGCGCTCCCCCACCCAAAAACCCAGGTTTCCACCATGTCCCCAAGCTTGTTGGCCATAAGAAGGAGATAGGAGATTGAGCCTTTATTCTAAAGATGACAAACTCTACAGACCTAACCTAGCACCCCTCTTCGAGCCCCTTGTGCTGTGCACTAACCTAACCTAACCTAATGGCCGTGTCACACACACTTTTTCCGGCATCTTTTGGTATTTTGCTACCAAAAGATGCCCGTAGTGGTTGCAAAAATATGCGCGTTCGTCACACGGCGTTTCGGCTACGAGCATCTTCCGGGACCCGCAACCAAAACTAAATAATATAACATTATGGATCGCTGAAATTTAATATCGGCCATGTAGACAAAGTAAGGATCGGCACTCATTAAAATATAAACAGATGTCTTAAAGACAGTAAGTATAATACGTAGAGCCAACATTTGTGTCAGCTTAGCGTGGAGACCTTTTTTTTAAGATTTTCCAGGTTAGTTTTGGTTTCATTAAAACCTAAAAGGTTAGGTTAGGTTTCATTAAAACCTATAAAACCCTGACTAATTTCTCCTGGCCAAGTTTTAAGTGCTTTTTCTGATGGAGATACAGTGTTTTAATGGAAACGGTACCATAAAATTCGGATTTTTTTTTTTTTTAACTTTGGGTTTGCGCAAAATAAAACTATCTCCATTAGAAAATGCACCTATTGAAGACCAGGAAAAAATAGTCGGTGTCTCTGAAAACGACCGCGAAGTCATCGTCCATTATTACCAAATTGCTGAGTTAGGTTAGGTTAGATTTAGTTATGTTAAGGTTTGTGTTAGGTTATGTTAAGCTTAGGGTAGATTTGGATTAGGTTATGTTGAGTTATTTAGGTTAAAAAAAACTAATTTGATGGTGCGCGATTGTCCGGGTGGTTGGCACCGCCAACTCCTGCGGAATATTTACCGTTTGGTTTAGGTCATCCTAGAGCCTGACAATTCTAACCTGTTTCATAGTGTAGATTTCTTCATTCTGAGTCTTTTAAACCCAATTTCCCATGGCGCAATTGAATAATAATGCTGATACATATACTACCTAGAATCTAGTTCTTTCAACCAAAAACTGTTAAGTTAGGTTAGAGGTGGGGTTTGGTATATTAACAGATGATATCAAAAACAAATAAGAAAATTATCAAGACTACGGCAGTGGGAAGAGAAATAGAGTAAAATTATCAAGACTACGGCAGTGGGAAGAGAAATAGAGTTATATGGATATTGTTCCATGGCTTAATAAATCACGACTTATTCAATTTTTTTAATTTCTATTTATAGTGAGCCTACTCTAAATCGCTTTTATTCTCAACATGATACCATTCTTCATCAACAGTTTGGTGGGGATGCACTTCAATCTGTATCCCGATACATGATATCAAGGCAGGAGGAACATGACTACCTCAAAGAGTGAATAATAACACACTCGTGACTTGTCATGCACTGATCGCCGTATTTTTTTCAGTGTTGCTTGATATTACATCTCCCACTAGTCTGTCACATATATAATCCCTTCTCAGTCCAAGCGGTATCGCTTGATTAGTTATGTATCAACAAGTTCGTCCAGTACATCTATCCTGTCACGAAAAGTTCTCAGGAGTGGGTGGAGCACTCCATGTTTACGGTCTCAGGACGCCGCCGCCCTGCTCGCTAGGACACCTCACACCCTGTCCTAGCCAAACCTCGAAATTAGGACGAGTCTTAGCGATTTAGGATGCGCTCGAAATTATTTAGGACGCCGGCCGCCATATTTAAGACTCGAGCGAGTCTAAGACGAATCCTAAATCTTTATAAGTATGGGCCATGGACGTTTGTGTGCGTGTGTGAGTGTGTGTATGTTGGAATTACACGGAACACAAAGGGTTGGAATCACACGGAACGTGGTCTACCCCAAGGATAGTATATATACTATCCTTGGTCTACCCCGAGGCACTTTGACCAGTGACCAACGACAGCAACAACACGATTGGAGTTTGCAATCACATGTTGTCTAATATATACTACTACTACAAACATCAATACATGGGTCCGAAGGGCCCACAAGACTTGTTACTTTACTATAGAAATAATTATCTTTTGCCACTTAAATATATCAGTTGCTAATCAACTACTACCACCACCACTACTACTACTACTACTGTTACTACTACTACTACCACCACCACTACTACTACTGCTACTACTACTACTACTACTACTACTACTACTTACTTGTGTGCCATAGAGGAAAGTCTAGGTCAATGAAAGAGTTGGCAGAGTTCAAAGGTTTCTCTCTTATAATGATTACTTCCTCCTCCTCCTCTTCCTCCTGTAGCCTTGAGGAAGAAGCTCTTCTTTCCACATCTTCCTCCCCTCCAAAAGTACAGGCTGGAAAAAGGTGAAATTTTATTGGTTATAGGTCTCGGTTCGGTTTTGTTAGCACTCACTCACTCACTCACACACACACACACAGTTGTCTGTCAGCTGTCTGTACAGACGCGCTTTGAAAGGCTCCTCCACAACTGGCTATGGTGACTGGCTGCTGTAACCAAACAAGGACGCAGAGGATCCAAAGAGACCTTGAGTACCTACAGGTGAGAGCTGTGCAGTTAAATAGTCTCGTCTCCAAATGATTAGCCAAAAAGGGGGAAAAAGGGAAGTTAAAAAGTAAACAAGATGGAGAAAGACGCAAAGAGCATGAACGGCCTTTTGAGGGCTTTGATACCAAAGAAAAAAAACTTATTAGGGCTGAAATGAACAAGAAGAGTTATAATGCTAGAAGATTAGTACAACGAGATTTTGGAAAATAACTAGAGAAGATGGAAGGAAAGTGTTTGTACTGGAAAAAGAGAATCTTTCTGAAAAATAGAGTGGACGAATTAAATGTAAAAACGACGAAAAGGTAGTGAAAATTGCAAGAAATTAATGCAGTACATAAAAATTGAAATGAACAAGAGAAATGAAAATGAAGAAAGAACATGGAAAATAGAACAAGAAGAAGACCAAGAAAGCTTACGTCAAATAATGAAGATAAAGAAATGAAAAGAAAATCTGACAAAAAAGTATCAAAGTATCAACAAAGGAAATCTAGAAGAATACGTGGACAAAAAGAAAGGGTCATTATTTTTGGTTTTAAAAAAGTGCTGCCCAAGAAAAACTTGAGAAAAAGGGGAAGAAAAAGAAAGGCAAAAGAAAATTTAAAGTAGTAGAAGAAAATATGGAGTAAAGAAGAAATAGAAAAAATACACAGGTTAGGAAAATATGAGGAGGGAGGGGCCCGCCCCTTGAAAGTCAAGTTTAGTTCAACAAAATACAGCACAAGATATATTTTCTAAGGCCAATTGGAAACTGGCAAAGACAGAAGAATATAAGAAAATATGGAAAAGAAAAGATATGAATGAGGAAGAAAGAGCCAGTCTGAATGTACTGTTTAAAGAAGCCAAAGCAAAAAAAAAAATTTGAGAACGGAAGAGGAAAAACAAAATTCTATTGGAGAGTTTTGGACCAAAAAACTGAAGAAGTGGTATCTAAAGAGAAGAATAAGAGAAGACAGTCCAAAGGAAAATGAAAAAGGATGGCAGGTATCGTACACAAATATAAAGGGGCTAGTGTCAAACTTAACAAATAAACGATTACCTCGAGCCAAGAAACCAGACATATTGGGTTTAGTAGAAACGAAGCTGAGTGATTCGAGGATGTGCCAGTTGGGGGGGTCAATATATGTATGGAGGAGAACAGAAACCAAAAAGGGAGGTGGTGTAATGGTTTTTAACAAGGAAGGATGTGGTAGTGGGGAATTGGAGAAAGGAGAAGGAATGGCCGAGGTGTTGAAGGTAAGTGGTGATAAAAAAGAAGAATAAGAGACTTAGTACTCTAATACGTTCCACCTAAGAAAAATTACTGGGGGAGAGAGGAATAGGGAGACATGATAAGACACAGGCAAATGTTTATAGAATACGATGGAAAATTGTGAGAACATAATTTTTATTGGAGATTTAACTGCAAAGAAGTTTGCCGGGGAGAATAGTATACTGAAGGGAGAAGACTCAGGGGGTGGTATATTGTTGATTTGGTAATGAATAACATTATGACTCAGTGGATTAAAGAGATACAAGATTCAGAGGTAGCGAAGACCATCAAGACTAGACCTACTATTGACGAATGAACTGGAAGTAATTAGTAAAGTAAATTATCAGTGCCCACTTGGAAAGAGTGACCATGTACTTATTTAATTTGAAATAAATGATAGCAAAAAGGAGGGGAGAAAAGAAGAACACAAGAAAGGAGATCAATTATGAAAGCAGACTTTGAAAGGATTAAGAACATTCTTCGGAGAGACAGACTGGAGTAATTTCCATGCAACCCAGAAAAAATGGGATGAGTTCATCCGAATTTACACCGAAGGAATAATATTATGTTCCAGGATAGTTATCAGAGAAAAGAAAAAGAATGAAAGGTTTAACAGAAAATGTGATTAGCAAGACTTGAAGAGAAAAAACATGGAATAGTTGGGGGAAAAAAGGAGGTATCAACCTTTGGGAGAAGTACAAAACAACTAGAAATGAATATGTTAAGAATCCGAAGAGAAGAAGAAAATAACTTTTGACAGAAATATAATAGAAAAATGTAAGAACGAACTGAAAATTTTTCTATAGATATTTAATGGAAAATGAAAACAAAGGGAAAGGGAAAAGATAAGCCGAAGGTAAAGGCATAGTGTATGAAGATGCATTACACAGTTCAATTAAGGAGAGCAGAGTCTGCTTGATTGGAAAAGAGCAAATATTGTGCCAATTCCAAAGGAGGTGACAAAGAAGAACCACTAAATTACAGGCCAGTATCATTAACAAGTGTAGTGGCAAAATGTGTGAAAAAATTGTGAAAGGGCAGATGGTTTAAATATTTGGAAGAGGGCAAAAACACTTGCAGGTGGCCAGTTTGGATTTAGAGGAGGAATGTCATGTACAACAAATTTTTGAGCTTTTATTCGAGAGTGATCGATGTGACACAGGAAAGAGAGGGGTGGTCGATTGCATTTTCTTGGACCTAAAGAAGGCATTTGACAAGGTACCTCATAAGAGACTGCTCTGGAAGCTAGAACATGTAGGAGGTTGAAGGGGGGTTTGCTGAAGTGGATGGAAGCTTTTTGACAAAAGAGAGATGAGAACAGTAATAAAAGATCAAAGTCAGAATGGTGCAGTGTTGATAAGTGGAGTTCCGCAGGATCAGTATTGGGCCCCCGTGATGTTCTTGGTCTATGTAAATGATATGGGAGAAAGGGGTAAACAGCTATATGAGTTTTATTCGCTGATGTGCTAAAATTTCTAAGAAAAGTAGAAAGTAAAGAGGACTGGGAGGATTTACAAAGGATCTAGATAAGATTTTCAGATGGAGTCAACTATGGAAATGGAGCTTAATGCTAAAAAGTGTAAAGTGATGGAAATGGGCATTTGCAAAAGAGACAGAGAGGAAAGTTTCGATGGGAAATGAAGGGATAATCGAAACAAAGGTCGAAAAAAATCTTGGAGTATGGATTACGGATAATTTGTCACCTGAGAAGCATATAACAAGATCACAGGAGATACATATCATTTGCTGAGGAATATAAAATGGCATTCAAATATCTGGATGAAGAGATGATTAAGAAATTGATACTCTTTGATTCGACCAAGGTTGGAGTATGCGGCAGTGATTTGGTCACCCATAGACCACTGTATACCTGGACTGCACACGCGACAATGTTTTAAATTGGGGGGCCTGCATAGGGGCCGAGACACACCATTGTCTTGGGCGCTTCAATGCTCTACTGGCACGTGAGAGATGCTACGGGGGCAAACGAGTTGTGTGTTGGTCCCCATGGCTCCGGTACCAGAAACACCAACAGTTCTCTGCTTCGATTTGCAAGGTCCAGAAGGTTGAAAATTGCAGGTTCTTGGTATCAGAAAACCAGAGCTGCACCGCTGGACATGGTTTTAGTAATGCTGGAGGGGTGCTAAGGAGATCGACTACATCCTCGTTAGTACTCGTTGGAGGATCCTCCAGAATGCAGGGTTTACCGGAGTGCTGAGTTCTTTGGAACAGATACAGACTTGTTTGTTTTCTAACACTTAAGCTTCATGTCAAGTCCAGAAGAATCTCAAGAGGTAACCATACTGTGTTTCATCTTGAGAACTGAAGGACTTGACATGTGCTCATGAGTATGCGGTGGCAGTCTCAAATCGGTTTGATGTGGGTCGGTGCTCTCGGGATCCTGTAGAACTTGGGATACCTTCAAACGTGAAACTCTACAGGCTGCCAAGGAGTGTATTGGGGAGCGCCCGAGGTCAAGGGTGTGGTTTTGTCTCGACGGAGATGCTGGAGAAAATGAGGGGGTCGCGCTGCCAGGCTGGCGGGAAAACCGGACCAGCACAGGGCTCTGTCACGCCGGACTAGAACCCTCCTGGGGAGAGACAAGGAGATATGTCAGGAGTCTCGCTGAGGATGTCGAGGGTCATTTGAACGCTAATGACCTCCGACCCGCCTACCGAGCCCTGAAAAGCTCCGTTCCAAGTCTCCTTCTCGGGCGAGTGCTATTCGAACAGCAGAGGGGCGCCTCGTGTCGGACATGGATGGGCAGATGGCTCGTTGGGCTGAGTACTTTGGGCAGTTGTTTCACGGTGGACCCTCCAACTGGCACTTCACACCACTGGGTTACGGCAGTGGATGCCGATCCTCCCATTGACGAAACCGCACCCTCTCTTGACGAAGTCAGAGAGGCTGTAGCAAAGTTGAAGGGTGAAAGGCAGCTGGTGTTTGTAATATCAGTGCAGAGCTCCTCAAAGCTGGGGGTGAGGCCATGACCCGGGGGTTTTGCATGCGTTCTGACTGCGTGTGGCAATCAGGTACCATTCCTCCTGACTGGAAAAGGGGGCTGTCGTCCTATCTTAAAAGGGGAAAAGGGGACCGTCGGACTGCAACAATTACCGCGGTATTACACTGCTCAGCGTACCAGGCAAAGGGGCTTGCCCATCTATTGCTGACCGAATTCGCAGTCACTCGGTGGAAGCATCAGAGACCTCAGCAGTCTGGGTTCACGCCTGGTAAGTCCAAACGGACCGTATCCTAGCGCTTCGTGTCCTGGTGGAACGCCGACGTGAGTTTCGACAGGGGATGCTTGCAGCCTATGTTGACTCAAGAAGGCGTTTTTACTCAGTGCATCGTGAGTCCCCTCTGGGGTTCTTCTGCGACTTCGAGGGATTCTGCAAGGACTATTGGTTTGATAACTGGTCTGTATTCTGGGACTGAGAGTGCTGTGAAGTGTGGGGCAGGTGTATCCAGCTTCTTTTCCCGTGAATACAGGAGTGAGGCAAGGGTGCGTCCTTGCCCCAAACACTTTTCAACGTTTGTATGGACTGGGTATTGGGCAAGGTTGTAGATCAAGTGATTGTGGAGATCCGTCGGGACACCAAGATCACTGATCTTGTTTTTGCCGATGATGCAGTAATCTTTGCTGAGTCCTGGAGGTCCCGGGGATGGGTCTCGAGGCGCTGCACGAGGAGGCAAAGCCTTTGGGACTTGAGGTCTCCTGGCTCAAGACCAAGGTCCCCAGGTGTTTGGAGCTTACTAGATGAAGCAGTAAAAGTCTGTTCATGCTGTGGCGAGGAACATTGAGATTTTGGAAAGTTTTACATACCTTTGGGAGCACAGTCCATAATGACGGCGGGTCACGTCAAGAAGTCTTACGGGGGATTGGCATAGCCCACGGGGTTATGGACTCGCTCAGCGGGAGTATTTGGCGTTGTCGGTACCTGTGCAGGAGGACAAAATCCGGATCTTCAAGTCGTTTGTGATCCCTGTCTTACTCTATGGTTGTGGAAAATGGACACTAAATAGTGACTTGAAGAGACGAATTTGAGAGACGCCCTTTGGGTAATAAGTGTCTTCGCAGATCAGGGGGTTATAGCTGGGATGTTTAAACGTGTAAAATCAGCGATTGCACGTGAGACTGAATCGGGGCCTATTACCTGCATAGTCCGTCAGCCCCAACTTGGGCTATATGGGCATTGGCACGCTACCCTGAAACTGACCCTTTCCCCATCGGGTTGTATCTGTAAGAGACAATCCGGTGTGGGAGGAGGCCAAGGGGGCGCCCACAAGGCTCGTGGCTGGGGCAAGTTGATGTTTCTTGTCGGAGCTGCTTGGTATGGGAAAAGAGCCTGCATGGGACTCGCGCGTGGTGACCCCCGGGAGGTGGCGTCGTTAGGGGGGGCGAGGCGACGCGCCCCCCGGCGTAAAGCCCCAATGATTGATTGATAGGGCCTGCGGGCGCCCGACAAAGAGATATAGTGGTCTAGGACTATCATATAGACTGGCTTATCAGTATATATGGTATACTGTAATCTTCGTAAATGTTTGTTCTATAATATTAAACAAAAAAAAAACAGTAAAACACGCTAAAGAAATGCCATTACGAGACTATGAAGAAATATGCATGAACTTAAGGCGTTTTCTGCGGGGATCCTGATTGCAACCGAAAGCAACCCAAAAATTTTCGGTTGCTCAAATTTTGATCCCTGTTTCACCATCCCAGGGAAGATGATTGGCCCGACCCACAAACATTTGTTGTTGTTGTTGTGACCGTTTGCAACCGAAAATTTTCCGTTTGCAACCAAAAATCCCCCGCAGAAAACGCCTTTAATATTCACTTAACTCTTCGCCATTTAAAACTTTGCGAGTCAACTTTTATCATTAAGGGTATCAATAGAAGCGCAATTTTATTAGCTTTCCATTGCTATATTTCGTTATCTGATAAATTAATTAGAACCATGCATAAATTAGCATTAAATAAATAAATAAAATCATCAATCGGGTAATTTTCCCGATTGATGAGGTTATTTATTTACTTATATATTCGTTTTCTGATAAATGAATTAGCACCATGTATAATTAGCATTAACTAAATAAATAACCTCATCAATCGGGAAAATTACCCGATTGATGATTTTATTTATTTATTTAACGCTAATTTATGCATGGTTCTAATTAATTCTAATGGTTCTAACTAACACAAACAGATCTTCTCTATCAATTTTTTCCAGACCCATTGATGCTCTATACACTGCTCTAAAATCTCCCCTTTCTCTTTTTTTCTCAAGAGTTGGGAGTTTTAGTGTGTGTGTTTGTGTGTGTGTATGTTTTCCCCTCCTCCTCCTCCTCCTTCCTTTTACATTTCCATTGTAATCTCCTCCTCTTCCTGGACAAATGCACAATTACTGAGAGTCAAAAGTCTGGGAATATTGAAGTCAAATATGTTTTCGTTTTTTTTTATTTTACTTCCTGTCTGTAAGAGTTGTTTTGGGGAAACCATATGCTGGAAAAATATATTGTGGGAAAAATTTTGCGATGAGATCTTGAATAACACGGGTTTTGGGATGATTACGGAAAAACTGTATTATTATTGGAGGGATCGTTTCCCTGTCTAAACCCCCTCCCTCCTCCCTCTTTGTGTGTGGGGTGTGTGTGTGTATTTTACCTAGTTTATTTTACCTAGTTGTAACATACAGGAAAAGAGTATGCTCGTGAGTGAGTGAGTGTTGTTGTGTGTTTGTGTGTGGGGTGTGTGTGTGTGTGTGTGTGTGTGTGTGTGTGTGTGTGTGTGTGTGTGTGTGTATTTACCTAGTTGTAACATACAGGAAAAGAGCTATGCTCGTGAGTGAGTGAGTGTGTGTGTGTGTGTGTGTGTGTGTGTGTGTGTGTGTGTGTTGTTGCATTTTGCATTTGCATTTTGCATTGTTGCATGCATGCATGTTGCATTAATCACTTTTGCATCAAGGTTGTTCCAGGCTTATATGCTTCTATACGGGAAGCTGTATTTTTTTATACCCCTCTTGCATTTTGGGTCCCTTTTCAATTTCTTCTCATGACCTCTTGTACTTTTCGTCCACACAAACAATTTTCCTCTATAAATTTTTATAAAATTGCTATTTTGCTATAAATCTCCCCTTTCTCTTTTTTCTCAAGAGTTGGGAGTTTCAGTCTTGAAAGTCTTTCCTCATATGTTAAATCTCTCAGGCTTGGAGCCATTTTTGTGGCTGCTCTTTGTATTCTCAATCTTCCTTATATCCTTCTTTTTATGTGGTGACCAATCACTGGCCGCATATTCCCCTTGGTCGAATCAAGATGTTATCAATTTCTTATCATCTCTTCATCCAGATATTTGAATGCCATTCTTATATTCCTCAGCAACTGATATGTATCTCCTGTGATCTTGTTTATATGCTTCTCAGGTGACAAATTGTCCCGTAATCCATATTCCAGATCTTTTCGACCTTTGTTTTGATTATCCATTCATTTCCCATCGTGTGTGTGTGTGTGTGGGGGGGGGGGTATTCATCTAGTTGATTTTTTCAGGGCCAGAGCAATGCTCGTGTGGCCCCGTCTCCATATCACATTTTTATCATTCATCCTTAGTGCTTTGTGTTGGCCGAAGCCAGCACCCGGAGAGCAGGTCACAAACCCGGCTAACACCCGGTACCCATTCACTGCTGGGTGGACAGGGGCTCGGGTTTAAGGAAACAACCCATCTGTTTCCGCTCCGCCCGGGATCAACCCGAACTTCTTGGTTATGAACCGAGCGTGCTTCCCTTACACCACGGAGTACCCTCGGTGTGTGGGTGATGAGTGAGTGAATAAGATATACATAGCAGAAAAAAATATTTAATATAGAAGTAAATGTTGTAATGTTTGTGACAGCCGCTACATAAAGGGCGTGATAACACAGTGTAAAGTAAAGGGTTGGTAAAGGGTTTTTCAGAGAGCTGATGTCAAACCCTATGTATGAAAAGTTCTCACGGCTAGTAATCAGGGTAGAACAAGCTTAGTAACGGATTCAAGCTAGAAAAGCGTAGATATAAAAAGGAAATAGGGAAAAACTGGTTCACAAATAGGGTGGTAAATGATTGGAATGGACTCAGTCATGTGGTAGTTAGTGGGAGAGTCAAAAGGAGGTTTTAAAAGGAGGCTAGACAGCTTTATGGATGGGGATGAAAGGTGGATGTAGGTAGTGTTAAGTAACAGGAACTACCACGTGTAGGTCTCCCAGGCTCGTGTAGCTTCCTTATTTTCTCATGTTCTTATGTTCTTATGTAATACACCACAACATTGAGATCAACTTATAGTCACTGCATCGATAGAGTACAGGTTGAAGTTCCCAAACTCGGCAACCTCGGGACCAGCGCCGAGCCGAGTAATGGAATTTTCCGACTTTTAGAACTAGGTATATTACAGGGAAAAAAATGGTTTGGGAGCCATAATACCAAAACAGACCTGTAGAAGTACACAAAATAACAGTTTTTACACAACTCTACAGTCACAACCCCCACTGAACATAACAAAAACAAATTCCCGGGGAAACAAGCGGCTAGTGTGGTGGCACCTAGCCCGACCGGCAACTACGGCGGTTTGGGTGTTCGCCGTGTTTTGGAAATCCGAACCATAGCCAGTTTTGGGTGTTCCGAGGGGGCCTTGGGAAATGCCCGAGTTTGGCTTC